>JAAAKM020006971.1:124055069-124072560 GCA_010016025.2 Alatinidae sp. Z8VKAUB7J3 | reverse complement strand
GAATATTGCTCTCTGAAAGTCAAGAAGTATTATCATATAACGCCATACTTGATTATCAACACGAACAAGAATTATTGCCTAATAATTTTTCTTACTCGGCATAAACCTAATTATGACCCAAGTTCCTTAACCTATTTCACTAGCATTAGCGATATTTATGAAGAAACTTCCAAATTTGTCATCATTGTCAAGTATCATGTATCGTACAATAAGCCAAAAAGTAATTGTTCTTGATTTTGGTTACTTGATCTGACCAGTTTCGCGTTTTTTGAACGTAGATGTGCCAAGAATAAATCCTTCATGTGTTAATACCAAGCAGTCACTTAGAGACAATCTGCAGACGCGAGTTTTTTACCTAAGCCAAAGAATGCAAATTACCATGACAACCATGTTTATTCTAAAATGTCTTTTAACAGATGAGTAACTTACAGCATATGGTGTTATACATGGCGCCATGAACTATTTACAACTAAGGAAAATTGTAAGGGGGAAGTGCTTAGAAAATGGATGGGAAAACCTCTGATCAGGTGGGAGCAGATCCAGGAGCAAATTGGGGGGGGGGGGAGGGAGACGTAAGAAAGGTTAAAAATCCGTTGTTTGGGATGATAAAAATTTTTTTACTGTTTAGTCTGGGATTCTCTAATGTTCTCAAATGCCAGGAATTTCGTTTTGGAAGATTTGAAAATGTTTGGGGTCGTCAGCGGATCCCTTTAGGTGTGCTTCCATTGCACATATCAGGAGCTTTTCATGACAACAATGGCCCAGACTTCCCTTTGGGGAATGCATAATAATAAGGGGGTGGAACCGAATAGAACAGGTCCCGAAGGAAATGGTAATTCATCATCTTTCATTGGGTATTTGAATTTCGAGAAGATTATATCAAGCGGTGGGTGAATTCTGTTGCATTCTCTAAAGCATTCTTTTGAGTAGTAAAGAACAGATAGCCTACATGTTCAAAGAATAGTGGTATCGCAGGTTGTAACATCTAATTATTTGGTCGGGGACACTTATTCACGAACTCTAAATGGCCGCAAGGGTTATGCTTTTCTGCAAGCTGTATTCGTATAAGAACAGCTTTTTGACACGATTGTCACTTGAACAGAATTTTTATGAAGACTAATAATACACTTAGGAATATATTTTTCCTTTTTGTTTTTAATTTATATGTAGTAGATCATTTGTGTTAATAACCTCTGAAAAGCGCTTAGAGACCACTGTAAAAGGCGCTATAGAACTATATTTTTATAATGATAAAGCTACTAGAGGGAAAATAGCTCTAAAATATATAACTACCTAAATCTGATAGTTACAATTGAAACAAATTCACACTGTGGACAGTCGCTATTGCGTCAAGAATAAAATCACTCGTCGGTGTCTTGAATGAGACCAGATAGTACTTTTCTGACCATGGTCTCACTGTCCATTAGGATGGTTTTCTGCATATCGCCGATAGTTCTCTGCAGCGTCTAGTTATTCTTGAAAATTCTTCCAATATCTTTCGCAATTTGACGTATTCCAGCACCGAGGGCGCCGATTATCAAGGGCACAGCCATAACGTTGTAGCCCACACGTCTCTCTCTTGTTTCGAAGGCAAGTTGCCTGTACTTTGTCAATTTTCCCAACGTTTTGCTGCGATATTTTGTTGCTGTGGACTCGCCATATTGCAAAGCCAGATCTTCTCCATTTCTAGCCTGCGTGCAGACTATCTCAGCTGAAGTAGATAGTCTGCTCATCTGGCCCTGTTTCCTTGTATACTGACCTTGCAAAATGTGCTTGCCTCGTTTCTATTATTTTTGCGCGTTTTCACAATTGTTTACCCGCGCTTTTAGCTAGAATTTCATTGGTTAGTGATAGATTTTAGGGAGTGTTAGATGAAGGAAGAGCATAGCCTCGTTTCCATTACAGTATCATCGAGAGGGGGGAGACCTGAGGTAATTAGAGATGCCATTAAGAATTGAAGACAGCGAAGTATTTAGTCTGGGGTTCTAATTCCAATTATTAGGGTCCCCACATTGTTATTTACAGCTCAAGGCCGTTGCTGACGTTCAACAACCCAGCATGCAAATGGAAGACAATTTGCATGAAATTGTCTTGTGATGATCTGTCTGGATAGGTTTGGCATTTTTGGCTGAAATAGGAAAGGAGTGTATCAAAAATACCTCTCTCTTATAGGCGTGTCACATAAATGACAATACTTCCCGTAAAGCTATTATGCAATCACTCTATTTTTATGCTTAACATGTTATCTAGTTTTAACGCTTTCCAATTCTCTCACAATCCAGTTTCTAAAGAAATGACAGTTGCAAATTTACGTTTGTACTTTTCCCGCCTATACTGTACTGCGACCGTTTTGCGAACAGTTACAAAAGTGGGCTACAGTCCAGCGCAAGCGCGCATAGCATCTAATTACCCATTCAATTTTAAAACGAACAAGAAAACCTTAAATGTTTAGCTGTATGATTTATTTGAATAAATTCGTTCCAATCTTAAATCTCGTGGGATAAACATTTTTATATTAGAAGCCGGACCATAGTAGGGAACGGATTGTCATTTCGTATTTAAAGGCATTCAGTCGCGTGATTAGGCTTACTTTTCGTAATTACATGAGCACCGCTGTATGCAATTGTACCGAGAGTGCCTGCAGACGAAAGGGGGCGCTCTGAGCCCTCTCATAGGGTCAGTGGAGAAGCTCCGAAAAAATTTGCATTTCCCTTAATATAAGACTTGTTAAACGCTTAATTATATCAATAGATAGATTATAGAGATTACGAACGTGGAATACTTTGGTCACTACACTAACAATGGCTGCGATCGATCTCTTGTATTCTTTATTCAGAACTTTCTGTGGAACGCCCGATTCAGTATTAAAAGAACTAGTAATGCAAGTAGACACATTGTCTTGCCCTTCAGGTAATATCACCCTATAGTACAGGTACAAATTACTCCAATTTAGATATTTATTATGTGATTCCAAAATGCTGACTTTGAATTACTTAACCAAAGACTGATAATGATTGACTAACAAGATTTCCATAGTCGTACATAAAGTGCGTTTTTAAAAAATGCCGTGTTTTTTTATCGGTTTTAACGCCTTGTATTCCCCTTGATAGGGGCTGGGGCGGTGCCCATATATACATGGAACTTTCGTTGGAGCTTCGAGCACTTTAAGACCTTATGCCCTTCCTGTCGTCACCAATGGCCCTCCGTGGAATTGAACCCGTACCCTCTAGCATAGAAGGCAAGTGAACTATCCACTGGACAAAGACGGCTCACGTGGCTCGTCATGACTGGAAACCAAAACTTACGCTATGGTACTACATCACTCTCCTCTTTGAGTCCACTTAATCTCTACATTAGTTCTCAATTCTCAAATTGTGAACATAGGTCTGTGCAATAGTTACATTATATTGCTATGGTTGATGTAAGATTCACGACAGGTCTACTACATTGTGAAGGAAGATCTCTAGGTATATCGTCACGTGACCGTGGAAAGGTCGTGGTCTAAGCTAATTTATCAATTGAAAGTTCGTTAATCCGTTCAGGACTGCGATTTTGTTCTGGGTGATATGATGGTCTTCTGGGATCACACATTGCTGCATCCACAAGCTTAAGACCAATTTTCTCGTTATATACTTTCACCATGTTAGGGAGTTGCATTAACACTTGGCAGACTCTGTAACAACGTAATGCGCCCGATAAAGTTTTGTTTCAACTTCAGTTTTAGCTGCAACACGAACATTTTTTTATTGGTAACCTTCTCAAATTTTGTTATTGTGATAAAAAAAGCAGAAACGCAGCCAAGGAGGGGGCGGAGTGACTTACCCATTAGATAAGCCTAAAACTTGCCATTGTTTGCCCATCCCCTAAAAATACTTGCCTGCATTCAAAGATAGATCACTTGTAAAGTGTGATCAGAAAGACAAAAAATCAAATTCTCTCAAATGCAATTTTAAGTTTTCTAGGAACTTCAAATGTTCAAAATTTCCCCAGTCAACAAAACTGAGGTTGGGTTGGCTTGGAAGTGAAGGAGGGAGGGAAGAGGTTTCGTTTTGAATTCCCCCTTTCATAATGTTGCTGGCTTGTAAGAAAGTCAAAAATATGGAGGAGAGCCAAAGTTCTCTCAGGACTCGCGTTTGTTTCTGTACGTGTATGTCTGTGCACAGAGCGCGTTTGTGTGTGAAGGGGAGGAGGGGGGAGTGGGGGAGTAAGAGCGATGCCCTCTAAAATATTCATACTGTAGAAGCGAAGAAGTGTGACAATTAGGAGACACTCCATGGTTTACGTATATACGCTTTACCATGATTTTACTGTCTTATGGCACTCATTTCAAAATGTTTAAGAAGTATGCGTTACAATAGAATTCAATAATGGGTTCTGTCCTTCAACTTTTGTCATTTGACCTCTGTCTTTTGAGAAAATTTGTATAGATTTCTTCGCCTTCACTTTTCCTAACATAAAACCTGATTTCATAATACGTGTCAGTTAGAGACAATATGATATTACATGTGCTTGGAGGAAAATTTGAATAAAAGGTCACTAAAGGAAATTTGGTGCTTAGTAAATTGTAAATGATATTCATCAGTATATAAATTAAAAGCTTGATTAGTAGAGGTATGAGTATTGGTGTACCGTGATATATTTTTTCCTACCATACGGATTGGACCGTTTTACAATGGCTCAACTTCTAATGATTCTAAAGAAAAAAATGTTACTATGGAGATTCAAAGCTACACTTGTGAACAAATGTACTGTAACTTTATCTCCAAAACAAAATTCGTAAATGGCTCAGAACACACGCTGAAAGATAAGGGTATTTATTTTCTCTTTAACTTGGTTTCTGTCCCCTTCTCGTAGCAGGACAGTGGATATACCTTTCGAGAATAGCTGTTTTCAAATTCTGCGGTTGGGCTTGACGGGGTAGGCCTCTGTTTGCATAAATTTAAGTCCTCGAATGCGGAATCGGCGTGGTCGTAATGTGCTACTCTACAAGTGAGCTGTCGAGACGTTTGCATGACATAAGGTATTTTTAGTAATGTCCACACATCGAACTATAAATACAACTGCTTTTTTTTATAGTTCAATTTGTTCACATTAATTCCCAGTCTTGTACCGGTGGATATGATAGCCACTCCTATATGAGCAAAGTTTGGACATATGTTTGATTTGCGTACAGGGTCTGTTTAGACGCATCCCGATTTAGAATGCAAAAGTCAAGACTCATCAAAATATGGACCTGGATCCAAATCTTAAGTACAAACGGCCCTTGGTTTAAATCTTGGCATTTTGTTCCATTTTGATCTGATGTCCTGTTCTTTATTAATTGCCTAAGCAAGCCGTTTACACAATGGTGAGATTGAACGATATAATGTTTACTGTTGACGCCATGCTGCGAATTCGAATTTTCAACGGTGTCAGTAGTTGACAGGTAGGTCAAACTGCAAAAAGCAATAGGCATGGCCAAATATTTTACGTATTACCACTATTGAAACAGATGTCTCTGCTATGTAGCTTCTATTTACGATCATTTGCCTGTACAAATAAAACTATTATTCTCGTGATTGTTTATGGACCTAAAACGCCAATGCAACTTCTGCTGCCAGCCCATTACCTGTTAAAAGAAACCCCTTCCGTGATATCCTCTCGGTATCATGTTTTGATGACTTTAGCTCTGCACTAACAATGTCTCCTAGAACCGGCTAACAATCTAAGGATACGCGTCAATAGTAAAAATCGTTCCAAGTAACAAACGTTTGCGTTTATTTTGGTAGGGCCTTCACCACGCTGACAGACACTTAGGCGGCGAACCTTTGCCACCCACGCTATTTCACTCTTTTGGAGTTTGGCTTAATTGTGGTTGAAGGACTAGGAAGAGAAACTTCTGAGTGAAGAACAGTAGAAATCATCGAAGATTAAAGGTTTGACGACGTCGAAGTATGAACTAGAGGAATCAAGACGCTTAATTTTTAGAGGTGGAATATAAAGGTAATGTTTGACTTGCAATTTTAATTTCGTGTACTGCATACTCTCTATATATTGTGTTTGGAAAATCAGGTGAGAAACGTTATTATGAACGGCAAGACATTTATGCGACTGGCTAATCATGTTTTGGAAACATATCTCCAATGGAAGCTCCTCAAGAGATTTAAATGCCGGGAGAGAAACTCTGATTTAACATTGCCACTTATACTGCTGCTCCTGATTATTATGACAATGTAATCTCTGTACCTCGTGTACTCGAATACGCATTATTTAAATTAGATTTCCGGAGAGTTAAAAAAGAGGGCAGAATATATTGCCAATTATATCAGATGCCTATATATCTTTATATTGTTAAATGAAATCATGATTTCTGGAAGTCCCGAGCAAAAGGTAGCGGGGTTCTTTTATTCCTGTATATCACCCCTTTCCAACACAGACGATATAGCATCTTATTTAGTTCCGCAACTGTCCAATGAATGGGCTGTTGAATTGGGATTTGTTTTGACTCACCCACGCTTGTACGTAGAATATAAGACCACATATAACCTGGTAAGGTAGTAGGTCGAAAGCCAACCTTAAACACACTAGAATGATCTGATACGAATAGCTATAAGTAACATTAATTTGCAGGCAAAGTTTTAAGGCGTGTTTCGGAGAGGTCTTTGCAGGATCATGTCACGTCCACATGTGAAATAGATGTTAATATCCCTGCCTTGCCGTTATTCTTCACTTTAATCATATGACATATTATTTTTAAAGACGGATTATCTTAATCTTTCTAAGAATAGATTTGTCTTTACTGTTTAATGGACGTTACATTCAGTAATAGGAATGATATTGTCAACGGAGCGTGGAATAGTTGTATTGACGTCATCGTGTGTATTATCCTTGTGCAGAAAGCTTCTTGTCATAGCCAGAAAAGGATCTTTAATTTAGGTGTAGTAGAACTACAATGCACTGTGGTTTCTTTGCTATCAGTAACTCTCAAGGATTCTATATGCAAGAAGTGGCGATTTCTGCAGATTATTTGAAACCTGCTATTCTGTGTGAGGTTACTTTGCCATCAGTAGGTATTCCAGGAGTCCTTTGGCAATCAGCAGCTGCTATAGGTATAAATTTGAAATAAGAGGTAGGAGCATAAGTCCCCCCCACTCCCTTTGAATAAGAATGAAACTTTTCAACGTAAAGTATAACCCTGTATACAAGCATCTCTGGATTTATTAGTTTCCATTATTGTGTAACATGCTTCGCAGCAAATCACAGTGCGCCAAGAGAGACAGTGCCTCATTCAGTGTGTCTTCATGACAATTTCTTACGTACTAACAGGAACCGATCCTAACTTGTAGTTTTGTAGGTCAGTTATGTATCATGTTACTTGTGTGATGAGTTTAGTTGTGAAATTACGATGTAGGAGAAGGAAGATTTGTTCGTAATAGAGGGTCTTGATTTATACTTACGTTAAGGTGCATGTCTACTTATACCATCGCTGCTACGCATATTTAACAGTTTCCCGTGCTGAATCCATCGAATTTGTATTTTGATTGTATCTACGCAGAAGCCCATCCTTATTCAAGTCCATGAGCTTATTAAGAGAGAAGTACAAGGAGTCTTTATTTACTTCAAGATGCTGAAAATATTTGTCTTACAAATAAATGTAAAACAATTTTCTTACTGAAAAATTTGTATTCAGATTGTATCTGAAGAGAAGCCCATCCTTGTTACAGTCCATGAGTTTATTAAGGGGCAAGTATAAGGAGTCTTTATTTATATGAATGTGCTGAAATTATTGTCTTACAAATCTGAAAATTCGTATTCAGATTGTATCTACGCAGAAGCCCGCCCTTGCTCCAGTCCATGAGCTTATTAAGAGACAAGTACAAGGAGTCTTTGCTTAATTCAATATGCGGAAAATATTTGTCTTACACCACATACTTCTGGATCTTTGTGGACCAAGAGGTATCTGTAAAAATGGAGCTACAATGGGTTTACCAATGGAATAATTGCTGGTTAAATGTTCAGATTCCAAAATCCAGCATAAAATTTTTTTGTTAGCTTCCGTGTTCTTTCCTTCATGACTTCATAATCCTGTTACGATACATAATGAAGTGTGGCTTACACTACTTTTTATGCTTACGGAGGAGAGCCAGGACTTTACAAAGCGTACTTTAAACAGATTGCTTCCCACAATATTTAGTTATCGACTCAATACTGCACAAATTTCCAATATACATAATACCTATCAGGTGAAGGCAAGAGAACTCTTCGAATGATCACGTGAGCTCTTGTTAGTAAAGGTAAAAGTGGCATTCAAGATTGTAGATAGATTCTATAAAGTCAAACATTTAGCGGGACGTAATCATGGAAATCAGTGGCAGTTTCGAAAATCTGGGACAAAGGACATTGCTCTAAGATTAAGGGAGATTCGTGCGACTTGAAAAGGCATAATGTAATTCGTGTATACTAGACTAGATTGGGATGTAACATCTAAAAACTTGCAGCGATCCCACAAAATGGGATAAGCTAAAAGAGCTAGAGGCAAAGAAGAAGAAGAAGAAGAAGAAGAAGGAGGAGGAGGAGGAGGAGGAGAAAAAGACGTAATATCTCAAGACTCTCAAAATAAAAAAGGCAATCTATGTTTTATCCTAACACGTGACCGGTTACCTTTTCCAACTTATTGTTGCTTTTGAACATATGCAAGAATATATTGTTTCATCAATGTTTCTCGCAGCTTCCGTACCACATTTTCTGTTTTTCATCTATAAGACATCATGAGCATATAATAATATACCTAGTGGAAGACTTTTATAATAAAGAAACGAAAATTGACTTATGGCTTCTAATGGCCGCAAATGTTCTAAAATATAGATTTTTTTTTAATGCTCTGTGTAATAATAGAATTATGCATGTATGAATTGCCACCCGTTAGAAAGAAGTTGTCCTACAGACAATAGGCAAAATGGTAAAATGGCTATGCAGTGTGTAATTGTAAAGCACAAGATTTTAAGTGGCTGTTTTTAAATGGAAAAGAAAATATCTTATGATGTTTAATTCCTATTTAAGTAACTTATAAGGTTTCATTATTGTCAAATTCCAAAAACTTCGAAGGATATAATTCGTTCTGTTTACCTTGAAGTGCGCACCGTATGAAGTTAACACATTCTAAATGCCCATGATGCCGTGATGACTGGGCAAAACTGAATGAACCCCAATGGAATTTGACAACACTACAAGACGTCGACGAGCTTTAGATTCCTTTAGATTTCTAGACCCTCACAGATTCGTTTTATAACTGCCTGCCATCGACAACCATACATGAATTTCCTAACTCATTAATATTTAATGAAATGTATCAAAAGCTTTGGTTTAGAAATAAAACTAACCAATAAAGTAGGGAACAGACAAAAGCCATTCTGCACGCGTCCATCATTTGCGCTCTTTTCCTATATACCTATTGCTTGGTTGCGTAAACCTTTAATAGCTATAGATTTGGGATCTTTCTCTTCTTTCAATCCATCTAAATTCGTTAGATTTCCTAAATAGCTCAATGGAGCGATAATTCCTTTGTGTGCTGGTACCTGACCTTAAGGACTATCCATGTTATTCCGAACGCGGGGTTTTACACTAAAAATTTATATTGTAGTGTTAACTCCGAAACACATTCCAGCTTAACAGATCAGTCGACTTGTAAACTCTAGCCTGTTTGTTTAATATGGATTAAAAGAAGGAAAATCGTAGTCTGTCAATGTGGATCTACTTCCACAATAAATAGTGGAATCCAATTCCGTGATTTTGTCTCTAAATGGGTTGTTTATATCGGCGAAACCATTCTAATCTTTGTCTTTTCTAATATTGATTATTTTAGATCAAACATTTTTGATTTATTAAGCGTTATCGGTTACAGTCTGAGCAGCTGCAGTTATGTCAAGGAAGTCAAATGGCTATCTCATGCACCCCCTACTTGCAGATCAATTGGGTATTTCTCTTAAATCGAAGTCAAAGCTCAGCCTCAAAAGTAGTTCACCAGCTCCTGGGCAAAAAGGTCGTAAATAAAAACAGCTCAGCTAATCGTATAATCTACTCAAATCCTGAAGTATAATTATCTGAAGGCGATGTTATGTACTGCGATGTACTAAGTCTCAGCTTGGCTTGTGTGCGGTGAGCACAAATTAATCGGAATGCCTCGCTTTATAAATAACGGGTGAAGATAATCAATCTAATTGACACACTTCTTATAGCTAATACTACTCATCCTTTGTATATTCTGGTTATCAAGCAACTCAAAATTTGAGAGCCAATGCTGATTACTATTTCTAGATTCAAAGTTGGAACAATGAGAACAGAAATCATAAAACGGTCACTGCTATTCAAAGTCTGCTTCTAAATAGCTCAATTTGATAATATACTGGCAAATACTTTTCCCGATTTACTAAAAGCCTCTCTCTTCTTTGTATACGGCTATGCTGTATCAACATTCTCAGGATATCAGATGATCGTATTGCCTACACCTGCACCGACAACGCGACACGGCTGCCGACTCGTAACTGATCAATATACATATTGTTGATGTGCCTTTTAGTATACACAAATACGTCGCTCATATCCTTACAATAGCAACTAACCTTCATACAATAACACTGACCTTGTAAGCTTTGTGCCACGATAACTGTTTCCATCCTTTCGTAGAACTTTTTCAGGCAGATTTGAATTACTTCCACTTTCATTACAATTTATAAGACTTCCGAATTCCTTTGCTAGAGATCCTCCAGAGATCTCTTTTAGTGGTCCTGTCGCTTCAGTGGATCTGAAGTACTCACTAAGTCTGTGATTCAAGACCTCGGGGTTTTCCATTATGATTTCTCTAACATACTTACAATTCCATCAGAAAGTGGTTCACGAAATCACTAATCACATCATCAGAACGGAGGGAAAAAATTGAACAAAACAGTAGAACAACATCTGGCATTCAGTAATTGGGAAAGTTGAACATTAAACTTTTAAACCCAGATAGCAAACGTAAAGAACAACAGGTTTGATCATTGCAATACAATCCCCGAGGACCGACTCCTCATTAATATTTAAAGCGACGCATGTTCCGTGAGTAGGTTGGCGTCCGCACACAAAGAATCCTTCAATGACCTTAGCAAGTTAAGGCAACCTTGAGTTTGTGCATGATGAATCTCAGGTTTTAGAACGTCAAACAATAAAGGTCGAGACCGTTCAAAACTGATTGTTCCGGCTAGTGGCGATCGATACTTTATCTTCAGAAAAGCTGTCAGGAACTGTTACCTTAGCCGAAGATGTTTAAGTATTAACTTCATAAGATGTGCCTTGCTTCGTCTCTTGCTCCTTTATTCCCGTTACAAGAAAAGAGAAAGTCTAAAGCCGAAGTTACACAAAGACTTTGCAAAGAAATCACATGGGAATTCTACATAGCTTTATACAAATATATCTATTGATTTCAGTTGTTCTCTAATTATTGGAAATCATCTGCTTGTAAGGCCAATTAACGTTGGAGTTATTATTGTTCTATGTAATGTTTCATTTACTCTGATTCTGCATTGTACCACTTTTATCTGTTGGTATCCTTATTTGAAAGAATGCTTACTCTCATAAGGTAGATTACACATATGGCATTAATAACTTAATCGTAATACAAACAACAAGGTTTTTCATAATAGCGAAGGTATTACTTCAGACATTGGTTTGTTCCGGAGAGTCTGCCTTTCCGAGACCAGAACTATGAGTGATAAGATTACTAAAACGTACATAATAGCTTGACTTTAATTATTGCATCTCCTTCTGTTTTATAATTAGTATAGTCTACCTCTATTATCCTATCGAAAAGCTGTATTCAAAATAAGTACAGCCATTTGGTTGATTGAGAACTAATATTTATTGTCAGTCATTAGTTTCTGCAACTGCTCAAGGACATACTCGTTAGGTAAGAGGAGCCAGGTTTTCAAATTGAGATGATTTATGGCAGTCATTTGCCGTTAAATTTAATTTCCAATTTAGAGATAGCAAGTTATGTTAGGTGATGCAAACAATAGAAAAAGGACAATTTATTTTATGTGCAAGTTCTTCGTATAAATTTACTTGGCGCTATATTTATACTTGTCTATGAAAGCTTTATTATTTGCTATTTAAAATAATTGTTCCTTCTTTAAGTATATATATTTTGTTTATGTTTAATTCTTTATTTACGTTTTGAGCTTTTTTATTTATTTTTCCGTAAACTTTCTATTGCAGTAACAGCAATTATGATTTTTTCATCTAATACTACAGCAATATAATTTTTTCTTTAGTTGTAAGGAGAATGATAGAGGCAATATATTTCAGATTAAAATAGAAGCCTTACTAGAAGTATAGCTTGCAAGTGAGAGAAATCAAATCTTGCAATAAGCTGCATTAAACAATACTATTTCCACAGGTAGAGTATCCACAATGTTAAGTTGGTATGGTCTATAACAGGGTGTAGTGTATCATGAAGGTAATTGTCATCGGCATGAGAATTTTCACGTTGTTAATCATCTTTGTAATTATAATATTTATTGTCATTTTCCTGCCCGTTATGATTATGAAATGTTACTATACTTATGTTTCGTCAATCATATTCAGGGGCAGTTCCATCAAATCAAAAGTGGTAGGGGGGCTTAGAGATAGAGGAAGGTTTCTCTGTTGATTTATTCGATAGTCAGAGAAGATTTTGCATCTTTTGGCAATTGAAAGATCACATGGAACTCCCTTTCCTAATTTCTTGTTTTACCGCTTTCGTATTCTCTTGGCCTGAAAAAGAATCTATTAGACGTAGTAGCTAAAGCTACCCCCTTGTCCTCCGGTAGCGTTGAGACTGATATTACTCTATCTAAGACTTCCATAAGCACAATAGGTACCGTTAATGTTCTGCTATTCTGATACAGAAATTCACTAATTCATCGTAAAATCTTTCTTTTTGACTTCACTCGATACAATTGGTGTGATCAGTGTGTGACGAAAATGTTTAGCAAAATGAACCCTTTTTACTCAACACAATATTTTGTACCACGAACCAACTTTTCAAATACACTAATCGGGATTTCTTCATAATTAAAAGCTCTAATTGTTGATTTATGTTGACCTTGTAAGTAGAATAGTTGCGTGCATCAACTCCCTAATCTTGCACTTTGTTATTATGCACTACAGAGCAATGCGGATGCATTTGCTAGAGGATGATACGGTGCTATTCTTGTTTATATTGATTTTGGTCCTAGGCAACTAACACATCCAGAAGAGAGGGTTTGAAATGTTAGTTATGAAGAGAACACCAGAGAAATAGAAAATATGGCACCACCGGGGATCGAACTCGTTTCCCACGCTTTCGCGGCGTGCGCTCTACCAACTGAGCTAGGTAACCTCCGACGTTAACATACTTCTATTTCTCTAGTCGCCACATTAGCTCCCAATCATCCACCGTGGACATCGACATCCAGCTCTACGCAATTGGAGACCATCCTCTCTGCGCCATGTGACTTGATCAAGGAAGAACTGCCCATTGCCCAGAGCCCATTTAAGTTAGAGAGTATCATCGAGAATAGAGGATTTGAAATGTGTTTTTTTCATAAAAAATTCACTCACTACATCAAAGGATGCTCAGCAATTTTACGACTAAGCCTTCTTATCCTATGATAACACTGACAACATTTATTGCCATCAGGGTGTCGCTTCTTATTCTTGCTTAAAGACTTGATATGGGATAAATACTGCTGATACTTACAGAGCATAGATTTTTATTCAATACCTACATTTTTAACAATGTCTCGTTGCCATCACTGTGTAAATAGTCATTTAGAGGAGAACAAGTAGTTAACACTGTTGATACTCAAATTAGCCTCAAGGGGACAATTAAGAGCAAGAGCAAGGCAATAATACAAATGCCTCGTGAGTAAACAATAGCGAAACAACACCATCAGCATCTGGCAAGGATGCGAGAACAAGGGTTGTTGAAGAAAGGTGAATCTGCTCTTAAAGCTGGAGTTAATAGTAACAATAACAGCGAAACTATTTACACCCTTCTCCTAATAGCATTCCCGATTGTAGGTATCTCTTTCAAATATAGTAATTACACTACAACTTGTTTATTAATGGAAAGAATGACACTGGCAATGATAACTGGAGTAAACTAACTCATTTGATGTGGTTCTGATAAGCATTTGAGAAAGTGGCTGGCTTTGCTTAGATCAGTGGTTCTCAACGGGGTCCGAGGCCACCATTTAGAGGTATTTCAAATTTTAAAGGGAATAAAATTGAAACCAGGGGTACTACGGGGGTCAAACAGCTTATATCATATTTCATTGCCTTTCTTATGTCAAACAGTCAAAAACAAAAAAAGATAGATAAATACTGTCCCTTGTTTGTTTAAAATCTAGTTGCGACTCTTTTATTGACTGTTTATTTCATGGTGTACTTTTTTATTGTCCATGACGCAATGCAGTACCGAATTCCTCCAGACCCATGGACGTACTTGAAAATTTTGGCAGCTCGAGGGGGGTAATTTACTCTTGGGTGGTTAATAGACGGGGGGTTGGAAAAAGACCAAAAACGTAATAAAGGAGGGGGGTGTAGAATACACGGCGACTCCGAGAACGAAAGAGAGGCGAGTAAACCTGAAACTTGTACCCCTCAACTATCAGCAAGGGGGGCAACCTATATTCGCCATCTCTAAATTACCTTGGGTTCACATTTTACAAGTAAAGAACATGCTCTACATGACGTTTGACACAGGCGTGTGGTTCTCTCTGACAATCAGTAGTGGATCTTATCATTTGTGGTGACAATGTTGTAATATGAGTCGATCTAATGAATGATGGATGTACGAACATAATAATCTATCTTTTGGAAGATCGGCAGTAGCATGTATGAACTCTCCTTTACACTTTTCAAAACAAAAAAACGCCATATTTGGAGTCGCACTAAATCCTGATGTTCATAACTGTCGTCTCCAAAAATCAGTTATGAAGAAATTGGCCATTTGGAGAAAGAAGTTCATAAAAATGTGTGGCCGGGCCATAGGACATAAGTCAAGTCAAAAGATATATATTTAGGTATATCCTATAGTTCACAAAATACTACTTCATAGGTAGGCCAGATAGCCCTGTGTAGTTTTAGAGAATCGAATTTGAAGTTTAAGACGGTTACACATATTTCCTCATAAATAGTTTTGCAAAACTTGCAAGTATAAATTATCAAAAGAATGAACCTCGTCAAGGCTAACCAACAATCACTAAGCAATTTTACAGTGATTTTCTGAGGATGTATGTAAGCCTTTATCAAACTGTTACTTAAATCTTTAAATACTACTTTCAAATCTGATCAATGCATTGAATATTGAGGTATTAATCTTATATCCTTAACGAACTATATTATTTTTCTTAATGAAGGTACGGATTTTTTAAATCCAGAGTTACAAGATGACTTTAAGTTTCTATTATACGAAGGTAGACCCAGGATCCCTTAAGTGAAAGCAAACGGAAGTCTGTGTCTACTTTATTAGATTTCTATAATTCTGTCCAAGAAATATCTTTATTAACGACCCCTTGCTGACATTATGCACTCAAGTTTAGAATCCTTGTGTTTACTAAAAAGAGTACAACTGATCTCCCAAGTAACTTACGGCAGAAAAAGCTAAAGTCTGTTTCGATAAAAACTCTACATCAACGGTCAATAAACTTATTTTATCTTTCAAAACAATAACTATTCATAATGCTTGTTAGAAAGCTACCTGGGACTTTTTATCACACTGATCCCTTGAAGTTTGTCCTTTAACATGGAAAATGAAATCAACGTTAGGCCATTCTTACGTTTCTACATGCACGAAAAGAGTTGGTGATGTCAATCATTCCCTAATTCTTGTCATTTTAAGTTCTATCACATTCCATGTAATAGTGGTTTACACATGAAAAACATATACAAAACTTTTTACACTTCATTTGCTTACCAAAGTGCTCGTAGTTGATTCCTTTGCGCAAATCGGGGGTATTTCAAGTGGACTCTCTCAGCTCCCTCGTGTTTCATCAAGTACTAAACTCGTCAATTTCATAAAATGTTACAGATTTTGCAAGCTAGATTTCTCTTTATCTAAAGTGTTACAATCTTAGCAGTACTATTAATTCGTTAACAATGTCCAGCTTGAATCGCGTGTCGCAGTAATCACTATACATAAACATATAAATCAAAGATTGCTGCATGTGTCTAATGTATAGTGTACCTAGAAGCAAATTACTCTCAGAGTTGAACTATTTTAAAAAGTAATGCCAAAGCCCTACATAAGTTAGAACTTGTTCTTGTTCATTCCATTTTATTCAGTTATTGGTATCAAGGAAGTGCGGAGGTGGCAACGTAAGTATTCTGATCAATATCAAAGATGTTGCAGGTAAACACATAAGCTTTAGTAGTGTTTATGCGTACGGCCTCTTTAACGTGTATTCTTTGGTTGCAGTCCTGGTTCTAACACACCACCTCCTCAACGTGCATTTTTTGGTTGCAGACCTGGTTCTAAGGAGGGACGTCAGAAATGAAGACGTGAGTCGGTTAGAAAAAAACGATTTGCAATAACTTGCCATCTTTGAAACAAAGTACTCATTCTTTTGTGATCTATCTGGATTCAAGTAGTCGTCAATTTTTAATGATATAGATCTCCACCCGGATTTGCTAGTTTAAGACGCAAGGTTATTGTTAATTCTGGAATTATAACGAGGATTTGAAACAAGATTAAAGGATAATCATTGATAAAACTTTGAGAAAATTCAACGAAGTCAGTTTCCGTTTATGCGAAGATTTCTATGTCAGAAAATTGATAATAGGATAATTGCAATAGGATGGAAAAGTTTGGAGAAAGCAAATTATCCTGAAAATATTCAAAATGATATTAATCTTCAAAAACAGACATTTCTGTCACCATTACGACAATGTGTTGCATTTATGCCCTCCTTTCAGCTAAAGCACCTCCTATAAGCTTCTTGTTATTTGTTGCCGGGTAAAAAATATTAGCAATCTCTTTCTTTATTGGTGGTAGTTGTTCATTGCAACCATTCACATGTATGAACTACTCTTGAGCTATTATTAAAGGAAAAGTATTTTTTGTATGTTATTTTGTGACAGGGAAGGGCAACCCTATTTTACATAGGCTTTTTAATTATTCTTATAAATTCAAGAGGGGCTAGTAGGCCCGTGGTATTTTGACGTTGGGTAACTTTGTATCCGTTGTTACAATAGAACTGATTAGGATAATAGGCCTCTAATGTGAAGAAGGATAAAATATTCTTGGGTTATTGTTATGAGAAGGAAATTTTCTATGTTATTAAATGGGGGGTGGGGGGTATTAAGGGTTATGTTTGTTGTTTTTTTTTGAAGGTATTAAGGGAATAGTGGTAAACCTTGTTGAAATGAACGCATCTTGATCGAGTGTACCTTAAAGGTGGCCTGTAAAGCGAGTAGCTGACTTACGTATCGTGACGGAAGAAGTAAATAATAGACT
>JAAAKM020006971.1:124002208-124049453 GCA_010016025.2 Alatinidae sp. Z8VKAUB7J3 | reverse complement strand
TTTAAGGGTCGTGTGGTTCAATTTGGGCCCAAGGAAAATGAATTTTTGTTAATTTTCAAACCCTAGTCCGTAACTACTAACGCTATGACTCCAAACCCTTACAGGAAGACCATTAGAAGAGATAAAACATGAAGCTCAAGTTTGGTCTATAAGATTTCTATATTTGGCGGTTCATCTATCATAATTTTGTTGGTGGCCTATTCACCTTTTCATTCATTGGAGCATCAAATAGGAATCTTGTACAGTTGTACTTCGAAAGGACAAGTAATGTTATTGATCAATAAAAGACATTTTGATAGGAAGTAACATAGAACATACTCATTGAGCAGGTTCTTCAATGGGTTTCAAAATAAGATAGAAACCACAAATAGTGATCAAATGAAAACGAGGCTATTGTCGAAAGGACTTATCACTTTTGTTTTGACCCCCGTTTCCCACCACCTTGAACACCCTTTTCGCTAACCCTCCCACCTAGACGATCATTATAATCAAGCAACGTGAGTTTAAAGGTAGACTGATGCCCTTTCGCTTAATGTTAAGTTAGAGTAAGCCATAATTTGTGTTCAAGGCAAAGGCAAAAAGAGCTTGAAATAGTTCAACACAACTCTGAAAATCTACATTTTTGCATTTCGCATTCTTTAGCAACAGCTTTCCTTGTATTCATCCCAATCTCAATGACTGATATCTAACAATGTTAAAAATCTAAATGTTAATACATCTCTATCAAAAGGTAAACATAAAAGTAAGATAAAGTCCATGATTCCAAATTTGGTAGAAACGTCTTTTTTGTTGCTTCTTCGTTTCTTCTAACGTTGATTTTTGTTCTTTTCCTTTCTGGATAACTGTCTTTCCTTTGTTTCAAGTCCGTATATTGGAGGTCTAAGTATGACTATTAGTAATAACACCTTCAGGTGGTGCTGATGAAGGTGGAAGCTAGCCGTGTATTGGTTGCTGGTAAAGAGAATAGTTCTCTCTAATCAAGTGGGTATGAAGTCTTTCCAGAAGATGATGGAGCGCTTGGTGACAAAGAAGGGCGTGACAGAGGAGGTGATGATTACGCTATTGTTTTCCCTGCTGGTCATACTTACTTTTGGGGTCGTTTTCGACGTGATACTGTTAATTTGGGGTTTGGAAATGAGACTCTTGCTGGTCCTAATATTGGATCTTGTGATGATTTTTTGGCTAGATATATGGGTGAGGGAGCTGGGTATGGATATGGAGCTGGGAATGGATATGGAGCTGGGAACGGAGCTGGGTATGGAGCTGGGTAGGGAGATGGGTATGGAGCTGGGTATGGAGCTGGGTTTGGAAATGATACAGGAGAAGGAAATGGAGACGGGACTGGAGATGGGAACGGAGATGGGTATGGAGCTGGGAATGGAGCTGGGTATGGAGCTGGGTATGGAAATGCGACTGGAGATGGGAACGGAGATGGGACTGGTGATGGATACGGAGCTGGGTACGGAGCAGGGTATGGCGATGGGGCTCGCATTGCGATCATTGGGTGTGGATATGGCTTTGAACGTGAGTACTGATTTGTGTTTTGAGACTGAAACGTCTGTACTTTCACAGATGGCTCTACCTTTTCTGAAGGTAGAAGCGGTAGAGATGAAGATTTTGTTGCTGATTCCGTTGAGTTGTTAGTATGTTTGACTGGTTTCTTGCCTACAAATATCAATTAAGATCAATAATAACTGAAAATGTACTAAAATGTTTGTCGAGTATAGATGAAGATATGAATGAGCATGTGACAGAATTCACAGGTGAACACAGGGTACACCTAGGTGTTTTTTGACAAATTATAAAGATACTACAACTAGGATATCGATCACGTAAAAAACCTAAACAATGAACATTGTGTCCCTTACACTTTATTTGGCTATTCAAATTGTATTTTGTAAATTGTCTTTACATAATACCATGTTAAAGCTTGTTCCACAAAATGCAAATACCAGACTGTCACAGTGTCATTGTTGATTAAGATCAAAATAAGTCAAGTACATTTTCACTGGTGCTTTAAGCGAAAGACTGTCTGTTCAGAAAATATGTCACCACCGTAACTCGAATCCGTGATCCATGCATGTGCAGCCGGGCTCTACCAACTGAGCTAAGTGACCCTCCCGCCCTTAAAATATTCGATTTATCTAGGCACCAAATTAGCTTCCAATTATCCACCGGTGGGCATCAACATCCAGCTTAACATAATTGGAGACCAATCTCACTGCGCCATGTGACTTGACCAAGGAAGGACTGCCATCCAAGCCGTCTATCTGTCTAAAGCCTATTAAAAGCTAAAGAGTATAATCGAGGAGAGAGAATTTAAAAATGTCAACTTAGAAAAGACGTAATTACTATTTCTCTCGTGTCTTTTTCAACTGACATTTTCAAACCTCTCTTTTCTATAATGGTTGAAAAACTCTAGCTCTGTATTGACACAATCATTATATCCAAACGAGAATGCCTCCCCCATTTTGATGGAAATCATGAGAGTATATATTCCTATGAATGTTATGGTGAAGACAAAGCCAACGAATAATAGGTAAAGATCAAACAAGACTAACTATTTCAATAGCACACAAGGTCTATTGTGGACTGATGACAGGCATTGTTGCAAGTTCTACTTAGATCTGATGAAGTGTCGAAAGAAGACGAAATATAGATATATTATTGACAGGATTGCTCATCGTGGTGATATACAGTAACAATAAAGATAATATTTTGTCTCACAATATAGTCACTGTCATTCAGTAACTCGACGTTTCAACTTGATACTTGTGTGTGTTACAATTTATGCTCGACGCTAATTGACCGTTATTGGTGTATCTTCTCAACATCGCGTTCCTGAATGGCAGTGGCAATATCGTGAGGCAAACGATTATCGGGACTTTTAAGTCAAAATACTGCCTAACAGGGGCGGCTGGTAGGCAGTGTGCCTGTGTGCCAAGCACATACATCCATATCTGTTTCCATGTTGATTGTCTTTACCTTTGTGGTATACATAACTACATATCAAAAATGCTAGATATAATAACTGCCGTAACATAATACTTTTAATTTTTATTTGCAACTTTGAGTGTTGAATCGAAGTGAGCATTTTCAAATGAATAAGATTTGACTAACAGACAATTTCACTATAGAACTATATGTACAATTTTTCGCATTGTCCATTCTCAGTGGTCACTCCCAGTTCTGCTTGAACCCTTGGTTACGCCCATGATTGCACACACATAGACTTTGACCACCACCCGCCACTGCTGCCTAAATAATGCCAGGGGTGTAAGATAGCATTCCAGAGGGTTTGATATAGTTCTGCTTCAATAAATTTAGTACTGTATTATCACAATCTCCAAATCGCTTAGGTGCTCTGGGATACATGAAAATGGCTATCAACAATGAAGGGGCACGTTTTTTAGAACCTTTTAAGCAAGGAACAGAAGACCAAAGAATCAATTAAGTACAATAAGCATGATTTAAAGTTTTTTTCAGTGTTCCATTGCATCATTTTTTTGTTGTTTCTTTTCGTTTTTTCTTCACTTCAGCCCATTTATTACTAAAAGTTAAGAATATAAATTTATTGTAAAAATGAATAATCACCTTGTCCCAAGCTACGTGCAACTTTGGGAACATAAGAGTTGGAAACATTCTTTTCAGGGTACGTAGGAACGTATTAAATGCAAAGGAAGAACTAAAATTCAATGTGATAACTCTCCAAGTCTGTCATTGTTACATGACAGAAATGTGCAGAAATGTCATTTGGTACAAATTCAATATTTAGGAAACAGATTTCAATTATGCTGTACATAGTTTTAATGACAAACCCCATTATGGGCATCATTGAAGAGCTTGGAAACATACCTTTCTTTTCTTGAACCTTATCACATTCGATGTATGCTACCACCAAGAGTACTAGAATAATTAACTTCATCTTGCTGCTTTAACAGTGCTCCTAAATTCTAGATCATTCCAATGCTCTCTTCCCTGTTTATTTTAAGTGTTCTTCCTTCTTTATAAAGGATAGTTTTCAATTATTCATTATATGTACATTATTTATGAGCCTAGGATAGCACTGACTCAATGCCAACCATAAACTATCTACGTTAGTTAAACAGAGAAGATAAAAATCTCTTAGAATTTTAACGAAATGCAGAATAATAACATGGGGTTCCATTGTCGTAGGAACGGCACACGGTATGCTAACGAAAGTGTGGCGTACGGAACATCTTTTTCTAGGCTGCCTTCCTTTACGTCGCGGAAATTCTACCTGTAATAGTGTTAATACGAAGGTGTTGAAGGCATGCTATCAATACTCCCCTACACACCAAAAGGTAATTGAGGTTCCAATACTGTATCAGAAGAGTCACTCAAGTCCCTATATGCCTTCTTAGGATTCTTTTAGACTTTCATCAACTCCTCCTAGAAAATTCTCGTCTCAAGATTCAGCTTTTTATGGCTTTACTAACTTTACTAAAACAGTTGCAAAGTCAGGCTCTCAAAATTTCAAGAATAACCCCTCCAACCTTCCGATCTACTTGGTTAACACAGCCGGTGGTTGCTTCGTCTGCTATTATGGTTTTTCTGCTACGCCCAATCAAACCGTTCTTTCCGCGGATATCATGGGCAACAGCAACAACAGCAGATAGCTTCCTTGTCCCTTGTGACGTCATTTTGTCTCTTGTGACGTCAAAAAATTGCCCCGTTCTGGGAGAACATCGTTAAAGAATCACGTATATTGACTTACAGGTGCGCATACGGCGAACACCAAAGTAACAGTTCGATTCCTCAAGAGCAAACGAACAAGATATCAAAAAATTTCTGACTACTGGAGGTACACTTTAAGGACAAATTGTTTACAGCAGGAAATTTTCCTCTGCAAATTTACTAGCAGTAAGAACGGAATTAATGTCATAAAGGCCCCTTTCAAATCAAAGCCCCTGTAATTTTTTCCGAACATTTAATACATTTTCGGGGTTCTTATCGCAGCATTACAGCAACTCCCGTGGCATAATATAATAGTAGCTTACCACTAAGGTATTACCTGACTTGCTAGGAGACCAACTGCATCACCAGGAGTGGCGAGAGAGCGCAGGTACTTCAGCAGCAAAAGTGCATGAAAGCCTCTAGATGTCATATTATCTCTGTAAAAAAATCACTGAAACATTTGCCAAGGACTCTGGATAACGTTCTTAGTACAACTTAGATTAAACGTAGTTCAAATTGATACAAAACATATTTTTGATTCTCCTCGTCCTCTCTCTTACTACCACTTTCATCGTCACTCATCCATCAGCTACAACCAAAGTATGCAACAAGCATCCATGATCCTGCATCAACTGGGGGAAATCTATCAACATATCAAGCTGTAATCGACTTGACTTAAATGCATAATCTAGACTGATTCCGAGCACACTTTTAACATATGAAACGTCTCCAGTAACTTCCTACAGGTGTTCCTCTTTAAAATGTTAAGGATGGTACACAACAGGGTCTTCCTTCAACAAATTCACTTTTTAATGCTTGGTAGAGACAGCTCTGTTTACCTCTGCGCACAGCTTGGTTAAACCAGTTAAGCTCCTTCCCCCTGATTACATTCAAATATTCTTTATTATGACCAGTTCTATTTACAAGTAGTTGGAAATGGATAAAATCTTCAATAATTAACGATCAAGCATCTACGTTTATCCATCGATTACAATTATCCATTAGGCATCAACGTTTCTGTCATCAGACTAGAGATCATCATTATCATCGTCATCATCATCATCATCATCATCATCATCATCATCATCATCATCATCATCATCATCATCATCATCATTTCCATCTTCATCAACATAATCATCATCCTCATCATCATTATCACCATCCTCCTCCTCCTCCTCCTCCTCCTCCTCATCATCATCATCATCACAATCATCATTATCATCATCATCATCATCATCATCATCATCATCATCATCATTATTATCATTATCATTACCATCATCATTCTCACCATTATAATGATCATCCTGATCATGATCATCATAATCATAAGTATCATCGATGTCATTATCGTCATCATTATTATCACCATAGTCACATTCATCATCATCATCATCATCATCATCATCATCATCATCATCATCATCATTATCATCACCATCAACATCATTATCATAATTATCGTCAGCGCAAAGACGTCGAGGGCAGTGTTACTTTGTATTTTCTGTATTTTTATCGATAACAAGACTGTAAAGATTCTTACCCGCCTCGCTTTTCACTCAATGCGCCATCCACGTTCTTGGATATAAACGACTTGATACTGTTATAATATCTCTCAGATACTGATCCAACATAGCGATGAGGTGGTAACGAAGATAGAACGGGATCCGGACAGGGTCGACATTTTTGCCCAAAGCTGCCACATTAGAGAAATGAAACAATGATCGATGGTAGGATTCTAGACTTAACTTATGGAAATGGTTAAACTTATGTGGCAAGATATAAAACTTTAAAAAACTACTCTGATACGCGAAATAAATATAGAACACAAATAGGTAATAGCCTCTTTCGTCGGTAGCCACCCATAAATAGATAGTCAGTAACATAAAAAACCAAGGCAACAATGTAGAGGTAAGTTTAACACCTGGGCTACAAGGTAACTGCAGGTGTTAATAGTCTGGAGAAATACATAGATCGCGGATTCAGCATCACTTCTACAGTGTTACCAGTTCGTCACTTCGGTACAAAATACATGATTAGCAATTCATCAGCTCACCAGAAGTTACCTATGCCGTTGATACGTATTAAAAGCAATGTTATGTAACTTTAGCTCGTTAGGTTTCAAACAACAGATAAAAAATACAAATTCAAATACAGCAGGCTTGTGTAAGGGAGGGGCACAAGGGATCTAGAACATTTTCAACGTAGAGCAGTATTTTGTTTCTCTTCTTTCGCTGATTTAAATTCAGCTTGAGAACTTCTATTTGCATTGTAACACTCAACCAACCTATACAAAATTCACTCTCCTCGAGTAACAAAAAGCTGAGCTTTTTAATGGAATTGCTTCATATACATACGTCGAGGCCATTTTTTGATCCGCGAGCTGATTAATGCAGGTCGAATCAAGCGAATCAGAAAATTGCCTCGACGTATGTACGTGAAACAATTACATTGGGTAATAAATGTCACATGATTATGTGTTGTTATTTCCTAGATTTTGTTCAGGTACATCACTGAACGATGTTTTAAGGGGGGACTCCTGGCAACTTTTGGGGGAAATCTAATGTAGCGTACCATAGATATTTAAAAAGCAGCGAGGTAAGCCAAAATCCAATAGGGCGGATAAATTTTCTTAATGGCAGCCATTTTTAGTAATATTTACGTAATCTATTATTTATTGTGAAAATAGTTTGTACGCATAGCTATCTTTAACTAATTTAAGCCCAATAGTAGAGTTTCAAACTTATCTCAGGAGTCGCCCCTCTCCCCCTGTTAAGACTGGCAAGAGGGTCGCGCAGTATAATCGCTGCAGCGGGTAGACCTTGCAATCATGAAACTACCATAAATGAACAACAATTGAAAAAGCGGTTTGATAAAGAATAAAAAAACTACGAAACGTAAGGACGTAAAAAAGTTGGCATAACATGGTACGTTTGGACAAGGTACAGTCAACATGGAATAAAAACGCAAACGTTTGTTACTTATTTTTAGGAACACACTCTGTAGCCTTTACCTGTCTTTATCCTGCATAGATGTCTTATGCCACATCTTGATTAGTTTTTCAAGCATCTGAGGTAAAACAACAGGATTGATTACTTCAAAATTACTTTCTTTGATTTTGTATCACGGGCAATTCACGCTGTGAGAGGTAGGCAGAGGAGAGCCGATGGTGGCACAAGGAAGCTAACGTCACTCGACATGGCAAAGGGGCAGAGTAAATAGGGCGTTGGACTCATGACCCAAAGGTCGCGGGTTCGGTGGTGTGCCCCGGTACAGACACTTTACTTGAAACATCCCATTGACTTTCGATATCTATCTATTTCTGGCAATCAACATTTGATATAGGACTCTCGTACTTATTTTTTCACATCTTCTGGCAATCAACATTTGATACAGGACTCTCATACTGATTTTTTCTTGCTTCAGTGTCTCTTGTCTAGCCTTTGCTAGAGAACACCATAACTGCGCAAGACAACTAAAGGACAGGCGACTGTTCAGAATAAAGGAGGGTTCAACTAGTTGATTCCTAGCCTGCTCAATTCATTTGAGTCTCCATACGTCGCATTAAATAGTCTACCCAACGTATTAAAACAACAGTTGCACTCAACAATCATGATGTCCCATCTTCCACGTCTTGTATCTAAATACTCTGGAGTGCCGATTAAACGGGAGGGTCTGAATAAACGGGGGCCGAGGGGTCGTCATTACGGTCTAAAGTTAATGACGGGGGGTCCAAATAAACGGGCGGGGGTCTGAACACCCGTCTCAATTTCGTGAAAGTTTTAAATAAGGATGACACATGAGGACAAAAATCGTACTAATTGACTAATTATCAACTGTTTCAGGGTCAAATCTTGCATGGGAAGTTATTCAAGTGTTTCCAGACATATTTACATTTTGAGCACTTAAAAAAATTCCTTGAAATTAATAACGGGGTGTCCTAATAAGGAGCGGGGGCGTTATAGATTTCAAAAAAATTAATAAGCGGGCGGGGGGGGGGGGGGGTACGATTATTTGGCACTCGAGAGTATTGTGACAATTCCTGGTACTAGCGGTGGCTTAAACTGGTTTGCTCACTCCCTAAGGCTGTTCGAACCCCTTGGTATTGTCCATTTAGAATTGCTGCTTGTGTTTGGGACCACTTACATCACAAAGAAAACATCTCCTAGTAAATCGTACTGCAGTACTCTGAGTAAGACTGAATGAGTTTTACGGGCGTTGGATGTGATAGGAAACTTTGTTTCTCAGCAGAAAAAGCTTTTGCGACATCACTTAAGTACTCCATACTGCATAAAGTACTCCATACTGCATAAAGGAAGCCGCCCGTCACTGTATCTTTCTTGTGACTATTTGTACATAAATGTGTGCGTCAGCTCATCACCACAGTGACCATATGCTGCGTTTTCACCAACGCTGAAGAAGAGATTCGACAACGGTTGCAAATTTTATAACGGGTCACACTGCCTATCGGCTTGCCAAGCCGTTTCGAAAACGGTTCCTACAACCCTTTTAAATTACATTGGTTATGAAGATGATCTCAAACCGTTTTGAAGAAAGCGTAGTTATGTGATTGTCAATCGCTTAAGTCTCACCTCCTTTTGACTCTCAGGTGACGAGTCCGAATATTCAGCCATGAGTGTTTCCTTGTTTTCTTTTACAAATTTTGTGAATGCCGATCCATGTTTATGATGGTATTTCGAAGAGAATGGAACGTCATTTTTCTTTTTCCAATGTTGTACCTAAGAAAACAAAAACAACGAACTTGACGCAAAACATACCCTGAAATTCTGACGACTTTATACTTCAATGGGAATGGGAAGATTCGCTATGCAAGTGGTAACTGATGCGACACGCTTCAAACTCTCAATTGTGAAATGATGCTTTTAAACAGGGACTAGAGGCATCGGAAAATTGTTGCCTCTGATAACGCACTACTTCAATATGACGTCTTAATTGGGGAGCTTGATAACTTCATGTGCATACGTCACTGATAACATTTACGAGGTATGGAAACTAGGCATAAATTTTAAGCTTCCGTAATTGAGACCTGGGTCCTAAAGACATGTGTACGTTTGGGCATAACAGGAGGAGAGCTGCTCCAGTCTCAATTTCTTAATTTATAATTACTTATCGGGTTCTTACGAAACAATACCAATGGTATTCAAGGGATGCCTGAGCACATACATAATATATTGCGCTGTCTATGGTACAACAGAACTTTTAACTGGATCTGTAACCTTTTGTTTTGTCCTGAATTTCACTACCAATCACAGACTCAGTTTTTTATCGTAATCATTGTCGAGCCCCTAGTTTGCAAGTTTATGGTAGCAAAATTTACCACGGCAACCGAAGCAGAGGGAGAGAAAAATAACGATATACTAAAATTTATGATAATATTCGATAACATTTCTTCCTTAAAAGTCTTACAAAGGCTTACGAGAGCACTTCAAAATTCCGTTGGAGACTTATGATGGGAGGCAGGGTTAACCAGCATTTGAAAATATAAATAAACCTGAAAAAACTGAACGAAAGTAAAGTCAGTACATCAGTATACAAGTTGTGGTTCCATCAGTTTCTTTTCCACTAACACATAGCGAGAATCTGTGTGTACAATAATTGTACTCGCTGCTGAAGAAGATGGGCCTTGTGAGTTTCTGCAGGACTAAAAGCCATCGTATTCAGCTAAACTAGCGCCAGTGCGTTTATCCAGTTTTCGGCGCTTTGGGCGCCGCGCTAATTCGGGGGAGGCTCGCTCGGGACTCCAAGCCTCACCTTGGAAAAAAATTCCCATGATAATTCCCCGATTTCCCTGACGAAATTTGAAAATATCCCAGACAATTCTACACTGTAACTCGTACACGAAACATAGTCAAAATCCCTTACCTTGCAGAAGTAAAGTTTACAAAGAAAGCTGGTAGGTTTGAGACACCACACACAAGTTTGAGATCTATTTAATCAATCCAATGTCTTACCACTGTCTCAGTTTCGAGGATTAGAGTACAGTTGGTGAGCTTATTTACTATAAGAAGATGCTCTGGCATATGTCCCCGTATAATAATTTGCAAATGTTTGTTGGAGACCAATTTTTTTGCATCCTTGAACTGATTCCTCTACATATACATCGTAAAGCCACGTTTTCTATGGGTATTTGTTGTTAATATGGTCAATGATTTTCCTTTTCTGACATAGAAACAGATGACATTGTAGTTGTCACGTTCTCCTTACATGGCCTCTTGGCCTGTCAAGTTTTAGAGCCACTCAAAGAGCTTAAATCATCAGGAAGCTCTGGACTCTAGAATCAGCTCGTGTTGCATTCGGGAGCTTTACTCAGACCCTAAAAGCCAATAGGTTCGGGAGCCAAAATCCAGTAGGGACCCAAAAGCATTCGGGAGCCAAAATCCAATAGGCAATACTAGAATACTAAGAAGTGACAAATGCCTGCTGTGACCTAACGGCTAACTTCAGTCTATTAACCCCGGATTTTGGCATCTGATGCAGTCTGTTACAGTTTGTTAGATTTCTTCTTGATGCTTGGACCAAATCGAGGCCTCACACCTAAGCTACTGAGTTGCTTATATGAAAAAAGTGTATGTAATGAGCTTCGAGATCGGAAACCTGTTCTATCAGAAAATTCTATAGTTTTAAACTAATTATCTGAAAAGTGTAGTATCTTGCCCTTCTATGATAACGTCCTTTATCATGTGTTATGAGGAATCGGCAACAGCCGTGCTATAAATGTACCTAGACTGTTTTCACCTCAGCTATATCTTGTTCATGATAGCGTTAGATTTCAAGATGAATTCCTTGGGATAATTCCCCCGTGACTTCATGAACGCATTAACCTGTTTCGTTATTGCCACATCAATTTTATTGAAGTCAGTCAATTATATAAATCCTTAATTTTGGCGTTGAGTCAAAGGCAAACTTAATAAGTCGAAAATGTAACATGCTATCTCGACTTCCTAGTTTATGATTTTCTTTGCCAGTTGGTTCCCTGAGGACATACACAATTTCTAATGTTGATTTGATATCAAAGGAGACAAGTAAGAGTGTGTTTAACATGGTGTTAAAGCAAGCAGATAATGTTTACTGTAGTGGCTGTAATCTTTAGTCTCCTTTTGCTCATGGTACCAGAGTGTTGACGGCTTCGGTGAGATCGTTTCTGCTATGTTCACCGTTTTGAAATAAAACTTAGGTCGGTGGACACCTGCTATAATCATTGAACCATGAGAAACTTTGAATGGCCAGAGGGCAAGTTCGAAAGAACGTAGGGCTCTTGGTCGTGTAATTCGCAGGGACGGGCAAGCACGACCGTAAACAGTAGAACAGAGCCTGAAATAATCGTTTTCATCTAGACAGTGCCACGAAGGAAGTTTAATACGAACACCAAGAAAACAGTGGATTAAGGTAAGACGCTGTATATATCCTTATCATATCTAGAGGCTTGATAATTGATAATTTCTTTATCGAAGGTACTTAGGAAGCTTTTGCTCGTTTAAGAAATCATTCAAATGCACTAGATTTTTTGACAATTTTCCGGCGACATGTCAGCCATTTTCTGCCTCCGGTGACACTTCTGTGAGCTTTCAGCATTTCGCCGCCAAAGATCGCTTCTAGATTCAATTGCATTTGAATGTATTTCACACAGTTCTTTTTACTAAAGACAGAAGTATAAGAGAAGCTATTCCGTCAAATATCATTGAAAGTAATTGATTTTGACAGAGGTAAGTACCGTTTCTTTTGTCCAGGTATTAAATTAATAGTTACTATATGTTGCCTAAAGGCCAGCATTGACTGACAGTGAAACAGTATAGATGAAAACCTCAAAATCATGTACTGTGGCTGGATTTTGTTGCTATAAATAGTTATTAATAGATTCTTTTGTGCTATATTTAATCAATATCAGTTCTATTCAATCTTTGACATACCTACACAATGCCATCAAATCAAATCAATTGTAAACGTCAATTATCAGTTGTTCTAATTATCATAGAGATCAACCAAGACAAACCAGATAGCCATTATAGATTTAATGTGACTACATGAAACTTATTAGATGATGAAATTTGATGGCTCGTTTAGCTAAATTACGCAAGCTAAAATGGAACTTTGACATCATGTCTGCGAAGTACCAAGAAATATGCTATCAGTGTGATCCTGGAATATTTATCGATAATAAAAGGTTTTGTTCGAACATTGCTACGCGCGGGGCAGTTTTACTTCCAGAAAGAGATGCATCAATGCATTTTTGACTATAAGTCTTCGGCTTTTCATTACCATTAACTGCTCAATTAAAAGTACACTCTCTTTATTGTATTCTCGATGTTATTTCGTCTTCTGTATACGGTGTATGTAGACCTTAATGTACCTAAAACCTGCTCTCTTGGAATTTCTCAAATATGTAAATGCCAGACAAATACCGAGAAACACCGAGAAGACACCGAAAGGTCAAAACTTTAACATGCCAAATTTTGTTCCCCATTATCTAAGTAAATTTTTTCTTTCTTCGAATTTCTTACCTCATACCAAAGAGTTTCATTGACTAATCCTTTCAATGCCTTTTATAATGAGTCAATGTGTTCATAGCTCAATTTGCATTTTCTCCCGTAATCTTTGAACAATGATACCTGTGTATCAGCCATTATTAAAGACGAGTTATGAATAATGAGATCGCCGAGTTAAGGTTAATGTCTCTAAAGCAAACACTCTTGATGATGGTACCATAATAAATAATGAAAGGTTGAGGCAGTTTGGGCATTTTAACACTTTACCATCAGAGAAGATAATAGTCGAAAGACTGCTACGCTACAAAAGGCACATTGTTAATGTCTTCATATCATACCCTCTTGATGATGGTACCATAATAAATGATAAAAAGTCGAGAAAGCTTAGTCACTTGAACACTTAGTCATCATAGAAAGACTCCTATTCAACGAATACACTTTGCTATGGAAAAGTTAACTAGTCGACGCTCTCACTGCTTGAAAACCAAATACTAGGCCTCACAAAATGCTTAATTATTAAGCTTAGTATTTACAAATCTTAAGAGAGATTATAACTTTTTAGCTACATGTATGAATTTATGGAACATTATTCTCCCCAATGAGATACCGTACCTGAACGTAGGCATTGTCTACAGGTGTCATCAACTCTGGTACATTAGCAAAGTATACACATCTTGTGAGAAAGTAAGCCAAAATCGTATCACAGCTAATGGTAGATGAAGTTGTAATGACAAGGAGAAGAAATCTGCTCCAGTGCTGAAAGGCGCATCTCAGATAGAATACAGGTTCAATGTATGAAGGCCTTCGAATCACCTACACTGAGAACTAGTTTACACTCCTATGTTACAACAGCAGCACATTCATATATATTTCTTTATTATTCCGCTTGAAACTTTTAAGAAATCATACAGACAAACCATTTAAGTGCTTAAGGTTGTGTACCACTGGAAATGTCTGCTGAATTCTTGTAAATTGTTTTAAAATCCCCTGCAGTTTATTACAATTTCTTCGTATTATGTAAGCCTCGGGTGTAACTTTTATTCATACCGTGTACTGGCCACGAACAATATCAAACGAGTCTTTGTACGATCGCACAAATGTGAAACCCTGTGGTGTTGTGGTGTTGAAACGGAGGCTGTCATGGTTTGGCCACTTAATGAGGCTCTCCCCCAGCACTCCTGCAAGGCAATCACTCTATCATTTCATTAACCTACCAAAAGACCAGTTGGACGCCCAAAAACCACTTGGCTATCAACTATCCTAAATGACCTCAGAGAACATTCCAATCTTCGAATTCATCACAACCTTGATACCACTTTACATGAACTTGAAATATTCTGTTCTGACTGGAAGAACTAGACTGAGATTATTAAGAGCATAATGTTGTCTAAGACAACGAATAGAATGTGCAATGATAATGACGATATGATAGAGTTTGAGTGAGTTAATTTCTTGCTATAAAACACAAGCCATTCAGGCAGTCCAATTTCTAATTGGCTCCTTCAAAATACAGTTGGGTATACTCTTTCACACATTCCATTTCGGTCATTCTGACGTTAGTACTCTGAGGAGTGTCAGCTTTTAAGCTTTTAAGTACACAATGTTTTTGCTATTTCGTGCAATATGCTATAAATTCTGTAGTTTTCTTTTCTGCGTTTTTTTTACTAGAACAAGTAGAAGGCCGTGACAGCAAGAGGCCACTCAGAAGATGAGGACCTTACTAATCCTCGCTTTGGTATTCGCTTTGTGCAATGTAGCACTTTGTAAAAAAAAGAAACTTTCCAAAGAGGAAAAAGACGTTAAGGCTGCCAAGCAAGCTCACGACTATTGGCTATCATTATACAAACCCACCAAAGCAGCATCCGCAGAAGAAGCTCAGGCAAGCGCACAGAACTCTGGAGCTCAAACACAAGGAACCGCTCCTGTGGCAGGTGCTGCGCAGGCGCAACAAGCCCAGCAGGCTCAACCGGCTCAAGCAGCTCCTCAAGTAGCACAACCACAACAACCACAACCACAGACGCAAACGCTTTCAATCGCTAAGAGTCCATCAGGACATCAAGTTAAGATTCCAATTTCGAAGTATAACAATGAAGATGATAACTCACAGGCTTCCACTGAACAGAAAGTGGCTCAAGCACTCAAGCGACCAAAGAAGAAGAACAAGAAGAGCAAGAGACATCATGTGAAAGGATCCAAGGTATGAAATGAAACTGTATACGCTACTAAAGTCGATGTTAGAAGGGCCTTGGTTACGCGGTGGCAACGGCCTGCTCAGCGCAAACGTTTCCACGAGATGCTAAAAATATTTCTACAGTTTTATAGTCATTACAGATAAAAGGATTCCCTCTACCAAATGTACTTTTAAGTTAATTTGATCAGTCAAAAATCGCAAGAAAATCTTGCATGATACCATCAATATTGTAGATACTTTTGCAGCGCCATATAGAAAACATTGTCCTAAGCATGTCGTTGCCACCACGTAACCAAGGTCATAATTGCCTAAATAGGGGCATATACTAGATGCGTAAATGGTCCTATGTTATTACTCATTCACGTTTTCAAGGACTGCAAGCTCCCCTGAATTCCCCACTTCGACAAATTGATCTGTATCTATATCTGCCCGACGCAAGGTGCCCATGAATATCTATACGCACGTTAAGAGCTGTATTCCGTTCCGTGTTTTGTACATGTATAGTAAAATTAAGAAAAACGTACGGCAGCTTACGGTGATATTTTTCTGTGATACGATACTTTGTGACAGTCAGTGATGTAGAGGGCACGAATCGCAGATCTAATGATATTTACAAGGGAAAATTTATGTATCAATGTAACTGGTCAATGCACCCTTCATTGCAAAGGGTATCATAGTATTCAGTCTTGCCAATTGGCATCTGTAAGTTGAATGTACGTTGATGCAGCATTTTGAGGGCTAGTGTAAGAAAGCAAAACTGAACCGTTCGTGAATCAGGGTATTGTCGCCTACTGGGGCCATAACCTATTAACTGCAAAAAATGAAGGGATGCTTTATCTTAAATAAACCATGACATTATAAGGGCTTTATACGATTAAATTAATTGAACTTAGGTATTAATTGAAGGAAAAAAGATGCATTGAACAGATTAAACAATTTTAGAGTAACAGGAGCCCTGGATCTTTCTCTTTCATGTTTTGCCCTGTCACTCGAGTTTTGGTTCGTTTCATTTTTGCTTGATGAATCCTAGCAAATAGTGAGATGGAAGGAAACATATTGTGCCCCATCATGCGTTGTAATTAACTTAATATAGTTTTAGTTAGAGGTGTTATTGAAAGTTATTTAATGGAGGTCTAATGTTTACTAACTAAGGTGTGAAAAGTGTTCTTGTGCAATGCCTTCGTGTTTCTCATTCGCATCTGCATCTACTTGGCAACCATCGAATACGGAATACTTTAAATTTCGTCGTCCCGTAGACGGGAAAGGGGTCTCTACAATTGTTCTTTTAGTGTCTTAAGCGACCGTTAAATCGTCAAAAAAACAAGGCTTTCTACTTGTTCTACACCTTTAGGATTTTTTTGTCAAAAAATATCTATATCTTTATATGGGTCAGTTTTGGAGACACTAGTTACAAGAGCCTCCGCAAATTTTGTTATCTTACTTATAAATTCTGTGTTGCCGTATCTACTTGTAGAAAGAAAATATTGGAGTTAAAGCAGCTTCATCAGCTGAGGTAAATCTAGAAGGAAAAGAAGAGTGCTGTCCTCCACCCTGTCCTCCACCTTGCCCTCCACCTCCTCCACCATGCCCACCACCTTGTCCCCCACCATGTCCCCCACCATGCCCACCTCCATGCCCACCTCCATGTCCTCCACCACCCCCACCTCCCCCACCTCCTCCACCCCCCTAATTTAGGAAAACAGTCTTCCTTTTCTCCTTCTGTCTTTTTTTTTTTTTTTTTTATGTGTTTGTGCTGGTGCATTGGTGATTTCTCTTTTCATGATATTACAAATATACTATAAATAATAGGAGAATAAATATATCTGCGCACCAAAGGTATCCTTAGTGATCTGAAACAATATCAGTAAGTTTTAAAGTTGAGCTTGGAATCTCTGTGTTTCTCTGCACTATGGCTAATAAAACAGGGTGCAATGTGGCAAATTAAAACCCCTATCCGCACCAGGTCGCACTGTGATTCTATTGAGTTCTGCCACTTGTGAAAAGAGTTTTTCTGCAATACAGTAAAAACTTGGTGCAATGGGGTGAATAATTATCACTCAACTTAGCATTTGTGATACAAAGTTGATTTGATACTTGGGAAAGAGATCTCTCTAAAAGTTGATGAAATAGTGGTGATGTGTAACAAATGATAACTTTTGTATGTTTCAGACCGCATAAATGATTTCACTAAGTTTTGCAGTTAAGATTGTAATCTTTGCGTTTCTCTGTTTTATGGCTTAAAACATGGTTTAATGTGACTAAAACATGTGGCTAACTTACAGGTAAAACATGATGCAATGTGGTGGCTAAAACTTCTACTAGCTTCAGGTACCACTTTGATCCCTGATCTTCTCACTTTGATCTGCCAGTTGTGAAGAAGCATCTCTGTAATACCGTGAATAAAGATCTGGTACAATGACCAAATAAATACATCTCCAGACTCAACGTAGCATTAGTGGTCTGAGGTAGATCTGGCGTTTGAGAGAGGATTCTCTATGCAATGTCATAAATAAAATACTGGTGTAACGTGGCAAATAAAAATTTCTGTATATTCCAAGAAGCAGTATTATAGTTAAGCGTGGTAATTCCTGGTAATTCCGTAATAAGTTAAATTTGGTAATTCCTAGGGAAGTTAGGTGTGGTAATTCCGTAGCAAGTTAAGAGTGCTAATTCCGTGGTAAATTAAGTGTGGTAATTCTTGGTAATCTCGTGGGAAGTTAAGTTTGGTAATTTCTAGTATTTCCGTGGTAAGTTAAGTGTGGTAATTCTGGGGTAAGTTAAGTGTGGGAATTCATGTATATTCCAGGCAGCATTGATGATTGCGATGAGCTTTTACAGTTGAGCTAGGAAACTCCGCAATACCATGAATGAAAATATAGTGCAGTGTGATGAATAAAGATATCTCTGCACTCCAGGCACATTAATCATTGAATTAATCTCTTCTAGTTGCAAAAGAAATTTCTGTGCAATACGGCTAGCAAAAACATTTGTGGAATCGATAAAATAAATAGGTATTTATCATGTGATAAAGAATTTTCGAAACAAAACGACCAGTTCTAATAATCTGAGTTCCCTCTTTCGAGTCTGTTCTTCAAGCCTCTCGTTATTTTCTCTAATATTATAGTTAGTTTATACAATTTCGTGAAACCAACATTGACTATTCCAACCCCAAAAAGGACTGCAAGGTGAGAAAAATATATTTACGACAAGTATACGGGGAGAATGCTTATTGGCAGATTAAACATCTAAATGCTCCAAATGAACTCTACTCACTGTTCTTTGTGCTGTGAAAAGAGTCCGTCTGCAACAGGGTGAATATATAAACATGATGTAATGCAGCAAATAAGGATTTCTCCATACTCATGGCAGTATTAGTGTTCCAAGCAAGTCTTGTCCGGCGGGAAAGAGGTTTCCCTGCAATATGGTTAATAAACGCCAAGTTATGAACTATTTTGTTCAAAAATACATTGAATAGGTAGGGATTTAAGGAGATTTGAAATAGTACTTTGAGTTGTTTGACTAAGTTAATAGTTTTAAATGCTTTTAAGTTAAGAGAATATCAACTAGTTATCTTTGCTAATTAATTTTTGAATCGATATTCACTTGAATGCCTTTGGGAAATGCTTACGATCTGACTCATTTTCTCTTTTTTTTATGAAACCAGGAATTCTTCGGGTATAGTGCCTGAAACTAAAAGCCCTTAGCAAACTTCTCTTGCAGAAATTGGACCGGCAGAAATTGATAACCAGTTCAAAACGTAAAAAATGTTTTAGGTCACAATACTTTGCAATTTTTTCTGTAAAAAACTTGAGTTTCAGATTGTCAATTTCGGAAGTCGATTGCTTATTTATCATGAACGCTTTGTACATGAAGCTTTATTTCAAGTACATTTAAGAAGTTTCCCAGCTATTAAAAGGTTGTTAAATTAATTAAAGATTGTTAAATTAAAGATTTTAAAGCCATTAAATGTGAATCCTTAGCTCCGAAATCTTGATAAATAATAACGTCAATTAGGGGTTAGGGAAGGGTAGCGGGGCATTTGCCTCCTATAATTTTTAACTGCCCTAGGTTTGAAAACGCTTTTTTTGGTATTTTCATTGAAAAAATTGAAGAAGAATAACAAAATTGCCCTCTTCTAGGTTTTGAGAAAATGTATTTTGCCCGTAAAATGCAAATAAAATTTAACTGAAGTCCACTTCTATAAAACTTACTAAAACAGACAACTTACAACGACTCAGCTAACTGGATGCTTCCCCTCGGCCACGTTTAGAAGAATTTCATACTGAAAACACAAACAACAATACAAGAAACATGACTGTTTTTTTTTTAAGTAAAAAGCACAGTCAACAATGATGGAAGACATTGAGCTTTTTTCCTTGCAGCAAAAGGAGAATTTAATCACACAAAAAATTCAATCGTTGATTTTCCAAAAAAAAATCGATGAATCGATCTTAGCTGTTCCCCCCTTGTCCATTTTTTTTTCAGTTGTTGAAATTCTAGTTTTGTTGATCATGCACAAAACTAGCATGCATTGTTGAATGTGCTTTCTTTTTTTTTTGACAGCGCACCCCACCCTCTCCTAAAAAGTTGAGGCCCAAAATAACTTCCTGTGCACAAAACTAAGTTTCTGTGAATATACAAAACTAACATGCATCGTTGAATGTTCTTTTTTTTTGACAGCGCACCCTACCCTCTCCTAAAAAGTTGAGGTCCAAAATAAGTTCATTTGCATACTCTATGATGATTGGACATAAAACAGACATTCTAAATTAAATTTCTGAAGTTAGATTGGACAAGCCATACATTGCTGGGCTCTTTCTATAGAAATAAGTTTAATAACAAAAAATGTTCGGAATTCTGCTGTTCAAAGTTTGGCTAAACACAGGGGCTGGGGTGGGGGTCAAACTTCTTAAAATATGATATTTTAGCAAAAACTATTTTTTTTGAAACGTCTGATATTTTAGGTTATATTTTTAAATTGTCTTTTCGGATCTTATTTAGATGTATGTAAGAGACGAGGTGGCATCCAATAATTATACAGGAGGGGTGGGTTGGAAATTGTGATTTTGTGAATTGCGAATTTTGAATTTTATGATTGTGATAAATTGTGATGCCGAGAAGCTAGTTTTATCACGAGATCATTCAGTGCAAATTGTAGGGGGAATTTTCCTGTCCTGTTATGTAGTTGCAAGTCTATTATTTGATTGTATTATTTAATATAGCTACTTAATTAGCCCCAAGCCTATGACTCACTTGACAAAAACCATTTTTAATAAGGCGATTTTGAGTAATTGTCTATGGAGAGAAAAAACAGAAAAGACTGAATTTTAATTAGTTAAGTAATAATAATCGCATAATATTAATTTACTTGTAATTATGACATTGGCTTGAGTAAAATTTATGAAAGATAAATCATTGAAACCAGGACATATAACAAGTTCTATTCTTTTTATCTCTTAACCGCCTCCCTCTGAGATGATGATATGATGATGATTTACGAAACTTTGCAACAACACCTTTTGACATATTTAATGCTTCACAAAAAAGGCGAATTATTTTATGTTATTTGGTCGGCTTTTTATAACATTTGCAAAAATTTGGATGAAAGTCGTAAATTTCACAGTAATAAATTGTAGTAGTAAACAATAAAAAAGATTTGAGAAATAAACCGCCTTTTTAGTATGGGCCATTTTCTTTTTATTCCTTTTTTCTATAATAGTAATCAGCCAAAGACCAAATTATATTAAACCATATCCAAGTTTGCAGATTAGGCATGTTTCTATTTATTGAATTCCCAAAGAAATATTTAGGAATGTGTTGATTTGAAAAGCGTCGACCTTTTTCGCTTGTGAGATGTATATAGATATATAGCATTGGTAGATATCTTTTCAAATATAAATAAAAAAAATTATTGTATTGTTTTTCTGTGACTTAAATGATGACAGTGATGGAAAAATTAAAGAAGATTGAAAAATAAAACAATGTTGTAGCAAGGACCATTTTTTTTTATTCATTTTTTTCTACATTCCTATTTTAGAAGAATAAAGAGGTTTTAGAAGTAATAGTTTCCTTATTTTTAAAAATAGTTTATTTTCTTAGGCCCCTCCGTAGATGATCATTACTATAAATAAAAATATGCTACAGTTTATTACCGTTGTCATTGCTTTAACATTTTTAAATTTCAGTTTTTTTTCTTTTGTTTTTTCTTTGGTTTTTCATTTCGCTCTAGCGTCTTCTTCTTCTATACTCTTATTTTATTTTTTCTATACGCTTACTATTCTTTTATCTCTTCTTATTCTTCTTCTACTCTTACTCTATTTCCTATACTCTTATTTTATGTTTTCTATACTCTTACTCTTCTTTTATCTCTTCTTACTCTTTTTCCACTCTTACTCTATTTTCTATACTCTTATTTTTTTTCTATACTCTTATTTTAACAGAATAAAGGGATTTTAGAAATAATAGTTTCCTTATTTTAATGAGGTTTTTTTTGTTTACTAATTTTTGGTCCCTTAGATGGTCACTACAATAAATAAAAATTTCCTATAATTTATTACTGTTGTCATTGTTTTACAATTCTGATTTTTTTCTTTGTTTTTCCATTTACACTCTGACCTCTTTTTTTGCAAACGGGTTCTCAGTTAACTTAAAATTAATTAAACATAACACCGTTCTTGAATCGGTTTATATCTTCTTCTTCATTTTTTCTATGTTTTTATCTTAGAAGATTACAGCAGTTTTCGAAATTAAGATTTTTTCTTATATCTATTGCCGTTATTTTATTTATTTCTTCTAAGCTGCCTAAGATGATACTGATAAAACAATAAACAAGGACTAAAAAATTAAGACAGTATTGTAGCAAGGGTCATTTTCTTTTTATTTCTTTTTTCTATGTTCTTATTTTGGGAAATTATGGAGGATTTCTGAATGATATCTTCCTCATTTCTATAAAGATTGTTTTGTATTTATTTTTCTTAGCCCCATTAGACAATGATTGTGATAAACAGTAAAATAAAACTGACAAATAAACTGATCTTTTAGACCCTAGCCCATTTGTATATTCTTATTTTAAAAGATTAAAGAGGCGTTTGTAATATTAAGTTAATAATATAAAAAAAAATTAATATAAAAATTAGAATTCTAAATAAAAACTGCGTTATAGCACCGGGTAACGCTTATTTATTCCTTTTTTCTATGTTCTTATTTTAGAATATTAGTATGCTCTTATTTTAAAAGATTCAGGAGGTTTTTGTAATATCGTATGTAGCCCATTTGTATGTTCTTATTTTAAAAGATTCAATAGATTTTTGTAATATCGTATGTAGCCCATTTGTATGTTCTTATTTTAAAAGACTAAAGAGGTTTTTGTATTATCGTATGCAGCCAATTTATATGTTCTTATTTTAAAAGATTAAAGAGGTTTTTGTAATATTGTTTTCATTACTTCTATGAAAGCTGTCTTATTTATTGTTTTTAAGTAGCCAACCATTAGAATAATACTAACGAAACAGTAAAATAACAACAAACAAGGATTAACAAATTAAACAGCAAGTTGCACTGGCTAATGTTTTTTTAAATCATATTTTCTTTGTTTATATTTTAGAAGACTGAAGAGGTTATCAAAATATCATTTTCCTTATTTCTATTGAAGCTATTATATTTATTATTTGCTTAAGCAACCTTTGACGATGATTGTAATAAACAATAAACAAGAATCGACAGAAGTATGGTGAATTTTGTGCATTGACTATATTAAATATAAAAAAAACAAGTTTTTTCAACTGAAAGTAAGGATCAACATTAAAACTTAAAACGAACAGAAATTACTCCGTATATGAAAGGGGTAATAGGTAATTAATATGCAAATTTTGTTTTAATTATTTATGTGCGGAGAGCAAAGATCAAAACATGCATTAATTCAAAAACGTCTAGAAATTAAACAAAAAAAAACATTTTTTTTAAATGAAAGTAAGGAGCGAGATTAAAACTTAAAACGAACAGAAATTACTCCGGACATCAAAGGGGCTTTTCCTCCTCAATGCCCCGCTCTTTACGCTAAAGTTTTCTAATGTTTTAGAATCTGGTTTGCAAAGTGGTCTAAAAATGAATTTTTACCTTCTGAAATCTATCCACATTATCCACTGTCATACTGCCACCAACACCCCTACCTATTGAAAATGTCATCCATTCTGCAACAAGATCACCTGGTTCTAGACCATGCTCTTGACAAGTTGCAAACACTGAAACAGGACAATCAAAAACGAGTCATTCATTACTATGATTAATGTTAACGTAAGAATATTGTGTTTACTTAAGAGAAAGTAAAGAAGAAATGGGAACTTACCAACTAGTTCAATTGGTTTTAGAATATATTGGCCTATAACTTCCAATGCTAACAAAATGACAAAGAATTACAATGGCACTTCACAGGTCAAAATTATGTTACACTCTTAAAGAAGTTAGATGGCAAAATGTTAGTCATATAGGCTAGGTTTTAAGAAGTTTTTAGCAGATTTGTGAAACGTGGAACCATTACACCTATGTATTTATGGTTTCCCCATTCAAAAATGCTCCTAGTCCTCCTTTACCCTATACATGACACGACAGCCTCATACACAGCTGCTTGTGGGTTCGCAAGATAATGCTCCAATACACGTTGATAGCGTTGAGTTTAACTTTAGCAAGGGTCTCAAATATATATGGGGCTACAGATTATATATATGAAGCAGCAAAGAATGGCTACCCACAGAGATACATGACATGCTAGCTACTGCTGCTGGTGGTGATGATGATTATAATGAAGACGATGACATACCAATGATCTGATATATGATGATGATAATGATGATGATAGGTCAAATGATCTGTGATGACATGACAATGATAATAGCATGACAATGATGGTGATTGCGACGACGAATCTAGCTTTGGCGTACACGTCTACCTGTAGCATGCAATGGCCTTACCATGACAGTGTCCAAGTGTGATGAAACGAAGTAAAGAGCTAGATAATATAGGCCTATAATATAAGTGCCTGCATAAAATCTCATGAGCTCATATGAAGTCTTTCCTACGAGGTCCGTACTTTGTAGCCATTTAAAGTAATACTATTTTAAAACTTACATTTATCAAGTACTATGAGATTCCCATCGATTTCTATCCCAAAGTCTCCAAATTCCTCCTTCAGTTGTTCCTCCACTTCTTCTCTACTGGGAGCCATTTTGAAAGTACTAATAATTGGCGGGAAAATTGATTTTCGCGCACTTTCACTTGTAGCACAGGGAGCCAGTACTTAAGGCCGATTCAAAAAAATTAAATGACATATCCGTGTCTTATTTGGGATAAGGGTGGATTTGAGTTTTTAGCGGCCATAGGATAGAAAGTTGGCAAATACCCTCACAGGGCTGGTGAGAAATAAACTCCGAAAATATAAGGTGGTAGGAGACGCATTTTTGTACCCTAGATGATAAAATGTGTACTATGTACAATGCATGCAATTTGTCTCCCCAATTTTTGCTAGTTAATGGTTTTCTCTTCGTAACAGAACGAACATTTCAATTTTGCAAGAGGTGACTTTAAAGTGCAAGGTTCCACGCGGTGACTATTATCTGTTAAAATGTTTTCCCGAATGAAAGGAGAGTTGGACAAGAGGTCAAAAACATTAATGAAAAAACAAGGATTCTTTTGCAGTACACCCATCTTCGTTTTTAGAAATTCTGTGTATTAGAAGAAGGATTTATGTTGTTCCATATTTTGTACAGTTGACAAAATTACGATCGGAAGCAATTCTAACGGAATCTGCTGACTCGATCAGCAAATGAATTGGCATAATTTTTGAAAACATATTAAAAGATCAGTAATGAACAACATCAATCAGCTGTTGTAGGGCAAAGTTAGTATCTGAAAAAGCGTAGCTCTGCTTGATGACAACTCCGCTCTACACAACACCAAAGAAAAACGTCTGAAGAATGTCCACCTGGAGACAATGCCATAGCGGGGCAGTATTTAGCACACTTCTTTTCGGAGTGTAAGAAATCAACACTTTGTAAAAGCGTGATGATGGCTTCGAAATCATATCTTTATCTTATCAATTTGTGAAATTCAACGTATCAATATCTTTTTCCAAGATTAACAGCTACTTATTTCCACTAATAACATTAATAAATGTAATATTTATCACATATTAACTTACATAAAAAACGGAACGAAATTAAAACGGTTCCATAGTCAGTGAAACAGAGCTAGGTGGGGGATACTGCGAAAGACCCAAACCTAGTAAAACAAACAAATAGTGTGGCAAATACCGACATGCCGTACTAAAAGAAAGTAAACCGCTTATATCAAGCGAAAACTAACCAAGGTCTCACGTTCAATACAAAAATGTGGGGCCGTCAACCCAGTGCCGCTCCCATTCCAGCACCATGTAATTACCGTATTGAACAAGAGTCTAGTTACGACTAATAGCTTCGTCGCACCAAGCTGATGCCAGAAAACTTAGCTTAACATGTTGGTCCTCTTTCTTGATACATTACCATCCTTGATTTAAAATTCAAAATCCTTCGTACTTGAGTATAGCGATAGATTTTACTCGTTGAATACTCTCAACACACAAAGTAAACCGAACGGGTAGCTTCTCTAGTATCAAAATCTACTCTACTAACCTTCAAAATCAGATCTTTTGAAGTACTTATTGTGTATGCTTTGTTGTCATCTAAAATAAAGGACGATCAAGTTTGGGCCGCAATTGCACTGTAGATAGGTTTGTAAAGACCACTACCTTTGACATAAAATAACTGCTTATGAAATGTCATAATTTGAGGGAAATTATCTCATGAAACCTTTTGAGAAGCATGGCTTTTTAACAATAAAATTTCCAAGCCTGCTTGCAAATCAAAGGGATGTAGTGGATCCAGTGATCAAAATATTTAGAATCATACGTCGCAGAATAAAGTCCCTTCATCAATAGCTGTAAAGTACGGTAAGAGGAATATCCGACATATGGACTTGTAAAGGTTCCCTTCACACGTGAATTCTGCCAAATCAAGCAAATTTGTTCACCGATAACAGGAATGCGAGAGCATTACCAGATGAAATGTTGACGCAAGGAGCATCCCGACGTTGCGTTGACATTAAAATTTATGATATGCGACGAAGAGAAATGCAAACCCGTGGCACTGTCCAAAACATTTTAAGATTTTAAGATATTTTGGTAAAAATTGGGGTTTTCCTTTTCGTTTTACCATACTTTGAAATGGAATATTGACACTAATTCAATAAAGCGCTTCTTCCCATAGTTTTAATCAATTTACCTATATTTTGTCCACTTTTTTCAATTAAGAAGCAAAAAAGTGACGTCACGTCATTGCAAAGCATTATGGTTAAAACATCTTCACTAATTGTGACGTCAAATCAAATGAAAATATTAAAAAGGTATACAATCAACAATTCATCGCAGATTTTGCTCCGCGAATGTAGAAGCAGGTGTTTGATAGTTATTTGCGCAAATTTGAGAAATTTTTACGAAGTTGACGAAGGTGAACGAACGAAAATGGACTAAATCATTACGAGAGGAGCTCAGTTATTAGATGAAAATAGATACTCCGATATTTACATCATCAAGGTGAATCAGCACATGGAGGATCGACTGAGCCGATGTTTGAAGATTTGATGAAAGTTTGCAATTATTCACGTTTCTTCTAGAGACCAATTACTCTTTAATAGATATGATAAAAGGATGGAGAAAGCCTCGTCATTATTGAAAGATGTCAATGAATGAAGGTGAGAAGAATGAGAACATGGTGGAAGAAAGTGGATGTAAAGCAGAAAAGCCGAAGATGAAAGCCAGTAGAAAACGACAAAGAGATGACAACACTGACGCTTTTACATTTGGTAATGATGTTTGTATTCACGAATGCTACTGTCGTAACTGTCCAACCAAACAAAGAAAAGTTGCCTAAAAAGGAACTGTCGTTTTGCTGATATAGACTGAAATACGTTTATATATTTTAACATAAAACGGACAAGTAGATATTGTGATTACAGTATGACTGTTTTGTTGTTGAAATTAGACAATAGATCAGAGATGTATGAACAAAATGCAAAAAGAATTTTCTGTAACCATGACACCTGATTGTTTTCCTTTTGTTTCTTTTTTTATATTGTCCTACATCAAACCATGTACATATCTGTAGAAAAAACTATCAATTTGGTAAAAAATTAAGATTTCTAACAGTTTTGGATGACACTTCCTTAATTTTTGATGCATGTCTTTCATCTGATCTTCCGTTCAATGCACAGGGAAGACCGTTTTATTTATTCTGTGCAGCGTAGCTGTTTTTTGTGCCCCTAATACACGCATTATATTTTTGTCAGGTAAGTTTGTAAACATCATTAGGCAGTAGACAGAAAAAAATTTCCGAGTGTACATATAGCAGAATTCTACCATTTCTGAAAGCATTGTTAACATAGGGACCGGTTCAAGCTCTAGACTGGGCGGCGCGGGCGCTTTTCAAAAGAGAGTTAAGGAGTGAAGGGGCAGCAGGGAGTGTCAGAGTGTATGCAAGGCAGCAGGGAGTGGGGCCTTGCATGTAAGAGGGACCTTCTAACCATTTCCTCTTTTATACCATTTTTCTGAAGAATAAAGTGGTTTTTGTTTGGAAATCAAAGTGTCAATTACGAGTTTTGTTGTTGTAGATCTAAAAGAGAAAGCGATTGTTTCCACTGTCCTCAGTGGACACGATACAAAGTGTTTGGAGCTCTTAGTTGATTGATCATATCTCTCTTTGTAATGCCACATGTATGAGCAATTCGTAATGTACATTGCAACACCCACAGATGAACTTTCTTCTGTGTTAGTTCCATTTATTGCCATGTAGCGACTTAGAATATAATGCAGATAGTACAGTACATTATATTTGCAATATGTATATATTAAATTATCATAAAACCAGAGTATTCCTTTGTGTTTATTATGCTATCTGTTTTTCTTGCATGAGAGCGCAGTCCCTTTAGATTTAAAATAACATTCTCTGATGAAGCTTTATGGTAAAGCAGCCATAGCATCCAATAGTGGTAAGGCATTTCCATTAAACAAATAATACTTTATGTCATAACCAAGGCGCAGCTATCCGTTTTCACAGTATACTGATGTTTCGGGATAATGCTACCCACAAACATGTAAAAGAGGATATTCAAATAGTTTGAACAGTATGGTCGCAACACAAAGGCATGAACAGTTACTAGTTTAACGCGGCAACAATACAAAATGCTTGCATATTTTAGAACGGTTACTCCACGCTCTCTTTCATTTTGGCAAGGCCTCTCATTAGTTGGATAGAAAACTAATCGAACTTACAGGCGTAGAATAGGGGAAGGGAAAGAGAGTTAAAGAGCTAAATTCACAATGACAGGGAAGACAAGGGCTGTAGTAACAATCTTCGAGTGTGATAATGGATTTTTCAAGCATTTGACAAATGATAAAGAACTGAAAAGTCTTCAATCACAAATAAAAATACAAAAAAAGTTATTTCACTCAGCCATGTGAAACAAAACACCCTGAGGCACTCCATCAACTACTAACGTAAAGGGTCTGATACGCTGCCAGCAATTTCTTTTTAAAGCCTCACAAGCCCTACTCACAGACAAGGTGAAACGTTCACAAGTCGTTTCATCGATTTTTACAAAAACCTATTGTTGAGGAGAGCCTCTTTAACATTATTTATCCTCCTGAAAAGCATACTTTCGTCTCTTCGGATTCGATTGTTTTTTCACCGAGAATAACAAGATTCTGAATGAAATAATTGCAGCAAATGTCTCTTAGAAAGTTTTCCAGATCACAAATATGTGTTCTGAGATCTTAATTTCGTGTTTCGCTAGCTTTAATGAGAATACATTGAACTACCAGTAGTGAACAATATCAATGAGCTGTTGCAGATCCAAGATGCTACTTTTAGAATAGTAGTCTGTCCTCGTTGACAACTCTGCTCCGCACGCCCAAGGGAAGGACACAGCCAAAGAAATCCATCAAAAGAATGTTCTTCGGGATACAAGGCTATAGCAGAGTAACATTTAGTGCTCTTCCTCTCCGAGCGTAACAAACAAACAACGCATAAAAAACTTATGGCAGCATTACAAGCATAGGTTCATCTTCTCAATTCGCAAAACTTATTAATATACATTTCAAAGACGGAATGCTACAAATAACACTGTTAAATATAATTTTTACCACGTATTAACATACATAAAAACGGAAAGAAATTAAACCGGTTCAATAGTCAGTAAAATGAAGCCGGAGGAAATGCTACAAAAGAATTTCAAAGGATGTCATGTACATGGAGAATTGTCTGAGCCGATGTATTGTAGATTTGGATTATGTAGATATTGGAGCCAGAGGAAAAACCGCAAAAGAACCAAAAATCTTTCTCCAAAAGAAACATGAACAACAGCAGCCATTTGTCTAAAGATGTAAAATATCATTACAATTGTTTTATGCTACTTGGGAATCTATTTCAGAATAATGAAGTTGAGAAGATATGACTAATTGACACAATACAGTATATTTTGATGCAGAAAAGACATTTCATTAATGGAACTTTATAGTGGATAGCAGAAGAATAGTTATACGATCCTCCCCAAACCTACTGAAAAGTTCAAACAAATGATCCTTATTATCTTGCATGTTTGATAAAAGTCTTTAATTCCTGCTCTTTTTATTTGACAAAGGATAAACAAATCATAATACGAAATATGAAGAAGACGTTGACTTCGAAAGAATCGTCTGTAGAGTTATGTCTGTTGTCTTTGTAATATATATTTTCTTCGTAATAAAGTACAAAAAATGCCTTAAAAGTGGTTTTTAACTTTTTATTGTTTTACACAGAAAGTCGTTATCGAAGTTCTTAGGATGGAGGAAGAAATAAAAGCAACCCTCAAGAGCATGGGGTTTTCATTTGCTCATGACAACTTGTATGGATTCATCAATTCAGAACATGCTCATCTTGGCTTAGCAATGGACTTTTGCATGGAAATAATTATCCCTACCGTTGAAGAGGTATACTATTTCCTGATTACAACATTTCTATAAAATATTAGGGATTCTGCGTCTGGTTCTGCAAAACATACTTTAGGGATAATTGAAAGACATTTGCATAAAAATTGAGTATAGTCTTCATTTAAAACATTTTGCTCAAACCCCCTTAAAACTATGTTTTCTTGAAAGAATAATGCCTATACTCAACTTCATTTGTATGCAGCTTGGTACTTCATAAAAGAAGAGAAGACATATTTTATTTTGCTGTTTTTAAAAGATGTAGATTCTTGAGTGGCATTAAATGGTCGTAAGAACTTGGCATTATCCTCAGTGCCGAAGAGGCAGAGCTGAATTGATTTCGAATATACGTCTTCCCCCCTTTTTGTACTCAGGTATCTTGTCAATACTTAGAACATATAGAAAAGCACTTCATGGCATTTACCCACATTGGGTATTAATACTCGAATTGGAGAGTGACAGAGGTTGCAAGTCTTCTTGGTTAAAACTTTTCCGTCCTTTGAGCCTTTACTCTTTTAATTGACTGAATAACATTATTCCTTTGGCGTTTTCTGCTCTATTAGAATACAAACAAATACAAACAGTGCAAGTGCTTCTTAATGCAAGTTACTAAAATTAGACAGCTCAATTATAAATGTGATTTCGTATATCTTAATATTTTAGATAAGATGTTGAAATCTATGTCACAGTTCGCTTTTGCAAGCCTTACTACAGTCTGTTGAAGTTCTCTTAACGTTGTGCGTCCATTGGAGAGTTCGCGTAAAACAATAGAAAGAGAGCAATTTCGTAATATAAAATTTTAAAGTTGAACACGGCGTTTCGGCGCTCGCTTTTACTATTCTCAAGTCAAATGAAATGATTACGAACAATGCCTGTATACAGGTATTTTAAAATATGCATAATGCACGTAAAATTTACATCCAAACAAATTATAAAATAATACTATGATCAATATGCACGGTACTTTAAACAATCTAAAACGTTGCACCTCGGGTTAGGGGGTGGGCATGAGGGGTTATTATGGAGGATGGAAATTGTTCAAGTTAAATTTCATCATGTGTGTAAGATCAAAACTGAAATGGATAAGTAATTGTACATATCCATTTCAGTATATTACAGTATATTACAGTATATTACTATATTACTATATACTGTTAATATTACTATATATTACTATATTTGTTTTCAGCACTACTCCTTCGATGCAATCTTCGAATATTATCAGCTCAAGAAGGGTTTTCATAGTAAGTAGATGAATTTAAAAGTTAATCGTGTGTTATTGTTCAAGTTACAGATACATAATCAAAAGTACATACGCACTAAGACATTCATTATCACTAATACGAAATGATGGGGGCAACGATGGGTAAACTTCCCTTGGCCACCAGTCTCTCTTTCCTTTCATAAAAGCAGGCATATTAAACTTAAAAGCAAGCATGAACTATCGACATATAAAGGTTAAAATTATCCCCCTGTGTATTTTATTCAGATTCTTTAAATTTCGCAGGTTTGTTATTCAATATTTTATACTGGGTCATATTGTTTAAATGATAAAATACAATTTTTAAGTATTAGAATAATACAAACGAGTGATAAGGTAATGTCAATCTATTACCTCAAGGTTTTGACCTTTATCGTTTCTTATGGATTCCTAATAATTAATGGATCTTTTAAGTAACACACTCATTGCTATTGACGCAACTGCATTTTCTAACACCTGCCTCTGATAAACATACCCTCTCAGGACCGGGCTTTAATTAGAAGTCCTTTAAGTTAATGAAATATGCAACATACATTATAAAAAATCTATAAGAAGACCCATTTAAACTCACTGTATCTATAACAGAGAGACAGGTATGTTGTTGAGGAGACAAAGTTAATGGCATCGAAGGTTACGTTAAAATGTCGATCACAGCAACAACCGTAAACTTTTGTGACGGTGGCTGCTTTTTGTTTTTTTGTAGATTTGATGCAATTTGTAATAATGGACGAAAACAATATAACTTGACATCACAGAGAATACCATTGGCATCTCCTATTTTAACCTCATTATGATAACCTCCTTTCGGAGGGTAAATTTTTATTGACGTCCTGTACATCAATTTAAATAACTACCATTGTCTTATTAACATCATTGTTTTAAAGAAAGAGTTTTGCACACCTTGGTGCCATTTGATTGGCCAACAGTAACATCTACGCGCTCACATCTTCGCGAATTGGAAATTGAGGATAGTTGTATTAATTTGGAGATGCCTTCATTCTTGTATACAATTATTCGTCCTTATATAACATTACAAAGCTTCTTACAGAATTGCTTGGAGAGTTGCTCCTTTTAACATTTACCTATGCAACAAAATCTAAACCTCACCCTAGTCCAAATACCTGGCTCGTTTAATTCCTACTTTCTTATTAAAGGTCTTTCTTAAATTTTTCTCAGGACGCAAGAAAGAATCTACGTTTAGAGTACTAGAATTGGAAAATTCTCTTCAGTTTGGCTGCAACGAGGTTAGTACAAATGTTATAGCTCATCCTCCATTTCTTAAAACAAATAATACGAAAGTGGCTTCACCTGACATTATGGATGGCACTTGTAATGATTTTTTTTCTGGAGTGAATGGCAACATTCTGAGGTCAAGCTTAGTTGTCCAATGTGTTTTCTAAATAATAGCGTGAAAACTAAAAGCTTCTCTGCCAGATACTACGAATCCCATTTTTAACTTCGAGCGGATAAACAGATCATTTAAATTCTTCACTAGACTGAAATGATTCGAATTGAGATTGATTGTGGACTTAAAAACTTATCCAGTACATGTCCTAGACGGACATGCAAGAACGTGGTAGACTGATTAAGATTCCAATTATCTGAGTTACATAGTATATCGACTTTCGACTGATTCATCCATAACAAAGCTCCAATTGCGTTAGGAGATAGACTATACTCAAGTATATTTCTAAATTAAACACCATGTGAGCACTCTCATATCTAATTGTGTGTTCAGCATTAATTGAAAGTGAAAGTTCAAATCTAGGATGCTCTACGGGGCACATGTGCAAGACGTAGCGGACTGCGTAAAGAACAGGTTTCTTTCTGACTTTTTTAAGTTTAAATATTCATAATGACATTGGTTAGACTCCACTCTTGTATTATCCCATGTAAAGAAACATAAAAGCTATTACTCATCTGGATCTTATGCTAAACATGAAGCATCCTATCACCCGTTCCATATTTCTTGTCTAGTAAAAAAATTGTTCTTCTCTTCCTTTTCATGATAGGTTGATGCTGTTAATCGCTTCTATGATGTTGCAGAAATCCTGATTGAGATTGAACGTTATCTCAAACATGGCCTTACTTTTAATCACACTCTACCTGAAGCCTTGAAAATTAAGTATAATCAGCTCGTTGAAGCTCTAACAGTAATAGCACAACCATCAACGTCTTCAGAAAGATCTTCCGTTGCTCTTGAAGAAAATTCAAATGATGCACATCCAACAAGTCTTAACTAAGAAACAAAAAACTTGCAACTTGATGAGTGCATTGAAAATAGGGATAGCATACCAGTGACAAAGAGTATCCCCATCAAGGAAAATTTCGTAGGCAGAGGGAGACACCGTCAAAGGGAGAACGTTTCAAGCGATGGACGTGCCAGACGGCGAAGTAGACGTCGCCAAAGAGAGGACAGCAGTCATAATGAAGGCAGTCATCGAAGAGGCATCTATCACGAATGGGCGAGCAACCGACATGAAGGCAGCATAAACCGCGCAAGAAATCGTCATGAAAGCGGCAATAGCACACTTTGAGAAAAAATCAACTCCAGTGATAGACATCGCAATAGGGAGAGCAGTCGTCCTTATGGAGGCAGTAATCCGAGAGACATTCATCGTGAAAATCAAAGCAGCCAAAGTAATGGACGCAGTAACGGTAGAGACAGCCATAGGGAACAACAGAGACAGGTTGCGGAAGCCTATCAACAGGACGGCCGTCACCAAAACACAGACAGATGGGAAGGTCGGCAGAAATCAAAGCATAGAATTATTTTACTGTTATTTTACTGTTTATAAATAAATTGCCCGAAAGTTCTTAGGCAATTGTAAGTGTTATTGTTCATAGATATATAAGGCTGACGCGAGTGGAGTTGTAAATTCTTGGAGTGCAAGCGGCGCTAAAAGTTTGGAAGAGCACGAAAAACAACTGGTAGTTCTAAATTTTACCGCAACCAACATCGAAAATCACTTTCCGTTGAAACAAGCAAAACAAAACGAGAATGTACAATAATGACTGCTGAAACGGTCATTAACCGGGTAAAACGGGTCAAAACGTGTCACAACGGGTAGCAACTAACAAATTAAGTCCACATCAGTTGCCATGGGATGATTTGCCACTTGTGGAACGAACTTGCCTGGTCCTAGTGACAGAAACAAGTAAAACGCAATCGTCGTGCAACAGCTTAAATATGAAAGTGAAAGCCGTATATAGAAAGTGACAAGCTTACCAACTGTGAATACCTAAGTTTGAACCAATTACAAACTGGTTGGTAGCTGACAAACGTGTATTCCCGTATACTGTCGGTATACCGTTGCCAATTCTACTCCGTATCTAGTCAAGGAGACTCGAATCGTAGCTTAGAAAATCGTCACTTATGCATTAACGTACACAACGGTTTCGGACCTAACGTGACCTTTACCTTCGAAAAAGGTACACTCGCAAGGTCACGAGTAAAGAGTAAAAACGATATAGCGATTGAATCATAATTCTGTCACCTGTTTACATACCTACATTGGCATATCCAAGAGTTTTTGACATTTTCCCAACCCCCACGTATGATGGTGGTTTGGAAATAGTCTTGACCCCCCTAATGGTAAGAGATTCACACTTTGTTAGCGTTTCTAAGAGCAAAACATAGTTTGGTTTTTTATGTATCAAGAAACCTGTATCAGCCAATCAGCTTCTTATCAGGGCATCATGTGATGTGATTTTCCGTATTGCCCTTTCCCCTTGTTCTTGTCTATGCAGCAACAAGAAATACAACTCATTGAATTGGAGAAAGAAGAAAGTGCCCCAACGACTACATCAGATAGTACTGTATCTTGTGTTTTGGCAAATCCTGGAAATAAATGCATTAAACTTCACTCAATGCTTGAGGAGTTTGACCCCTTTAATGAACATGTTGTTGCAAATGAAGACCCAAATCAAGCGGTTTCTGTGGAACCAGAAATACCAGACATGAAAGAGACACCATGTGATGACCAGAAAATTAGATTCCAGTCCCGTTCAAGCCCAGTAATATTAACCCAACCTTTGCCTTCCAATGAAATCATTGCACCTAAGTCTGGAAGTGTTGAACACAAAGAGAATGATCCTTTACTCAAACCATTTGATGCTACAGGACAGAAATTAACTAATTTATCAAAATCAATCCTGCAGAATCAGAATGATGTGTTAGATTGCTCAGAAACACTGGATAGAGCCTCGCATATGCCTCTGCCCTCAAATAATAAAGGAACACCAAAATCGTCTGCTGAACAAACTTTGGAGTCTAAACAAGGAAATAAAGTGCCTAAAGTAGAGAGCAAAACATGTATCGTCTTATCAACAAAGCCAAAATGTGCGCCAGAAGATGTTAAGAAGATTCCCGAGCACATGAGAGAAGCATCAAAATTGTTAAAAGATACCTCAACAGTATTTAAGGATGCACCAACTCTACTGGAAGAGGTCATATTAATGGAAGAGGGAACCCAATCGAAAAGGGGTTTTGTGACATCAATATTAGAAGACGTTTTGTACAAGGTTGAGAAAGAGGTGAGAAATGAAGACAAGTTGTCAGGCAAACATTATGATAGGAAGGGCCTATTCCAATGGAGTTGACTCCTGCGAGCTTTAGTTCATAAAGAGTGAAGTCATCCAATCCAGATATGCTTGCCGAAGTTTTTCCATATGATATTGATATATTTGAGTACGTTGCATTCCCGTACAAAGCAATCGCTTTATCTACATAGAAGAGTATATATCCTTTTGGCGAGCCTGCATACTCAGCAATTGGCATAGGTTTGAAGCGAATGGTGATCACACCCCTTGATTCTGAGATTGCCTCGGTGATCAGTGGTGTTCCAGCTGGAACTGCATTGTAATAAATGAAAATATGTTACTTACATAATGAAGTTAGTGGATTATGATTAGAAATATTATCCAAAAAGTACTTCGGTTTCAAAGAGGAGGAAGAATATTAAGTAAATCAAACAAACCTGGATAGCAAACCTGCAAGTAATCCTTTTAGGAAATATGCATTTGTCACCGGCAGGGTTTAAAGGGGACCATTTAGAAGATTCGTACTCTAGTGCATTTCAGGGTGTCTAATTTTGAAATTAGAATAGGCTGTAAATATCATGTGATGATCGTCTGATGCACTTGCAGGCCAAGACCCACCTAGGGTTTCATTTAGCCTGTATTGCAGAATTTATGCAGGACAGTGTAATTACGACTTTCGCAACCATGAAGGCACTACTAACGCTTAAGGGGAGACTCTGTAATTTAAATACAGACTTCACTGTTGCATTATTTATGTTTTCTTAGTCTTTGTTGTCACTTATTTATTTTTCATTTTTCCCCTATCAGCATTATCAAATTTTGATCCTATATATTTCTCCTCCTTGGTCACCTATGGTCTAATGACATGTAAAAGCATCTTAAAGATTTCAAGGTCCCTGTACGAACGTTAGGAAACAAAGCAGAGAGACTGCATACTGAAGGATAATCATTACTAAATGCAGTATTCAGAACACATATTATTATCCTTTTTCTCGACTTTTTATATTCGTAAATAGCGTACACATCCATGATCAACCAAGTTGCTTATATCACAGCCTCGTTCTCATCATGCCGTTATTATTTCATTATATCAATTACGTCCTGCACGCCGCGAAAGCGTAGGTCACGGGTTCGATCCCCGGTGGTGACATACTTTTCTATTTTTCTAGTGTTCTTTTCAAAAGTTAACAGATTAGAAACATATTATTAACTAAGCATCAATTTGTAATTTTTCATCTCATTCCACCTGTGGCCAATCGCATTTGTATGCTTCGACGGCACGGTCACCTAGTTCTATTGGACTGGTATCACAAATCGAGCAACAGGAGTTCGATTTGAGACATTGGAGCCAAGGATCACTCACCCTTCATCCTTACGAAGAAGAAGAAGAAGAAGATGGTCGACCGCAGTCGGAGGCAACACGAATGCTCCTCTTTCCTTAGCCTCCACCAATGCAGTGGTGGGGGTGGGCGCCACTCATATCCCATGTCAAGTTTTGGACCACTTCCCCCAGCATACCTGCTACTCATTTCACCGACCCTGTAAGAATAGAAGGCTGAGTGAACCTTGGAACCGCTGTCTCGAATCGAACTCCGGTCGCTCGATTTGTAATACAAGTCCAGTACTACAGGCCCCCCGTGCCTTCCCTGTCATCCTTACGGGATCGGTGAAATGAGTACCAGTTATGCTAGGAGAAAGGTATGAATTAACTTGACTTGGGATAGGAGCGGCACTCACCCTTACCACTGTCGTGGTAGAAGCAAATGAAAGAGGAGCATTCGTGTTGCCTCCGACTGTGGTTGATCATCTTCCCTTTCGTATGAACTTACTATCATGTCTTATTTTTTCTCCGTCTTGTATCGCTCTAGCTTCATAGTTATCAGATACATACATTGAAAGTGGTATTGCTCAACTGTACGTTCAGCTCAAGATTGTTCATTCGTGCCCCCCTGTGTTCACTAAGAACTCAAAACGTTAATCATACAAACAAGAGAATGACAGATACAGCAAAGAAGAAGGTGGGGTGTTCGGAATTAGCTCCCTTAAAAAGTTACACCAATTGATATTTTAATGTATAACCTTTAAAAGCGGAAAGTGATGGGAAAACTTGCAAAGTCTATCACTAGATGTGTTGAAATGTCTGATTGTAGGAGGCATGTTAAAAGCATGTTATTTCCTAGAAACTGTTAACAGTAATATAAAATTTTAAGCCCAGTCTAGAAAAAGAATTTGAAATCGTTTTTCATGTTTCTCATGTACACATACCAATGGAGAATACCTTTAATATACAGTCTATAATATATCCTAACTAAGAAAACATCGTTCAGCAGAATCGTTTATATTTGCTCGTTCTTTTATTGTTTCAAATATCTTACAAAATTCTATTCTTTCAAAGGACATTTCTCACGCTTTTGTGGTAAGTAGTTGACCCTTAGGTCTACTGACATGCCCCTTTGCTTTCAAAAAATCTCCCGTCCATTAACAAAGTCCATACAAATCATGCACTTCTTTAGATAACAGACTTTTATTGAAACCACCCAAACAATTACTCGATTTTGATATAAAAGAGGGTTAATAAGACTGGTTCATAAAGGCTAAAATTCAAATCCTAAAAACATTTACTGAAATGCACCCATATGTAGTCTTTTGTAACCGTTTCTTTGTATTAATGATAAAGTAACGTATAAGGCGAGAGAGAATTGAACATGGTATACGTTAGATGGCTGGGCATTGCATTATCAGAATTTCTTTGACTTTCGCACCGGAGAGGAGGAACTACTTTCGTATACATTTCTCTTTAAAAAATTGATATTTGTACTTTGATTTATAAATAATGGCTATTCTAAACCTGTCGGTAAATGTAGCTAGAAATAATATCAAAGGTTGCAAAAGTAACCTACCATCCTCCAAGGTCTGCATACTTGTTGAAGCCCTGGGGCTTGTTCCTTGGTGACAAATGATACTCACACCTAATGAGTACAAGGTGTATGGTAGTAATTCTGTATAATTCAAGAAGGTTCTCTTGCCAATGTAAGTCAAGGATTTGTAAGTTCCTGCACCAACTAACCAAACATGAGTACTCTTTATTCCTATGATATCTCCAACGTCCCCCAATTCGATAGAAATCTCGCGCTTTCCAGAGATCTGACGTAAAATCTTAAGTTCCATTGGAACTAAAATTAGAAAAGCCAATAAGGTTATATAAGTACGATTGGAGTACACGCAGAACCGTGGTGCAACTGGAAACAACCTTTTACCCCTACATAGACCTCTACACGGACCCCTACATAGATCCCTACATAAACGCCTACATTGACCATTACATGGACAGAGACGGTGCAACCAGGGATCTTTGACGTAGATTGAAGTTCTATGATGCAACTATGTCAAATGCAGAGTGGGGGAGAGTAGATATAATCAAAGGTTTTTATTTTTTTACTCCAATTATTAAACAGAGAAGACTTTGCATCTTTAATTTGCTACTTCCATTAGAATTTGACAAAGGACTCTCTTTAACTCTTTCTTGTTTCAGGGTTTTCTTTTTTATCTTTGCCAGAAAAATATGGCCAGATCAGGAACTCTATAACAGAGATGGGTCTATGCAAGTAGGCTACTGATACTCCTACTGCATGAACTTTCAGTGAGTTGCATGTAACTAAATTTACTCTAAATCTTGTAGAGACTCTAAGATGCGATTAATATTTCTTAATGCAAGGGATCAGTACTTAACTTTGCTTGATGAAACTTAAATTACTCATCAAAAATAAATTTAGAGTTGGTTTAGGTCATCAGAATAATGAATCATACATTCATTAGCTAATAAAATAGGAGTGTTATGGTACTGGAAAAATTCTGAGGAAAAGGGGAATAGGGGAGCTGGCGAGCCGTCGAGCTATTGGATATGTAGCAATGCAAAAACAAATAACATGAATAAACTGCCTTCATGGCAACGTTCAAGCCTTAGACCAAACAGTAGGAAGGCGTAAATCAAATAATTTATTAAATATGAAGGAATTTAAAATTATCCCCAGTTACAGGTATGGGTCTATTGAGGGTCCCTTGGATCTAATGTTTTGCTGCTGAGCCTTCACAAGCAGTTAAGTAATATAAAGTCTTGTTGTTGTTATATGGGCATTTTTAATAGTATTTTCAAAAAATTACATAATGTGTAAGTCTAAAGAGATTGGAAGAAATCGGATGTACATACCCCGATTCTCTTGATGTTAAATGGCAGACCATCCCCCTCCTTCCTTTCCCCTCCCCTCCCACGACATTACGGCCGACTTGCAAATGCTATTTATAGTATCATCGTCAAAGTATGCAAACCTGTCTTTCTTGTTCCAGTGACATTGAGAACTGCCTTGTACGCTAATAAGGCATTATGAACAACAAGATCTATATATGTGTAGTAGAGGCGTGCGCTGACAGTGACGAAATTCTTCTCGGATTTCCTAAAAGGAAAAATATGCAAGTTTAAGAAGTATGCAAATCGATGGACCAAACTCTGTAGCACGTTTTACTTTTTCGAGCAACTTCCAATTAACAATACAGTATTAATGGAATGTTGACCACCTTTCTAGTCTCCGATTTGAAAAAAAAAAAGAAAAGAATGCTGTATCCATAGCTTGTTTTAAAGTATATTTATCATTGCATAGAACGATAGTTTTTAAGTAAAATGGAGGGAGCTAAGGAGAGATTGGGCCCCAGGATTTTGCACATAGAACGTTCTTAAATGTATAGAACGCATAAATTTCAGGAATGGAAGTAGCGTCGGCCAGACTCCATTTAAAGTTGGGGGTTTAACCCTATCCCACTCTCAAGGTGGCGTGGGGAGGGGGATACTTTGTAGACTTGACGTCATTATGTATTGACCAATGCATAAATTTAGCCAATTTGTTTCAAAAGATTAATATCCTAAGTCACAGAAAGCCAGCTTTCTACCGTATGCTCGTCCCGAGATATTTAAAGAATTCTGGCTTGGGTGTAAATTTACAGAAGAGAGTTTAAGAGAAATACAAAGATTTGGTGAAAGTAATGGACAGTAAAAGCAAGAAAAACTTAAAAGACTCATAGTGTGTCATTCCTCTCATCTGAGAACGCATTTCTACATCCTTATCCGCCCCAGAACTATATTTACTCCATCAAATACCGCCCGTGGCTTAAAAAATCAGCTCATCCCTGCCTTAGTTTGTATGAAGGACGCAAACAACCATTAAGTAAGAAAAAGGATGCACTTACTGTAATTTCGTTACGATTACTTTTTGAAATCGTTGCATTGATTTCTGTATGATATGAATATTCATCTGCAAAAAATTGATATATCAATTTTATAATTTATGTACATGCATTCTTACTAGGAATGGTAAAAGCTTAAATTATTCTTAGGTAGTTCAAAACAAATTCTTATAAAATTGTAAATGTCTCAAATTCTATTTCATATTTAGTCTTCAAGGTCTTAATACTAGTTACGATATACGGTATGAAGATCAAAAAAGGTAAATCATAGAACAAAGAAGAAAGAGCAAACCTAAGGGATCACATCTAAACAAAATTTGCATTCACATACTAGAGCATTTTTATTCATTTTTGTTCAGGGTTTTAACAGCACAATTACAAGATTCTGCAGCCACAAATGCTTCAATATTTTCCCATCATCAGCAACAAAGTGCGATAAATATGTAAAACCTGCACTAGCATTGTGTGATAGATGATATCTAAGGTTATGAAATCCCACGACGAGACATAAAGAGGATTGTAGGGAAAATTGAAAATTAACAAGGAAGAGGTATAATTTTCCCTTCTCCCTGCCCCCCCAGAATAGGGTTAACAAGGATAGCCTGGCTTAAAAACCTAGTATAACATAGATATGATTAAAATTGGCATGAATCATGAGCGTCGGTGACGGGGTGCGATTTTGTGTACTCTTGGGTGCCTAATAGACGTCCCCCCGCTAATTAATTTTTCACAAATTTTCCACCCAGGACATTCTTATTCCAGCCTCCCCGCCTATTAATTTTTTAGTAATCTCACAACCATGACAATTTTTCGAGGAGATACTTTGACAGGCAAATAGAAAATATTTTACTAAAATATGAAAATCGCACATTAAGATGAAGGTGGCCTTTTACGAGGCTCAAAGAAGTGTGAAGACGCACATTACAGATGTTAGCAATAACGCTGTTATTGAGCAGAGGACGAGGGGAACATTTTTACAATCTTGAAAGGCATGTAGGAGACTACCATGACTTTGAATAACTGACTTTCGTTTGTGTTGTATTACCCTACGTTTAGGAAGTTGCAGTTGATTCTAAACATTGATTCCTGACTTCAATTTTTACACTTTTTGTCCTCCGTCTATTACATTTTTGATCATTTTCCATTTTCCCTTTCTCCTCCCTCTTACTTCCCTCTACGTCCCTCACTTTTATACCCTGACCGAGCTAAAGAAATGAAATTTAAATCTTTTCTGAACTGATATGGAAACTATGGTCGGAGAAAGCTTAAGACTGTTGGCTTGATGCTATCATCCGAAATTGGTAACTTCCCTCGCTCAGGCAAACGTTTCTGAAAAGAACACTATAGAAATAGAAGATATATCACCATGGGGGATTTTCAAAACTAACATTTTCAAAACTAACATTTTTAAAACTAACATTTCAAATCCTCTCTTCTCCATGATACAAACTATTCTATTTAAAATAGGTAAAAAGCAATGCTTTACAAGAGAATTTTTCTCCAACAGGCTAACTTTAACCATTGTACCAAGGTTCATGCACGCAGACAATATTACTTAAAAAGTCCAAGAACCTCCATTGTACAAGCGTAATTTACAGAATCCTCAATACCCCCTGAACGGCCTAGACTTTACTTTAGCTATAAATACGGCAAGTGCAGGCAAATTACCACTGAATCTGTACTTTGGGACAGATTTGGTTAAATGAAAAATGTAATTACCAAGATTGGAAACAAAAGGTAGATAAAGAATCCTTTCTATGTATATCAATTAGCATTGTGTGACATATTGACTTTGGTTGAATCACTCTTTGTAATTAGGTGCCATACATGATTTAAAGAGCAAATCATATGCCCTTAGAGCATGACCATCATATTCAGTATAAAACATATGAACAACGTTTGAAATGACAAGCCAGCCCAATCTAATTACTCACTACTGCATAAGCACGTCGCAACTGTTTGTGAGAAAATTTATGCATATTGGTTGAACAAGTCACTATGAGATATTTCTGTATAACCCATTATTTGTTGTGAATGATGTCTCTCCGATGTGTCTATCTTTGGCAACTACTGTCACGATTTTCACGGTTTTCAATTTAGATGTATAGATGCTGTCAACACTGCTTTCACCATCAGTTGGAACAACGTCAAAAAATGCCTGGCTGTTACAAGCCTAACTTGTTTTGTTTTGGTACGTTTTCAACTGCCACTCTAGAAACCCGGGTATATAGCATTCCAACAAGAAAAAAATGGCAGTCTGACTTTTATTACGTATTAAAACAGCTTGTCCTGCGTATTACACATCTAAGCTCTCTCTGACCATAGCTGTGATGATCCACAGTAGGTTTGTTTCCTTGATTTTTAGTGAACATTTCTAAATGACGGCTGGGCCATCAACAGGTAGTGAAATAGCAGGAATAAAAAGATAAGAGAGAAGAGAAAAGTCATAAGAGAGAAGATCGAAGTCAGAGACGTCAGCGAGAAAGACAATTCCATGAAAGGGTCGTTGAACTGTGCATGGAGCAAAGATAACCAACTGTAGATGAACTAGAACGGCGAGTGAATGGAAGTCAACTGACAGCAGAGCAGCAAGAGGAAGACCGAGAAGGAAAAGAGGCAAAATTAAAGTTAAGAAGTAAACAATCGAAATAGGATTGGCACAGAATCGTAAAGCATGGCAGAGGTGGGGAGAGCCGTGTAAATGGTAATATAAATTGCTGCTGCTAATGATGATATGATGATAAGTTAGACGATAAACACTTCAATAAAGAAAGCGTTCAAATAACATTATCCTTAAAACCTAATTTTTGTTTCCTCATATATTTTTCGTAGTTCGCTGTAGTTCAATTTTTACTTGTGGTAATGTGATTTGTCTCGGCAGATCTTACTTACTTATTTTTTTACTAATTAAAAGAAGCCTGTTAAACCGAGAAATATTTTGATAACGGTCAGGGTAACCACTAATGTTTGAAAATGAATTCCAGGGAGAATTTTGAGGACGATTCCGCTATCGAAACAGGTAGGTTCCTAGACGGACTGGGTGGTCGCAGTGGACATATTAAAAAACAGATGATTTTGCCCAACCTAATCACCATCCATTCACCACCCCGGCAAAGTCCAGAAGAGTTTTCTCCATAACTTTCAATTTCCAGGAACATGCCATTCTTTCAAGGAAAAGTCTAGAATTTCAAGACTTTAAATAGATTTCTAGGAGAATTCCAGAACTTTCGGTAGGAAATGCCACTTTGATGATGGTCAACATTAGAAAGGCAAATAAACTGTATCAAGGCTGCACTTTGTATCCTTTGATATTCCATGATAAAATTAGCAATTTTCACCTATCTGTGTGTTTTTAGTTCTATTTTATCAAAAATTGTTGATACTTTTCCGTATGAGATCTCTTTTCAAATCAAAGTCAAAGTATTTGTTGCAAATTTTAACCTTGCACCTAGATGTTTAGCTTTTCATAAAAACAGGTAACAAAGATAGCCCTTTAAAGAAACGCCCTTGGTGACGAGTGATGGATAAAAAGTCGATTGAACAAAGGAGTAAGTGCCCATGGTAGGAATATAGATACTTGTTCTTAAGTGGATCTTCAGCTGTTTCCGCAGGCGAAATGCTAAATGTGGAAGGAAGCGGAACTGACCAAAAACAGTGAAATCTCCCTATTAACATCATAAGAACACAAACATTTGTACTAACATTTTCGCTTTAAATTAAACATAAATTTGTTTTCTCAAATCTGAAAACCGCGTTTGAATAACCAGGAAATGCTATTGTAGTAAAAATAGTACTAATTGCGTGATTCTGTGACGGAGATACCATACATGTAGTTCGCATACGAGAACCTCCATGTTATAGAAAAGATGTTAATTAGCGTTCTATGAGACAAGAAGAGGATCTTGTCCTATTATGAGATAGTTGTAAATTTATAAAATCAATTGCAAAGCATATTGTTCTATGTCTTCTTCTACAACATATCATGAAAGACCTCATGCAATACTGACATACAAAGCCCAGTGCATACTACCTGTGGAATTTTGATTTGAATTTATTTCATATAGGCATTGTGGTTACTCTTTCCAAAATTAAGTATCATAACTAATGAATGGACTTAACTTTTCAGATTCTCTGAAACAAACACATAATTTTTATCAGGGTCGAAGTAGTCAAAATTTTATTGGATGTTTTGCTTCAAATGTATCTGGGGTATTTTTTTAATTAGTAAATGATTAAGACTACTGACACTAAGTATAAGCTTACAAGTGTAAAAACAATGTCAAATAAACAATAACATAGTGGCCAGAACTTGTCTATAATGCAAGCACAGAAATAACACAACTTATTTCAACAAGGGGTCCAGCCTGATGGTATTTGAAACTCAATGATATTTTATTGTAGACGGTCACTGTTAAAATAAATGTAGTACTGATTGTAACTCTGTGCACAGTCAGTGCTTTCTAATAGATGGTCATCTTTCGCTGATCTTGCTGTTATTTTCACTGTTTCTTTCATGTTTACTGACCTTCCTGGCTGCTCACAGAGTTACGGCAACAAATATTTTTCAGTTTTAGGTAGGGGATGATCTAAGTTTTATTGAGCGGTTTTAGAATCTGTTTTTATTTCGCGTCTTTAGCCTATTTTGTATAGACAAAAAGAATTTGTTTTTAAGTTATCAAAACAGTACTAATTGCTTCAGCAGATATATATTGGTATATAAATTCAATAGACACACTTAAGTAATTTGATTTACAATTTCATATATTTCTTATGCTTTGTCCAACGGCGTATTAGACTTTATTTATGTTAAAGTCACCGAACACTTCAATTTTGGTAATTTCAAAATTTATGTAAACTAATGTATGCCTGATATAAATTAATGGCTGACATGGCTGACATGGATGACCTCCACATGGTTCCAACTTGAAGCATCTCATTCTAAGGCTGAGCAACTCCTTAAACACAACAAAGGCATACAAACGACGATGACAAAGTAATGTACAAAAACGTAAGAAAATATAAACAATATTTTCATAACTTGCAAACCCTTGATTTTATAAATTAAGGCTTTATACGTTTCAATGTTTCTACCTGTTAAAAATTTGGTGCGAAAAAAAATCCTTTTCTAAAGTAAATTGCGCGATCTTTCTGCATTCTGCAATATGTCTATGTTTCCTCTACTCTCCATTTAAGTTACAAACATAGAAGAGAATTAAAAATTTTCCCTTCCTCCCGAACACTTCTTTGCAATTGGCCTCGTTTTAATCCTTCTCGTTAATTCATAAAGCTCTACTGAGTACTTATTCGTGACACAACACTGCATTAATTGTTTTTGCCTCAGATTTTTATTGTATCTTCTAAAACAAAGCTTACAACCTAGTTCGATCCCGCAGAGGTTCGCAACCAAACCTCATGAAAACTGCGACAACTCTAGTAGCCTGAAGATTCCAGAGGTTACTTTCAAAACGTAGATCGCAGGAAGATTGCAGATGGATGTATGCTAAGCCCTGATAAACTCTACTATCTTTGGCTGTGACTGAGTCGCAAAGTGTTAAAATATTCAGATGTTGCTTGTTTGTGCCCTATGAAGTGTCGGGCGAAAATATTTTCAAAACAAAGTTTTTTTCCCAATTCTTGCAATTTTGGATTTAGTTGTAGACACTATTCTATAGAATCAGCGTTAAGTTTACATCAAAACACCACAAAGAAAACGAAAAGCGAGAGAAACGAAACGAAGAGGAATATGTTGAATTAGAAGGAGCAAA
>JAAAKM020006971.1:123954470-123993546 GCA_010016025.2 Alatinidae sp. Z8VKAUB7J3 | reverse complement strand
TTTTTTCAGCGTTTTCCCCCTTTAATAAAATAGGTTTCTCTTTTTTTAAGCCCCCCCCCCCCCCCCCTATTCGATGATCGAAAGCAGATTTTCATGTGAGCAGCAATGTCCATGTCTGTGTCATGTTCTTGAAGATGCAATTTTCACCAGATCAGTCACTGACCTAAAGTGACAAATGGTGATGCATACATAACGAAAAAGTACGGCATCCAGACCCCATCAATCCAAGAACAGCGACAATGCTTGTTTGTCATATCTATTTTGCATTAACAAAGCCTACAGTCAATTTCGTGCCCGTAGATGTTTAAGAATCAAAGATTCAACTCATATCAGTGAAGATGTTAGAGAATAGACGATAATCATGTACAAATGTGGAGAAATCACTGGATTTATATGTATCTATGTACGTACCAGGTCCCGTTTTCGGTCAACACCAGCACTATAACGAAGATAAATGCCTCACTTTCTTACCTTAATAGCACTAAAAATATAATATAATATAACAAGTATAAAAAATGCAATCATCAACCAAGATTATATCATTTCAACAGGAACTCAAGATGTCTTTTAAATATTCTAACATTTGTTGACCAGTCATTGTCATAGACAGCACACTTCATGATGTCATGAGTCGCAGTTTTTCCTGAGCTCAGCAAATATTCATCAAAATTTCTTAAGCGCTACTTCCAAGATAAGACTTGCAAAGACCTAAAAAATGATTGTAAGGTCACCTTAATAGGCAAAACAGATTTATTCGTGCCCACTCAGGGTGAAAAAGGTTAAACGAAACGCCTCCAAACAATCATGCCTAATGGCTTAAACCTCGAATAAGGTATTTTCATGAAATGTAGTACTTTTGTTTAAGTGTAAGAAGAATATGACCCTGCAATCTGAAGGACAGAAAAGGAAGGCAAAAGTATAAATGCAATCGACTGCCCCTTTAATACATGTAAAGAAAACAATTAACGTTGAAAGGTTTCGAGATGTATCCTCTTACTAACTTATGTAATGAATAACGGACTACGTGGAGAGTCATACTTATTTATTCATACTACTCTTTACGATCTCTGTCTATCTGTCTGCTGTCTAGCTATATATGTATGTATATAGGTATGTATGTATGAATGTATGTAGGTAGGTAGGTAGGCAGGTATGTATGTAGGTACATGTGTGAATGACCGTTCTTAATTGATGTTTCAGTTTCTCATGCTCCGGTGTCTCTCTTCAGAGATTTTATAGCCCTCCTTTACGGAGTTTCTCCACTTGGTCCTCTCTACGGTAAACCTGGATGTGTGAAATCTGTGGACGTGTGCTCCTTCCAAAAGCTGGATATGTGAATCATCTAAAGTCTCTCCAAAAAAACCCTAATCATTACTCCACAAAAACCAGATCAGGCAACTTGTGCGGCTTTTGGTAAAGGCTGCAATACACAATCAGGACTGAGAAGGCATATGGCACTGCACAAGAGCCGGCAGCCTAATACAAACTCAATCAATCCTGTGACAGAGACATCATATTTGTCGTCTATTGGATAGTCCTTCTTGAGTCGAAACTATGAAGCTGATATATTAGTACTTACTCTGAAAGCAGAGGAGTCTAGCGGGATTGAACATCATATTTGTTCAAGGTATGCAGGTCGGCAGCAGGTTTGAAGAGTCACCTAAGAACTTACTGCCGAAGAAAGAATAACAGAATCTTCAATGATGCAAGGGCAATTGTCTGAAAAGATGGGGCAACCACCATGTCTGTATGTATGTGTGTGTATATTTATGTATTTATGTATTTATGTATGTATGTATGTATGTATGTATGTATGTATGTATGTATGTATGTATGTATGTATGTATGTATGTATGTATGCACGTACGTATGTATCTTTCTTTCTGTCTATCTATATATCCATAAAGAGATTAATAGCAAAGAAAACTTAGCCAAACGTTTGGATAATCCCCTGACCTAAACGAGTGTTTAAGCGATGGTATTACAAAGCACAGGTAACAGATGTAATGTCGGCTAAGACTTATACATTAGCTCACCTACTACTGACTTCTTAAACATGCTAAATTTGTAATAACATAAGGCATGGGCTTGAGACTAAAGTATCTAAGCACATTTGGACTTTAAAATAGCGTAATATTGAATGCAAAGTTTTGGGAAACATTGTTAAAAATGATAAACCTTATAACGGAGGCAGATGAAAATGTAATCCATGCATTTCTGAAAACTCTGTCATTGTAATCACGAATAACTTACTACATAAAAGATCCTAGCTAGTTTTGAAATGGCAACAAAAGAATTATTTTATTGTCGATTAATATGAGTACAAATAGAGTGGTAGCATTTGAAAGACCTTTTTGCTGTTTGACTAAACGTCGCGTGACGTGAAACCTAAGGTTACTTCGGTAATTTGATTTCCTTTGACTACCATTGCTAATTAGTACTTATACATCTATTAATTTTATTTATTTTTATCAAGAGCTCACTCCGCCATGCTAATCGAATTTTATTAATTATATTGACAATTGACAAATTTCGTTATCAAAAATTGTTCATTTGTCAAACACATTTATATCAATGGTCATCAAGTAGATGGTAAAATTAGAGATCTTTTGCAAACCCATAGGTACACTAGTCTGTGCGAAAGGGATTCTGCCCTGCGACATATGTATAATGCTCAAATTTTTACTTCTCCTTATGTCCTATTTGCAAACGGGAAATTACTCATCTGCCATTTGGCCGACCGAACTGACAAACAAATTGGAAATATAAAGCAAGGATGAATCATTGCAACATTGCCAAAATCAATATTTCTGAAAATTTCATTACGACAAGAAATCTGAGGATTTTCTGGGCAATGCCCCTCCTTGCCCCCCTCCTAGCTCCGTGCCTGAGTAGTGCTGGCAGTACACGTAGTAGTCTTAACATCAGTAGTGGAAATAGTGGCATTAGGAAACTGAGTACCATCAGACATAAATCATCAAAGCATTGAATGTTAGTGAAATTGTTGGCTGCAGGACAAGTTAAGTCATAGCGACTCAGACACAACGTACAAGATGGATAAGTAACTAAAGTTTAACTCGTGCAACGAAGTTTACCTCTTAAAGAAGAGTTCCCTAACCCCTTGGAGGAGTGAGATAGCTTTCAAGAGGGTACGAGATTGTTTTTTGAGTCTAGATTAATGACTCTGCTGCTGATCAAGACAAAAATTGAAAAATTCTGAAATGCACCACTCCTCACAGTTCACAGTTTACACGTATACTGCTATTATCTAGCTATTAGCAAGAGGCTTTTTGGAGAACGTTGGAGTAAGGAACAGGAACAAATGAATCACCAAATTAAAATGGAATGAGAGACCTTTCAATATTAGTTCTTAAATTTGTAAGAAAATTTCCTTTATGGACAAAAATAAAGTATTTGCAGTGTTTATGCCAATTTTATTTGTTGAAATAGTTTTTCTTTTCGGATTCTGCTTAATTTCTGTTTATATATTATCAAATATTGATTACACATTGATTTGTCTGTTTTGAGGGGAATGGGGAATCACTTTTGCTTTTATTCTGAAACATATCGTTGTACTAAGCTCAAGAGGTACAAGGACACATTTCTTCTCGGCGTTTTGGCAAGGAGGTATTATGAGATATCCCGGTATCTGTTCTCATTGATGACAGAATCTTTCCATTAGAGGCGGTTCTACTGGGCGGTAGAGCCTGTCTGATGACTTACTTCTTTGCTCGAGAGCCTAAATTAAGGGCCTTACCCTTTGACGCCCCATCTGCCCTTTATTTATTACTTAGCCCGTTTGGTGATTTCTCTGTTTATAATGGGTAGTTTCAAAATCGGGCATATACTGCTTATATGATTACCAGGGGCGGTTTTTCGACGTTTGGGGCCCTGAGCACTTCCCCAACGTTGGGCCCTATTAAGGAGATGTATATTTGTCAATAGCTCACCCAATTTAGCTTACATGATATGGGGCTTTTCCAGTGCCTATCGTGTGTAATTATACTTAAATGCAATTGTATTTGTGTGGTTAGTTGTGATTCCTCGTCCTTTCTCAAATTACTAAATAAGCTTTCTGAAAAAGGAAAAATCGAGTTAAAAAATGTTCTGGAGTGAAAGCGCGGGTCCCTTCTTGAGCGCAGGGCCCCTCTCTAGCGCGGGGCCCTGGGCTACCGCCGTCTCCCCACACCCTAAAATCACCCCTGATGATTACACATGTATACTATTCCCCGTCGTATAAGCCCATAGGAGAACGAAGCAAACTTTGATACAGAGTAAACAGCTCGTTGAATAATATTTTTCATATGTAGGTAATGACCTTTTATCTGCTAACGATATCTCTAATTACATTATAGCTGCGGTCACACACACCAGAGTGGAATGGATTTTCCGCTTCGGAATCCGTGGTGTCAATTCTGTCTTGGTATTTCAGTTATCCAAGGGCTTGGGGTCGCACTGCAAAATTGACTCACAGAAGGATCTAAACGCCCAGGTAAGATCGTGCCTTTCTGGCACTGTTTTCCAGGTTCGATGTCTTCGAACATGTTTGTATTTGGAGGGGAAATTTATTTTGAGTTTGAGTTTACCCAGAACCTTTCAACAATGTCTCAAAGGCTGCTGTATGATTGACTAATTACATCTGGGGTTCAGAATGCACTATGCACTCGACACGGTTAATGTAATCCGAAACCCTTTTGTTCTTTTTGACGTTGCCATGGAATCTCAATATTGCTGGGATTTGCGGTCACACACGAAAAGTCGTTTCCCTAATCATCACCCACTGTTTCGCTGCGGTCAAAAGTGGCAGTGTGACAGCAGCTTATGTTTTTATTTTTTCGAAGCTTGAGAGGTGTATGACGCATATCGACTCCCTGTGGCTCGTGACCCTAATTAAGGGCGTAGGCGTTTTAGCGCGGCTTAATCGCGTGATCATTTGCAATCATTCATGTGATTAGGTTACCACTTTGGTATTGCATCATTGATGATAATTGGAAATGTAAAACGTTTTACGGACGAGAAGATCTTGTGAAATCAGTTTTCAGTTCAGTTTTAGATGTGAATTGTTGTTGAGTTCGCTCGCCTTTCAGGCTAGACTGTAAATGTATTTGGCTCAAATAATCTCATGAGTCGATATTGCGTCTCATCTCTTTGATGTTTTATCGGACATTCATTCGGGTTCTCGGCTGTCGTTAGGACAAGGTGTTTCGAAAATTAAACAGTGTTTATATCCATTACCTCTGCACTGTCATCTGATGTCATAGAACTTTATAAACCGAGGAGCTTATAAACGGGAGCATTTTTTTAATCGAAAAAGTAAAAAAGGGCCGACTTCAATTTTAAGCTCAAGGAGCTTATGCACATGGGAATCCAGTGTATATTAATGAGCAACTTTCTACCCGTTTATCAGACATAAATTTTAGTAACATCAGTTACATTCTTGGCATCTAGAGACCGTACTTCTTCAAATCTAAACCTACCGTATTACCTCGCTTTCTAGCGCACCCAACTATAAGCGCATGTGCTTAAACTCGAGAACGAGCGCATGCACTTATAAGTGAGTTTGAAGACATAACATAATAGTCATTCATAGTAATGCGAGGTATAGGAACTCATTTAGCAAAACTAACTTTGATGTCTTCAATTTACACAACTTCATCTGATGCATCTTCACCTCCATCTTCGCGTCCCTTCGCGATCACTTCAGTATCGCTGTCGTCGACCTCTTGATTGTTTACTTTGCTTTTGACCTCGCCCTGGGCAACTTCTTCGGTCGTCGACCTCTTGATTGTTTACCTTGCTTTCGACCTTGCCCTGGGCACCTCCTTCATTGTCAAGGAGGTTGAGCTCGGCTAGCTCCACCAATACTGGGTTCTTTCGAGCCTCATATACGGAGGACCTACAGACGGTCCTTGGTCCACACTACGGTCCCTGACGGTTTTTCTGTTTATTTAGGGTAGTTTCAATGTCGGGCCCACTGCTCATCAGGGGTCTTTGATTGAGAGATTGCGAAGGAAGGGTACATCTTATCTATATCGGAAAAGGGATTTCGTTACGCATATAACACCAGGGCACTTACAAGGTATCCTGCTTAGAAAAGGGCACATTGTACTCTAAAAATGGGGCAAATTGAAGCCCAAAAAAGGGCACATTGTACTCCAGGAAAAGGCCATGTGCCTGTGTCAGGAGCAAATATCAAAGTATGGGACGGAGTTACCTAATGGATAAACCATTGATCTAGTACTGAAGAGTTGTGTGTTAGATTTCGGTATTTATCACCTCGGTGCGACCTTGAGTAAGTTATTTTGCCTCGTATTACTGACGCATGTAGTTGTAGTGGACCGCATGTGAACATAGGGATCTTGAAGACATACTAAGTGCAAGAAAGTTACCACTTTTACCAAAAGTTCAGAAGTCGTTCAAAATGTTAATAGTTGTTATGATAATAATGATAATATCCATGCTTTTAGTGTTAGTCGACAACAAAATGTGAGACGTTTTGTTAGTAAGTGTGATCCAGACATTTTGACCAGAAGGGTCCGTTTAACCAGTGTTGTAGGTGCCCTGCCTACTCCCCCTTACATTACCCGCGATAGTTTTGTGACGCATGAGCAGAAATAGGTAACGCTTGGCAGTGACTTAGTGATGGGAAGTATGAAGTGTATAAACAGGGTTTGACGGTAGATAGGAAAAGAGGTAGAAAAATACTTCGAGTTGGCGTTTCGCCAGTGGCACGCGCCTTGTTTAAGAAATCGATAGAGAAGGATTTTATGCTCGGTTGGGTCAACTTTATTGGGACAACATTCCGCAGTGAGCTCAAAAGAAGAGTGGAAATCGTTTCGTAATTATAATTTTATATAGTTATTTGGACATATAAGCTGCATTTTCTGGACGAGACTTAGAATTCTACAAAGCGCCCAACGTTTCATAAAAAGAATTTCCTCAAATCGATTTACACCGAAAAGTTATGTTATTTTGAAAAGAACACGAGAGAAATAGAAAATATCATCGAGAAGAGAGGATTTGAAATATAAGTTTTGAAAAGAACACGAGAGAAATAGAAAATATGTTATCACCGGGGATCGAACCTGTGACCCACGCTTTCACGGCGTGTGCTCTATCAACTGAGCTAGGTGACCTCCGTTGTTAACATATTCTAATTATATAGTAGCCACATCAGCTCCCAATCATTCACCGTTTGACATCGACAACTAGCTTGCTCGCAACTGGAGACCAGCCTTTCTGCGCCACGTGACTTGACCAAGGAAGAACTGCCAACGGGCCCGTCTATTTGTCCAAAGCTCATTGAAAGTTAGAAAGGATCATCGAGAAAAGAGGACTTGAAAAGTCAATATTGAAACAAATAGAGTATGTTAACATCGGAAGGTCACTTAGCTCAGTTGGTAGAGCACACGCCGTGAAAGCGTGGGTCAGGGGTTCGATCTCCGGTGATGACATATGTTCTACTTCCCTAGGGTCTTTTCAGTGTTGACTTTTCAAATCCTCTCTTCTCGATATTGGTATTTATGATTAAAATAATTTGTTACAGAAGAATCAAAACGTATGACAGTCACGCGGCCATTTTAACCAAATTGTTTATGGGTCTCGTCGCACAAATCTTGCGCAGCGTTGCCCACAGGTCGCCGAGATTAGTCTGTTATGACGTTTTAAGAATTTAATTGCTTGGAATATAAGTGCTCTGCATGGATGGAGTAGATTTCTAGTCTTCGAGAGTAAAGAGTTCTTGTGCTGCAAAAGTATCAGCAACGACTATGCGTGTGTTTTGATACTTGTAATAACTTCAAGGAATGTTATGGTATGTGAACAAATCTCTATGTTACTGAATGCAATTTGGCAAATCTTTCATGCCCACTCACGTTCACGGGGACGCACTAAACGATTTAGCTCCCTCTTTAAAGGAAATACAGATACGACTGTAGGGCCCACGAATCCTCGATGAGAAACTATGATGTGCCCCAGATGCTATTATGTGGTCAAGTACCCAAGAAAGTGGTTAGGGTAGTGCTGAGGCCCCCTTGCTTCTCGTTCTTTTGGCAAGGAATGAGTGTAGTATCTGTTCTCATTGATGACAGATCCTTTCCGTAATTCTCTAGAGGCGGTCTCATTGGGTGGTTGAGCCTGCCTCATGGCTTGCTTCTCTGCCCGGCAGCCTAAATTGAGGGGCGTCGCCCTTGGAAGCCCCAGCTACCCTTTATTTATTAGGTAGCCTGTTTGGTGTTTTTTTTGTTTATTTAGGGTAGTTTCAATGTCGGACCCACTGCTCATCAGGGGTCTTTGGGAGACTGCTGAGGTCCCCTCGCCCGTCGGAATTGGGGATAATGTTCCACATTCCCATTGCAAGATGCATAAACTGACTAACAAGCTGTCAATAGCTAAGTAGAAATTTTACAACATGTCTTGGAGCCTGCCTCAAATCTTTGAGGGAGGATTTTTGATATCGTAACTTTTCAGAATAGATCTACGTCATATAGCAACATTGGTATTTTAAAGTTAGCTACGGTGATCACTAGTCATTTTTCAGTAGTCATCAGGGGGTCAAAAGCTTCTTACGGCCAAGGTTAAAATTTTCAGGAGATTAAAATGCAAATATCAACAGGATCAGACCAAAAGTGGTTTATGTTGGCGGAGTCTAAAGTCGGTTAATGACAAGGCCCAAGGTAAGTAGTCATGTTAAACGCTTTTATATTGTAAAGTTTGTTGAAAGTTATTAGCCAATACATCTTCAGTCAGAAAGATGTTATTAATTGAACTGATTTTTAACTGTGTCCTTGTAATTTCATCATCATCATGATTCTCAGTAACCTGCCGGCCGTAGCTGCCCATTTTATGGCTCATCTTTCTTTTACTTCCTTGGAATTCTATACCACTTGGAATTTTACTCATGTACGTCATCGATCCTTGCTTTTTCTTTCCATCACATTTAACGTTGATTGTTCCACTAGTTAGTCCTGATTATTTATCTCTTGGTTACTTAAAAGCTTTTTTTGTCTGATACCTCTCAGAGTACTAACGACAGAATGATCGAAATGAAGTGTGTGAAAGAGTATACCCAACGGTAATTTTGAAAGAGCCAATGAGAATTTGGACTGCCTGAATGGCTCGCGTTTTTGAACCAATCAGCATCCACTAAAACAAGATTAATTGAATAGGCCTAGTGAGAAAACGGATTCTTTCTGTCTGCACAGTAGGAGTTTTCTTGCTCTTATGTGGACTGACTCCAGTACGGCCACGCTTTAAGTACACAATGTTTTTGTTGTTTCGTGCAATATTCTTATTTTGTACCACAAACAAACGATTATCTCTTGCTTGTAAAGTTTAATATCCTGTGGTTAACGTCATATAGAATTATGTGTCTATTGTGACGTCATCCTCCTGTTATGACGTCATCCTTCTGCTATGACGTCACTTCCTGGCCTTGGAATTTCATACTGCTTGGAATTTAAGTCATGTGCGTCATTGTTCCTTGCTTTTTCTTGCTATCCCATTGAACGTTGATTGTTCCACTGGTTAGTCCTGATTATTTATCTCTTATTTGTAAAGTTAGTATCCTGTGGTTAACATCATACAGAATTATGTGTCTATTGTGACGTCATTCTCTTTTTATGACGTCATACTTCTGCTATGACGTCATGTTTCTGTTATGACGTTATCTTTCTGCTTTGACGTCAAATATGGCCTATGTTTAGTTTGTGGTTGGCAAAAGGCTTTGTGCGATCTGGAAAATGGATAAAGGAACTCAAACAAGATTTGAAAGGTCAGGGCATGTTGTTGCACCAACAGAGCGGTGGCGACCCCTAAGATGACGTCATTCATTTTCTCTAGCATCCAAATTACCTCCCAGACTTCCACAGGTGGCCATCGACATGCATCCTCCAAATTCAAGTTTAAAACTGTAAAGGAAAATTTACTTACTTTCTGATCGCGAAACACTTGCAATGACTTGTTCAGTGATAAAATATCAACACTGTGCTTTTTTTTGTGAAAAGCCGTGGAAGTTGAAGTGCAACGTGTTACACAGGTGGTTTTTGCTGCCTTTTCGTTTCCTAGCATCTCTATTGATACCTAGACATTCTATCTTGCTGTACAGTCTGCCGGACATATGAATGGAGGATGTACGGGGGTATTGATTCACTGTCCTTAAAAGAGCAGGGGCGTTGATTTGCTCCGTTTAAATGGTGTGCTTTGTGGGTGTATTGTTATTGGCAATTTATAGTTATCAGCAACAGTAAGTAGCTGGTAATCAAGGCTCAAACGACCGGGACGTCTTTACAGGCGTCCATTTTCCTATGAAAGTTAACGAAACCACGCCAACTTAGCTAATCAATGGCTTTATATATGCCACTGAAGCTGAATCAGCACCTTACGGCCCAAATACTTCTGTCCTGTTGAGGCAGAGCTGTCATTTTCTGTTATTACAAAATTCAACAACTCGTGATAATGACCTTTGCCCAAGAGCAGGCCACCTGAAGCCTGTGCAAATGTAGTGAGCAGCACACTTTACGACAAACTGTGGATGTCTTGTATTCTTGGTCTTTATTTTATTTACCTTCAGTTGTTCGTATTTACTTCCAATGTAATCTAATAGTACTAATACTCTCTACTTTTCGCGCAGATCATTTCAACTTGATTTTGGCTAGATCGTTTTTTGTAGTGAAGGACCATGACAGCGCATGCTTCGGGTGAATAAACAGTCAGCTGGCAAATAACATGACGAGGTAATCGTGAATTTAAGATGCCATGATATTATGGTCAGGTGAGAAGGTTAGATTTTGTTATTTATATTCAGATATTAAAATTAGATAGTGTTACTTGTTTTGCTAGAACTAAAAAATATTGAGTTGGTATTTAGTCTAGAGTTGTATTTCCTACCCTTAAATATATTCTCTTTATTTATTGTCTTTAGCAATTATAAGATGTACTACTATCATAACACGGAAACCGATGAATCTACCTGGCAATATCCAGAAACGACAGCCCCGCTACCTTCACAAGGGGAGCCTTATAACCCGGAAAAGCCTCCCCTGCCTCCAGAGCCAGAACCGAAAGACGTTGAGGTCTATGGGCCTGCTCCGCGTCCGGAACAGCCCCCGCTACCTACAGAAGCACCACCAGAAGTAGTCACGTATGGACCTGCCCCACCACCCCCAAGTGCCGCTGTAAAGGAAGATGCGACCAAAGCAGCTGTTGTTATGCAGAACACGATTGGTAAGTCGTAGTACTTAATATGGGTGACTTCTTTAAAAAGGTTTCTCTATCAGTTAACTTAATGCTGGGGCGTCCTTTTATGCGTCTCCGTTTCCTCATCCTCTTTCTTCTTCAGTTTCATCATTTTGTTCTTTGTTTGTATTTGTCTTCCTCCAATCTCGTCATCTTCCTTATCTTTTCTTGCATTCCTTCTCTTCTGTTGTTTGTTCTTTTCCCGACTTTTGTTTTTTTCTGTCTTCTTTTCCTTATACTCCTCTTCATAGACACAATCTCGTTATCGTTTAAATGTGCACGTGGTCGTCCTGGTGTGCATTTCCCCTTCCCTCTTCTATTTCATCATCTTTTGTGCTTTTGTTTTTCTCTTTCTCCAATCCCATTATCTTCTTCCTCGTCTTTTCTTTCATTCATTCTATCTTTCTTTCTTATTAGTTTCTTTTTTGTTTTCTTCTTTTGCCCTATCTTATTTCTCATCTTCCCGTTTTCTTGTGTAATTTTCTTTGACCCCGAAAATGCAGTGAATGTAGTGTTCACTTATTTTTGCTGTGAGAGATATCATCGGAAATATTGTGGTATAATGTTCTTTTCATAACGCAAATTGATTTTCTGGCCACAGACACATTGAAAATGAATGTTAGAAAATTTCAGCTCTTAACATTTTACGGGTGTGAAATGGCGGACAAAGTTTGCTACGATTTTTCCCTCAACCAGCCTGGTACACCATCAGTGACAACCTAGTCTGGGGAAACCTACCCTCCTGCATTGTTTGTTAATCGTATTAATCTGCCTAACATTTGTTCCATTTCTACCACAGAAGCGGCGCCTACTGTGGCCGTTGGGATTAGCACGGTCAAAGGAGGAACAGACGAAGCTCACAACGAACCTAAAAAGATCACCATGGGTAAGTTGATATTCCATGAGCCGTAAATCGGTGAAATGATGCACGTTTCATTCTCTGAGACAAACTTGTGCAGGGAAATACTTAGGGCAGTAAGTTGAGATCATTTTGAATCGTGCACTTTGCTGAGATAGTGGGTAGGACGGTTGAGCCTGTCTCATGCCTTACTTTTCTCCCAGATAGCCTAAATATGGAGGGGCGTTGTCCTTAGTCAGTCAGTCAGTCAGTCAGTCAGTCAGTCAGTCAGTCAGTCAGTCAGTCAGTCAGTCAGTCAGTCAGTCAGTGAAAATAATTGTTGTTTGATACTTCCTTCCGCTCAAGCGACTTGAACTCTTGAAATCAAAAAATATTACACACTGCTACAACTGAAATAAAAAAAATATATACACTTACGATGATCAAAATAGCGTCGTGAATATCCATGGGATGCATTACGGCCAGTGTCAAGACACCCCCGTCTGGTGATACGAATCCGTTTCCCTTTTTGTAAGACGGGGGCGACTTTCCATAGAAACTTAGTTTATGTAAGTCAACATCCTCGTCCTCATCGTGCAGTTTAAGTGTCATATTAACAACTTTCTTGCCACCATCCAGGCGCATGGAAATCATCACTTCTTCTCCCATTCCATCTTTACCAAGAGTTAACAATGTACTAAGGTTTTTCGTTTCACCTTCCCCTGTTATGATTTCACTGTGACACAATTGACTACCGCCAGAGCGCGTTACACACTTACCTGAAAACAGGAAAAGAGTTGATCAACCGAAGATTAAATCATGATAGCATTAAATAATGATAGCAGGGATAGCACTAGAAGGTCTAAAAGTCTGACTATCCATTATGGTCCCTTACATTCAATCATGATTCAATGTTAAGGAAATGTATCCACCATGGATTTAAGGGAAAGTTCCTACCAATTTGAAAGGAAAGTTTAAAAACGAGCCCAGCTGCCAATGTCGTCATAACGTAGATAACTTAGGCGAAAGTAATCCTTGCCTTCTAACTAATCTTCCGATTTGCCTTCCCTAAAGCCTTTCAAAGCGGTTGGAGGTGGGAACTTGATCTTTCACTCAAGGAATCAGCATGCCTTTCCTTAGTGATCTTAACATATCTTTCAACCTTGCCTCAAGTTGCCATGGGCTTTCCCATAACCACAACCTTTCTTTAGACGAAAATTCTTAGTTTGGCGTTGCGTTAAAACATGTCTGTTACGAGCCCATCGATTGAAGTAGTACTACGTCTTCGAAAGTGAAGGGGTTCGGATTTCTTGATAGTTTTTGTTTGGAATTAAGTCTATCCGGATTCTTGTTATGCGAAACAGTTACTGTCAAGCCGTAGATCTTCATGTACAATCCTGTTGAATACGGCTTAACACTTCATTGAGATGACCTCTAATTTTCAGGTGGGCAACAGTGAGGGCCGATTTAGGTTTTCCTACTCAAGAAATAGCACGATTCACTACCCGGTCATGGATATGCGACAAAATTGGCGAAGCAAAATTATGGAATTTGTTATTGCATAATAAATTAGTGTGCTACGGAAAATTACATTTCTCCTTCAGAACAATAAGCGATGGATTTTGTACACACATTTATATTACTGTGTTTGAATTCTGATGATTTCAAGAAAAAAAAAGATAGAACATGTTCAAGATCCTCGACCTATTTCTGTAATATTTTCATAAGGAATAAACAACTACACAGAGAATGCTTGAAGCATAACGCTGCCATATACAATATTGAAGCCCCTCTCTCAACTCCATTTTGTTCCCGTATAGTTTCATTTAATGGGCATAGCACTGGAGTTAGGCTATTTGATTTTCGCAATATTTAGGCCGTCTAATGCTTACTCAGCACTAGGTAGAGTCATAGAGCTCTTGCAGAGCTTCTGCAATGACAGTGGCAAACTCTTAACGAGCCCAATCAAGATAGAATTTACCTAGAGGCCTTAATATAACCGTAATTACATACATCGAGTCCTGAGCGACCCTCTTTCTCCATACTTGGTACTAATGATACAACAAGGGGCTCTTTCAGTTCATTTCGTAAAGATAACAGGGTCGTTGATATTTTCGTTCATGAAGTAGTAATTAAACTTTTTTACGAGGCTTCAGAAATGAAGAATGTACTGGAGGTGATCAACCATGCTAAGGAATTATTATGTCCGGACGCAGTCCAAAAGTGGGAACGACTGATGTAGCCCTAGTTAACGGGTTGCAAACGATAAACAACACATTTTACGATAACTGACTTGATCCAGTTCCTTTAGAAATATGTCAAAATCAGATGTTTTTATGTTATATGCTCCATTTGCGGTATATTGAGGAAATTCAGATTCTCGCTTTTTACACAGGGCGGGAATAGTGAGGGGAAACTGTGAACAATGGACTTATATCAATTTAGGAGAAAATTAAATATAAATAACTGTGAGTTATAACTGTGTTTCACATACTTAATTAATCAGGTAAGAATATCAGTCTGCAACATATTCCAAGCACAGAATGTTAAACTAGTTATACTCACTATTCTCGCACATTAGGCTGTCATCTGGGAAGAAGGAGTCATTGATAATCTCAACGCTCGTTTTGTCATCGTCGCCAATTTCAAGCTAAAAAAAATTAAAAAGGTCACTCATAATAATTTTTTTCAACCTTGATATCGAACAATTAAAATAATAGTAAGTTTTAATAATAATAATAATGTTGATCATCAACATCATCATCATTATCATCATTATCATCATCATCATCATCATCATCATCATTACTATCATCATCGTCATCATTATCATCATCATCATCACCATCATTATCACCGTCATTATTATCATCATCATCATCATCACCGTCATTATCATCATCATCATCATCATCATCATCATCATCATCACCGTCATCATCGTCATCATCATCGTCATCATCACCGTCATCATGATGATCATGATGATGATGATCATCATCATCCTTATCATCATTACCATCATTATCATTATCATCATCATCATCATCATCATCATCATCGTCATCATCATCATCATCCTTATCATCATTACCATCATTATCATCATCGTCGCCATCATATCATCTTCATCATCATCATTATCATTACCACCGCTCTTCTTGCTTTTATCACGAATTCAACAGGTTTTAGGTCACTACACATCTTATGTGTAGTTGAATAGTTCCCAAAGAAAGACCTTTAACTTTAATTAACATTTTTGGTGTATGCAACATCTACTCTTTTCTCCGCATTAGATCATCTCAGAGACACAAGTGTTCGTATCAAATATGCATAAAAATAAAACATGGACAATGCAGAAGTTGCTTCTGTGTATATGGTTTTCTCTGTTACTTTATATTTCTTACAAACAAACTCAGTATCTCATATACAGTTATATTAATATGTTAGACCCAAAAGTGTATTTAAGGCATCTCAATAACAGCTGAAATTCCTCAATAACTACATGTAAGAAGATATATCATATCTAAAATCGACGGACTACCTTGTCTCAACCATGCTACGGAACTAAATGAGCAATAAGTAAAGTATTTTGACTAACATTGTGATAATATCAAAGGCTTATTAGTTGTTTATTACATTGATATTTAATACAATATCTAATAAATAAGGACCTAAACAGCAAATTATTGTGAGGTTGATGTCAAAAACCCTTTGGTCTAAACAACTGCCTTGGGACACTACTATAACAGCAGTCTTCATGTCAATGCAGATTTTGTGAGCTAGTGTAAAGGCACAAAAGATGAGACGAAAGCAGCCTTACTACGACATTGATCTGTAGGCCATCTTTATAATAATGAATCTTCATTTTGACTCCTTGTGGATTTGTTGCTAGTAAAAAGGATAAGAAGATTATAAAATACTATAAACTATCAAACTATCAAGCAGAGAAATTTACTGAGCTCTTAAAGTACCAAAAGATACAAATATGACTTCCAATAATCAATTTGGGGCTACATAGCCAAACTTTCCTCAGCACAGAACTCCAAGGATATGTCCTGATCATTACATCTAACCATTTGTTTTTGCCTTGTCTTCCAATCGTAGAACGGTGTAGTTTATCACTTCTATCATCATATATTATGGTCATATCTATTTATCTCTTCTCTTTCTGGGTATATATTTGAAGATGAGTACTACTTTTACAAAGCATCCATTGTCATACTGCATCCTATACCCTTTGCTGCTAACACGAGCCCTTTCTTACAACCTAAAAAGGCTTAACAATCTAAACCTAAAATTCCTACATAAGCATTTAACTCTACCTGGCATTGGGGGTGGGGGAGGTGTTAGCTAGTAGGCCTGTGGCTGTCAGCAGTTTCGGAAATGCTGAATGCTTTCCTCTAAGTTCCTAAGTCTTATTCAGCAAACTTAGATAAAAGATTTTAGTCATCACTGCCGGGGTCGAAATAAGGACTATTTTAGTGATCGGAGGTTTTTTGAGACGGCTTCTTGCTCGGTAGTAGGGCCGGCGAGATTGATAACGGCAAAGCCACAACTGAAATGCAGTGGCGAAGGGACGATATCACCAAAAAAAAGTGTGCTGAAGTGAGGCGGCTTTTTGGCACTTTCTTCTGGTTAATCGCTGGTCGGATGTTTTGGATATCTTGAGAGTCGTCTTGACCTGACGATTGTCGAGAATGATCGGAGAAATCCGACGTCCGGATGTTATTTCTACCTCTGCACTGTCAAAGGACCGATCACATGACCCTTTTAAAAAAGTTGATGATATATGGCAAAATAAAGGCTCACATTGTTCATGGTTTGTCTTTTTTATATATAGAATTATCAAATGTCAAATACATATTACGTGCAGCAACGCTAATTACTAGGAAATTAACACGAATTACGAATAATTGCCACCATCAATGCCATCATATTGCAATGTCTAACATTATTTAATCTTTATACCTGAAAATGAAACACAACTAAATGAAAACAGTTCGACATGTAGAAATAAAGCTAAAAGGCATTTAAAAGGGTCTAAAGATATGTAATAGTTAAATGTTTTATTTCCTCAGACCTTGTACATAGGGGTCATACATAAGTGATGTCCTCCAACTTTTCGCCTTTTTGACCGCCTCCCCCTGATGGAAAAGCGTCGTTTTCGTGATACACCCCCAACAACGTCATTGAGCTCTCAGACACCTCCTCCCCACCTCCAAACCTACGCACAACGCGTGCAGAAATACACTAACACTCATCGTAGCCAAATTTCTGGATAAAATTGCTGCCATTTACATTTGAACGACAATGGTCATACTGGAAATCATCCGATTTTCTATTACATGTAAGAAAATGCGCCCTGGCGCTTAATTATGAAGATTAAAGCCTCTCGAGTTTCCCTTTGAAAGAGCATCATTTTGAAATTTAACAAGTGATATGTAAGCGCCCACGTCATCAGCCAACGCCGCGGTCACTCACGCAGCCGTCGCCTGATATCTGTTACAGACAAGAAGGTACGACGTCAACAGTGGAATGATTGCCCCTCCTCCCTAGTAAAATCATGAAACGTCGACATCACCCATACCCCTCCACCTCGATGACGTCATTCATGTATCACCCAAAACGTTTTCTGTGAAGTTGATTAGCTGCGACCTTATTAATTCGTACCTCAACACATGTTTCAGTCGTGAGGGATATCAACCAAAGTTAAAAATATAAAACTACTTCTTTAGACTGTATTTTAATTTTAAACTACCTTGCTTCATCACCCCAATGCTTCTAATATGTATCCTTTGTAATGAGTTGCCTTAAGCTGACAGAAGAGAAGATATCAACAATTACTTTATAATAACTATCTTCTACCTTTCAGGCCTACAAATTCATCTGTCTTGTTGGCAGTATATCTTTTATTAATTTCTCCTTTTTCACTGGCTACAAAGGTTATTGTTGTTGCACTAAATGGATGTGTACAGGGGTCCACTGCTACAATTGCAATTGTTGGCATTGTTGATTTAAAAAACTTGTCCTTGGTTACACACATTGCTGAAAAATCCCCGGTACGATGTGATACTGCACAATCTGGTGGTGGGAAATGGCTTGCACCAGTAACTAGATAAATGGGAACAAGAAGAACAGTCAGTATAAAAGATATTCAAACTTTAAATGACAACATCAATCCTCAAAATTCACCTGTGGATAGAAAGTAACAATACACTATATCTAGTTTCAAGTAAGCACATACCTAGTTCGAAGTAACTACATCTATGTGTTTTTCCAGTCAATTCACTGACCATTCTTGTATTCACTACTTAATAACCTCTTTCTTAAAACTTTTAACATCAGGGCAGTCATCTTATCAAGTAAAGGAACATTCAGGATTTTATCCTTATAAACATCCATTAATTTATCAATAAAAATCATGGCAAAGGAAATAAAGCAAAGGCAACATATTAATAACAAATACATGAAGCTCATTGAATTGTATACTATTGCACAAAATTTGAGCTATTTTCAAATGAATACATATCTAATTGTTAGTTTGTGGTACAAAAGATGAATCTACAATTTATCTAGAATTTACAAAATAATAAAAAATATTGTGTACTTTAAAGCTCTTGTTGTTAGAGGACACACTTAATTTATAAATTTGCACCTGTCATCGTCACCATAGAATTTCCGCGTCAGAACAAAAGAGGCGCCAGCAATTCAAGTGATAGTCGGAAATCACTAGAGAAAACTCGTCGGAAAAGAACAAAATATTTTGTTACTTTCCGACGGCTTTTGCTTTGGCTTATGTCAATCAAATTTTAACTTTCACAACCAAGTAGTAGCGTTCGCATGCAAGAAAACCTGCCTTTAACATGCGAGATACTTGTCTGTCGACGGATTTTGCTCCTATCTGAACCAGGCTTTACGACCCGACATTCCTCTAATTGAGGTTAACGCAGTACCTGTTGTAGAGCTCACAGTTTGTTTTAAACAAACTTACACAATTCGAAACCTTACAAAGAGCAAAAGTACAGGAATCTTCAAGATGACTTTGTCGACCGCGCTCAAAAGCTCAAATTGTTAACGCTAGAGATATCAACGCTCGGATTTTATTCCAGTAATGCTTCTAAATTTGAAACACTGTTAGGAAAATATGGTCTTGATAGTAAGAGGATCATGGAGAAACTTGCAGAAGTAGCATTGCACTCTCCTTCTTACCTTTTTTTGTAAGAAACAAACATTGGAGAAGCCCAGAAAATCTAAATTGTCATTAAATTAGGACATTCCTCTTCCTTTATTTTTTAACTTATATTGTATTGACTTTGCGTCTTTGGTTATCGCCACCATCGATCTTGTTGGTATTGCTATTATTGTTGTTATTGTTATTATCCACTACTATGAATTCCACTGTCCCCATTATGCCGGGTGAAAACAGTGAGAAATTTATATCTTGTAAAGGTTATTAACTGTAAATTTACAGAAAGAATAAATGGGAATGAAGTTTAAAAAAAATTATTATTATTATTCATATCACATTTGTATAAATAAACTTTTTAGACTTTTAAGGGAACAAGAGTAAATGGACTAGACGATTTGTTAAAAGTTAAAGATAGTATCCACACCCATCTAATCGTTATTATGTATAAATAGCAAATTGGGCATTTCGGTCTATGATCAGTGAGTTTACATACTGAAGCGTTGGAGCTTGTTAGATAGGTAAGATAGTAAACCACTTATGAACTTACATGGCTGAATTCCAGTGAAAAATTTTGAGGTCGCCCACAATCGAATGCAAAAACGACGAAATTTAGAATGAGTATGTACTATGTTCTCGCTTAGTAAAACATGTTGTATGAAATCCAGCCGAGATACGGCAATCTGAACAGCTTGCTTAGCTTTCTAAAACATGATTTAGTATGCATGAAATTTTCTTTCAGGTTCCTCATTTGATGGGACGCCGTCATTTCTTTCTAAAACGTACTACTGAGTTTACTTCTGATCTGCGTACTCACCAAGAATTTAATTATTTAAAGGGCGCTCCAATATACGTAGGCTGGTGAATGGAGTAGTCCACTAACCGAAGATATAGACGGTGTTGTATTTAGACTAATACAAGGTTGCAACACAACTAACGAAACTGCAAAACTTTGGTGCCTAAACAAATATATAATCGATACAAGTTTTACTGTGCTAAAGATTATTTAACTTTTTCTCACTATATTCCATTGCATGGTGTAAATAGGAAGTAACAAGGCTGAAGGAGTTGTCATTCGACCAATGAAAGAGATGGTTGGCACTGCCAGAAAGCGTCGAGAACGTGTCATGGTGAAGCTGAAGATTCCAGAGTTTGATGAAAGAAGAGACCAGAAAGGGAAGATAGTACAAGAGCGCTGCAGGCAGACGCCAGGTATTTGAGCTCTTTTTACTCTAATTTCATGACTTTGTGTGCATAGTCCAATAATTTAAGGTAGGCTATGTGCTAGAACCGATCATTTTACCGACTCGACTTACATACCAGTGTCAGAGCATCTGCTATACGCGAGAGATATGTAAATGGATTCACGGACATAATTGAACCCTGTATATAGTTATGTCTGCTCACCGTTAATAATGATCTCGGTGCTCCTCAATGATAATACAAGTTTCCTTGATTCAATTTGTATATATTGACCGGTTGACCTATTGAACATTAGTATTTGCAGTGACTCGGTACACTTGCACAAGTAATTAGAAATGGGTCAAAACACAATTTTCTGCTAACATCGGATCAAGTGTTAAATTACAGATCGTTTTATTCTTACGCAGAGACCAGGAGATCACAATACATTTCATAAGTCATAAGCATCATGAGGTCAAACCGCAATATTGATCATCGACACTAATGGTAGAGATGTAGGCTGTAGAGAATGAATGGTGAAGATCATCACTCTCCTTCTTTTGACATACAATTTTTCAGGCGGTATGAAAATTGTAAAGATTTTGCAAGGTATTGTCCTTCATCGTCACACGATACAACATCTAACGGTGGCCCAACTTTGCACAAATTGCTTGAATAGCGTATCCGTGTGACAATCACACGCATACTTATCGGTTTTATGTTTGGTAGTTTTGGTCTTTTCTCATTAACCTACCTCGCGCCCAGAGAGTAAAGAGAACGCAGCCTCCTGATTCGTGAGGTAGCTATTCTTAACTTAAACTGTTCAAGCTTTTGCGAAGGACAGTACCCAGTGCATTTTGGTACACTCCCTAGAAGATTAATATTTAAATTGTATTTCCGGTCAACTTTAATAAGAAGATCAGCATACACTGCTTGATAAAGCCTGCAGCTGACAACGCCCATATCAGATTCAGCATCGAGTACTGTCAGAGGGGATCACTTGGATGTTTTCGTCCTCCAGTGCAACAGCTTTTGGAAATGGCGGACCCTCACCTCCCTACAATGGGCTGGTTACATTATGCTGATGTCAATCGCTCATTTTTTAGACCGACCCGTCATCTTGCTGCAGCAACATCTAATAAAACACTGTTCTCGCATCCGTGTATGTGCAGCACAGTTGTTTACGAAAAGATCGTGACTTCCCTGTTAATCAACCAGCGCGTGCTAACAGCCATATGGGCGTACTCAACCTTCCAGCTTTGTTCTTTCCATTGCTCAACCGGCTGTTTGCATCTCTCTTTCTTGTTTCTTGTCCTTTTGGATAGCTATCTCCCAAGGTAAAGTTAGCTCTAGAGAAATTGCCTCTTACTTACCTTTGCCCCATACAGTGACACCAAAAGGAATATAAAAATTAAAGGCGTTTATCTAAGACTACGTCTACCCTGATAAACAGCTCTTTTACCAAAGTAGTTCTGTAGTGAAGTATTCATCAGGCACGCTCGCCTATTTCTTAACAGATATCTAGTAGTTTCCTTGGGATTTGTTCCTTTCACGCCGTCGCAATAAAACGTAATTCGCATTTATCGACTTCGTTCGTGGTTTCTTACGGATTCTCATGGATTCTTACGGGGGAAATGGTATGGCTTCAAATATCGGATAAATGAAAAATTAGGAATTTTAATAAGGGTAAGGTGATCTGATAGTTTGTAAAACAGACTGGATAGCAAAGAGCATGAAACCAAGTATAGATCATTATTGATGATCTGTTAAACCCAAATTCTAACTACAAATAAAACGAAACAGGCTAGAAGAGGTTAGGCTGCTGTAGCCAGAGACGTTGTGGTCAAAGTCTCAGTTCCTGCCCCAAAACATTCTGCATACATCGTAACTTTTCCTGAAGGTTGTGACCTAAAAACAGATATGCCAAAACAAATACGAAGGGTCAAATGTAAAGGCATTGTACTCCGTTCCATGCAAATAGAACGTAACAAGCTAACAGAGCTCAGGTTGCTGTAGCTTTAACAGCAACGTCTTTGGCCGAATTAAGTTATCTTGTCGAACTCCATACGTCGTTACACTTCAGAAGTTGCTATAGTAACAATGAAAATGCTGAAAACAAATATAACAAGTGGACTCTATGTGAAGGCTTTTCACCCAATTTAATGTCAATGTATCGTCAGCTTCTGTGCTGCTGTAAGTGTTTTCAATGCGTTGGCGTACGTGCGTGATACGAGAATTCTGTGACAGTTGGAAAGGTCACACAGACCGCAATTACAGAGTTGCTGCGAGTGACTGGGTCTTCGTAATAATGTGAAGAACTTGAGACCACCTTGGGACGCATATACTTTTATGGTGACCAAAACGATTACTGAATCTACTAAATGATAAATTTAATACTTTATGCTGCGTGTTTTCTTTTATCAACTACAACGGGTACCAAGTTACCAACACGTATTGACTATCTTCAACTTTCTTTTGAGAATCAGCTGATCGAAAGCTTGAGCCATGATCTATTTTGCAACAGCCTTTGATATATGTATTTTGTAATAACTAATCATACTTCTTTGGTATTTAATAATAATAAATATCCGAAAGCGACATTTTTTCCTCCTCAACAATACTAAATTTGGTATGAAGAAACGGTTGCTTTTCACTGTGTTACGGAAACGTTCAGAGAACTTGAGCGAACTTCAAGTAATCTTGCTTACGTCAAATGTGACAGAGAATTTAAAGTTATATGCGAAATAAACAAGTTGCTTCACAATTAAGTGAGAATTTTTTATTTCAACATACGTCATTTTTATGTAATCGTTTTGTATTTGGTTAGTGGTACAAATTTGAAAATTACGTTAAGTAGCGGACTCATTTTGCCAAACGTTCTTGCCAGTGAAATATCAAATTGCCCTGCATGTATCTTGCTCTATGCTAACATGGGTCTACTTTGATACTGATACCATTACATAATTTCGAACATAAGCTGCAATCATAAATGAATACTGACCTCTATTATGTCGTTAAATCATAATAATGAGAAAGTTCTACTGATAACTACAATGCTAGAAGACGACAAAGAAACCCCAGTATCTTTATGTAGGTTTAAGACAAAATTTTAGAGCGTAAGAGCGAGTGACGATTGTGCTTTACGTGCCTTCTAAGGGATTTCTGTCCTTTTCGCTCGGACCCTGGGTTGCCGTGCCATGACGGCAGATGACAGATGCTCTCCATAATCCGCGAGAGGCGGTCCTACTGGGCGGTTGAGTCTGCCTCATGGCTTTCTTCTCTGCCCGGTAGCCAAAATTGAGGGGTGTTGCCCTTGGACGCCCCAGCTGCCCTTTATTTATTAGCTAGCCTTTTTGGTGGTTTTTCTGTTTATTTACGGTAGTTTCAGTGTTGGGCCCACTGCTCATCAGGGGTCTTTGATTGAGAGATTGCCGTGCCATGACCGGTAACCATGGCGCAAATGTTCTTAACTTTTTAAAGTGCTCTGTGGACTTAAGCACCACGTTCTTTTCAAAGATATGTTTACGTCACTGGACCACCATTATAATATTGTCTAATAACAGTGTCACGGAACAAAAATTCCGAAACAGCCCGCGTTTCTATTTTTCTTTTGCTGCGCAGTTCAAGGACGTGGTTACGATTTTCGCACACCGATTATTGTATTTTGTACAACATTGCGGTCTCGTGATGTAATTCTTTGATAGGTTGTTAAATTGTTTATTCCGTCTACTTCTCCTTACATACTGAGAGCTTACTGATAATTTTATTCTTTAGTTTGAACTACCACCTTACAGAAACCGAAATAGTTTCAACGTGAGCAGTTACTGAGTGACGTATTATGCTTTCTGGTTTCAAGGGAAATAGTGTGGTTTATTATTTAAACTTCAGATAGTATCAGATTGACGCCGAAATAATTGAAGAAAACAACTACTTCTAGTACAGTTACTATACTACTACTACTGCTACTACTACTACTACTACTACTACTACTACTACTACTACTACTACTACTACTACTACTACTACTGTTACTAGCGAAGAGACAACACGAGATGGTGGAGAAGAACAAATACGTTAGGAATTCAATTTTCTACCTCGTCTTATTTATGCTAAACCTTTGAGAAACAAACATGATAATTGACAAGACTTTACTATAGTGTGCCTAAAAGTGGTTAACGACTACGCTTGGCAAAATTCCAACCTTACGCCTGAATATTACAGACGTAATAACGTAATAATGTGGACCGGTAATAAAAAATATCGTAATGTCCACCGGAACTTGTTCGCTTGTTAAATTGCGAAGTTGTACCAGCGTCATCAGCATTTGGAAGACTAATTTAAATTTATAACAGACCATGCCATCACGACTTGGCTGGTGCATGCCTTAGTCATTCTAGTTGCTGTTTATGTATGCGAAACCAAGTCCCTAAAGGAAGAAGACATACACAGGCTAACTGTCTCTCAAAGTGATTTCATTAAAGTAACAGCTGGTAAACGAAGATCCGAGCGCTTTCCAGCTGCAGATTTAAAGATATTACGTGTTAAAGATGGCATTTGACAACTAGATAAAGGAAGACGAGTGGACTGATTTAGTAAATTGGCATCAAGATGCAATTAATGTTTTGTGTTACTGCCATGTAAAAGACCAAGTTGTTTATAAAGGCGAGGGGAACCATTTTTTCGCCACCTGCTAAGAGTACCTCGGCAGTAATATCATCAATGCCAAGTGCTTTCTTTTCTCCAGTTTGTTAATAGACGCGGCAACATCTTCACGCGAGGTACGAACCTCTACACAGGGTGCACGGGGAGGATCTGGTATGCTTTGCTCTGCTCTTTCCTCATGGGGGAACTGGTTGTTCATGTGTGCATTGAAGTTCTCCTCCCAAATTTTCATTATGGCTTTTCGTTCTGCGTCAGTGACTTTTTCTTTATTCTTATTTTCCATGATGTTTACAGTTCTGGACTTTTTGTCCTCGCACAGCTTTGAATACGAAAAAAAGCTATACAAGTATAGTCCCGGCCCATTTCTTCATTTTTTTTTGCTTAAAATGATCTTTTTGTGCGTATTTTTACGGCCGTCTTTACATTTCTATTAAGTGCCTTGTAAGATAGTCTAGCTTCTATATCGGTTCTTCACCACGAGTAGCCTTGCATGTATCCGAACCTTACACTCCCTTTCAACAGCAAGTGGAAGTCCCTCAACTTTGCGACCGGCAGTTTCAATTGTGGCTTTATTTGTTGCACTTTTGAAGCCATTGGAGAGTGTGTCAATATCCACATCGTCTATTAATATAAGAAGTGGTTTGAAGTAGACTCCAATACGGGTTTAAAAACGTTGACCAAGGTGGAGTCTTTAAGCTTTTCAACACATAATCGTTTAGGTAAGGTGGGAAGTTTCCGAAACTTAGGCATTGCTATTTAGAGGTTTGCCATTACTAACAAGTGGTCTGAACCTATGTCCGCAGAGTGGTAGGATTTGCTGTTCTTGAACATACAATTTACTGGGAGATCAGATATTATGGCGAAGGCAATAAATGCTGCGCATAAATCAATTATGACAACATATGATGATATAAGATAATATCATAAACAGAAGAGGTATGCCAACTGAATGACAAGATAAGAGGTAGCGTGCAAGGAGGGTGATAACGTATAAAGCAACAAACCAAGATGTCGACAATATCAGAAAGGGCGTATAACGAGGGAAGCCAGGTAACAAGTAGCAAAAAGAGGCGGGGGAAAGACAGCATGCAGCGGAACAAGGAGAGGTTAAGACTAAAAGACACCTGCAAACGAAAATGAAGGCAAGATAAGAAGCGTTATTCAAGAGAAGGACAGAGTAGGGAACGCCCGTTGAGAATGAGAGAATAGATAAGCAGACAGAGATAAAGACATTATCAGTGCTTCTCATCCGGAGGCCAAGTGGATCCCTGGGGGTACTGGAAAGTACAACTTGCTACTCGGAGATCGGAGAGAAGGTTGGTAGTGACAAGAATTAAATGCTTCATGGGAGCCTTATGATTTTATGGATTTTAGTTTAATATTGTGTCTTTCAGTTGCTACTATACTATTACTAGTATGGTTTCTATGCTAGTTGTCGCAACTCCTACTAGCCAATTTATATAATCAGGAGCTTTCTTAAGGTTTCCTGAATGCTTCAAGAACAGCAATATCTACTACCACAGAGGCTGTTTTGACCAGAGAGCCGACAGTTTCCGCACAGACGCTTCTGGATTAAGCCCTGTCTGCCAGCTTGCCAGTTATGCCGCTGGCGTTTTGCCCCCTCTTACAAACTTTGACTATGGCTAGCAGAACTGCTCACCATATATACCGCTCCTCGGGTGGACTTCCAAAGGGGAAAGCCTCAAACCCGCCGCATAAGGAATTGCTTACATAGTCCTGTGTCATAGGCGGTGGGCTAAGGGAGCTAGAGGAGCTAAATCAAGTCAAGTCAAGTTGAATATTAGTATAAAAACTTCCATTATTGTAGATTTTTCTTGTATTCCTATGCTCAGCGATTAGTTGTATAGAATGACCATGAAAAGTTTAAGATAGTTAAAGTTGTGTTTTTAAACTTTTCTAGTACTTACATTTTTAGTTTTCCCTTACCTATTGCAGCGATCGCCTATAAAGAAAATGGATGATACGAAAAAAAGGTTATAAGGTTAATGGTCTAAAAAGCATCGAGAACCATTGGATAAGTTAAAAAACAATTCATATACTTGTTTATTTTTAAAATATTTTGTCTTTGTACCCTGTTTTCCGGAACTTGGGCAAAATAGGTAGTGAGTGGGATGAAAACGAAATGCAAAAGACTGTAAAGCTGAATGAATGTTTCAGCTACAATGCCAATCCCAATATAATATAAAAACAAATAGGGTCACGATATTGGACAACGCAAAGTGTTTTGTCACGGATCAGAAGCCCGAAAATTAGTCCATTAATGTCACCTGCGGTTAGGGTGATTTTTCTTACTATGAGTCACCTAACAAAGAAATAATTCTCTATGGTAATTTAATAAAATATAGTTACGCTACTTTATAAATAAAAATCACAATTTGTAAGATACCAGTTGAGTTCCAATTGCGCTATTGTTACGGTTTCCTTTTAGAACTCCAAACTTTATAGCTCTTTTGGTGTTGCGTTATCACGGATGTGGAAAGCCATTGCTCACGATTTGCTACCCCCCCTCCTCCCTCCCCCAAAAGAAAATTCTTCGTGATATTTTTTTAAGGTTTCAAGAGGTAATTTGTTGTACTTTATTGAATACTGGTATTAAATGTTGAGTAAAGGAACAGTTTTTTTACCTGTATATTCTACGGGGACTATGGCTTTCATTAACCATGCCCTGTTGCACTGACATAGAACTAATTTGTGACTTACGACCCCAATAAAGTACTGTGTAGCAACTAAAGGAACGGAGCATGACCGCGTCGGGTTCACCATAGGTCACTTGGTATAGTGCACGTGGCGAATACTTGAACTCTATGGGGAAATAATTTTTATTATTTCGAACTTTATCGAAATATTGATTTTAAAAATGGAATGGAGATTTCTTTAACTAACTTTTTAAGTTAACGCGAATTAACATGTTTTCAAATATTGTCAAGTAACAACATTGGTTTCAGCTACCACTAGTTTCCTTTTTTATTCCCAGTATTAGATACAAAGCTTGGCTTCCCATTTTTTAACCTTCATTGCTTTTTGACTAATAAAACCGCTGTCTATAGTCTATAAAGCCGCCGAAAAATTGCGGTCTTTTTTATTTTGTTTTTTTTTTTAAATTTCGGTGACACTTAGGCAAATCTCAGTTAAACCGCTGTAAATGTAGATAATAAGATATAAATTTTTGTTTTATAAAATGTTCAAATTTGCAAAACAAATTTCGATAAAATACCATATACAGAAGGAATAATGTACGATGATGAAGGGTACCATTTTGAGACACTAATTAATAGTTTCTCAATGACAACGTAAACATTACAAGCCCTGATAGAGCCCTTTGGTTTCTCACTCAGCGCAAAGCACATCACAACAATCTTCACGTCTTTTGCAATAATTTCCAAATATAAACCAATAAGAAATATCTGTTTGCAGATTCATTTGCGGTGGCATGGAAACGACAAACGCTAGCACAGAAGGTGGTTGGTCATTTTGCAGAGATATTTCCAAAGCATTGTACTCATTTCTTACACTCAGAACTCCTTAATGAAACAGTAAACAATCTTTCTTTTCTTGGTATCACCTGAGGCGAAACATAGTTTTAATATCTACACCCAGCAGTCATAAATTATACTGATGAAATGAAAGTTGTTCAATGTCTACCGTCACTTTGAGAGAATCACACTAATGTGTTAGGTCGAAGAGAAAACAATTTGTAAGCTCTTAAAATGATAGACATCTTAAGGCTCCCAATAGGTAGTATACTGCGATGACCGATTTCAAACAGAAACAGAAAAATTGTATTTTCAACTTATGGTTTTGTAAATCTGTAATTTTAGTTTATAAGAAGAGATGAAAGAAAAAGATATATCGTATATATTTTCTACTATCCCAAAATTTTCCATCTCGAAAGAATTTGTTGGCTTTCAGTTTGATGGCAAATACTTCCCGATGATAATTAGCATCGATATTATTTGTGCTTACTGTAAATGAGATGTCCGGTCAAGACCGTAGTAGAATGACACTTTCCCGCTAGTTTTAGCAAAAATGAAAATGCATTATGTTTGAGGATACATGGGAATGAAGATAGTTTTGTGCATGAATGTTTACCTGTGGTATCTACGAGGATAGGTGCTTTTGAATTCCAGTTAGTCAATGCCCATAATTTCATGCAATAAATGGATCCAGATTTTATCTTTTATCCCGCCATACAGTAGCACAGACAAGAATTCCTTTTAAAATTTTAAATAGGCACGTGTGAATCATCACCATGCGTGAAGATAAGAGCAAGTTAGAGGCATTGTTGCTTGCCTTATTAAGAATTCGAGGCATGTCAATACATAACGATAGTTGTCTCAAGATTTTGCAGTCCAATGTCAACTTTTAATGCCTAAGGATGAAATAAAGCAATTTAGTACATGGGGAAAAGTACAGATGGTAACTACAAAGCAATGGATGAAAAGATGATATAAGTATATTATAAAAATCCAAAATTTTAAACTTTACAATATGCAGGACTTTTGGCACGTGACACCATTAAGGTAATAACTTGGCTGGAGTGTCAAACAGTGCCGTCACGAAGTAGTTGCTTGTTGAGTTTCTTTTAAGATGAGCTGCAATGTTTTCACTAATGCGACCGTACGATAATGGGCATCTTCTTTCGAAGCGAAACAGGAGGCAAGTAAGCCAGTTCGTAAGTACTTGTTTATCAATAAATTAAGTTTAGTAAGATGATTGTTACTGTGAAATACACTCGCTGCAGGTTAAAATGTGTGGAAAGAATCACAGGCGTGGGCCATTTGGCGACGGGATGACTGGTCCCTCTTAATTATCAGCAAGGGAAGTGGAGCTATCTTCCTTCCCCCTCCTTTTCCTAACAATAATTTCTTACTAGAATATATGCGTGCTCAACACGAACTTGGACAGGGGACGATTACTTCCGTCGACGACTTCTTATACAGTACCTTTACATTTATGGCAATAATATTGTAGAACCAGTAGGTGTGGTTGTAGTTAAATGAATGATAAGCCAATACAATGATACCACTAGTAAAAGATCAGCATAAGTACGCATAATCCTCCACCTCTTTTCCGTCATCTCTTTCCAGCTGCCTTCTTCTATGTCAATTTAGGAATAATTCATAGTAGGCAGATGGAGTTTACGGAGACTTGAATAACCAGAACAGAGTTTATTTTTCGTCTTGAGATAGTGATACAGTTCATCCTGCCGAGGGGCAAATAACTGCAAAAAAAGTGATTTTTTCTTTGACTTTTTGACTTTTTTTCTGACTTTTTTTGACTTTTTGACTTTTTCTGACATTTTTTCTGACTTTTTTCTGACTTCTTGACTTTTTTTTGACTTTTTTCTGACTTTTCCCAAATAGCGTACGTGACTTTTTTCAGTTATTTGCCCCTCGATCCTGCAAGAGCTCTCCAGATATTTTCCATAAAACTGGTAAAATAGACATAGATCTGTAATCTCTTTCAGTCTAAACATCAATAAAGTCTCGTGACGAACGAGTTATCGTAAACAGTGGTTGGTGATTATCTGGAATTTGCAACAATAACTTCCCTGTCCCACTACGTTGTATACTGTATCGTGTCAATGATCATGTACTCCAAATTTCTAAGAGTTTGCTAAGGATAACAAGAAGCCGCTATCGTCTGCTAATACACGCACAAAATACAATGAGATTACTATAATTAACTAGATTTTGGCTTTGCTTAACGGCCACTGCGGAGGCATACAGTTTGCGCGAAAGTTCCCTTCTGGCAAGGTAATGCGATTGGTTGATTTATGCGATTTGACTGACAAGCTGGGTCGTGTTAGTAGCATTTAAGTGTCTTTTAAGTTATTTACTGTTCCGCCTTTCACCAACGCTATGCCAATAGCCAAATATAAATTGGCCACATCCAATGCTACCAAGATATCAGCATCTCACTATAGTCACAAGGGATTTCAATAGCCATCACACCACCTGGGGCTACAGAGAGGATAATGAAGCGGGGGAGACAGTGATTGAGTGGGCGCAAATCTGTAGCATGCATCTCCTGTACAGCCCTAGAGACCCCGGCACATTTAAATCTGCCCGTTGGCAACGGGAACTCAGATCTAACGTTCACAACTAGACGTGACAACCAGATAGCACCGGCAGAGCGGGTGGTCCTTGACAGCTTTCCCCATGGTCAACATAGGCCGATACTCACCACTACCGGCACTACAATACCAATAGCCCAAACACTGCGATTGCCACGGTTGAATTTTCGGCGTGCTGATTGGCATTCTTTCTCTATCAATATAGAAAATACATGCCAGAGGATTCCTGCGACTTCTGAAAATATGGTCAGATTCAGCAAACTGGTATTGTCAAGTGCTAGAAAGCACATCCCACGTGGCCAGCGTAGCAATCGTACCAAAGAACTGAATTAAAGGAAAATTTCCCAGTGAATTGAAAATAGCATTTAGTATAGTATAGTATAGCATAGTATAGCATAGTATAGTATAGTATAGTATGGTATAGTGCAGTACAGTACAGTACAGTACAGTACAGTATAGTATAGTATAGCATAGTATAGTATAGTATAGTATAGTATAGTACAGTACAGTATATAGTATTGAAAAATGGCAGCCCTCGCTTATTATCTATATATAACGCTTCTAGAGTCCTAATATTGGCAAGGACTGAAACTGAATCTTCCAACTATATTTGAAACTTCAACTCAAAGTAATACTTGTTTATGAATAACAACGATTTCTTACAAAACGGGAACTCAAACATAATTGTTCATGAAACCAATTAGGTATTTATTTAGCAAACTAAATTTAACTAGTCTAATGTCTTCCCGATTGCTACAACACGTAATGCTCAAGATGCACGTCATAGGCTACCTCATGCTACCTACATTGACTCCAAGGTATCTAATTTATGACTTTTTTGCTTGTGCCTGTACGCGCCTCTGGCACATACCTTTGCTCTTTTATACGTAAAATGTGCACTTAAAGCACAACCAAGAAGGAGAAATCTTACGTCAGTTAGCATTGTGGACGAAAAAAATAATACAACAAGATATCTTGACACTCGATCTTACACGAGTGAACTTCATAAAGGTATAATTTAGAAGTGGGGAAACAAAACTGTGCAAACAACTACAAGAGAAATGACAGCTGTGTAAATATGGCATAGAAAAGTTTTTTCGGTTTTGGTGTAATGGCTTCTGCTTAAGATTCCATCCCCCAAATCAATGCCTTCTCAGAAGCTGATATGAAAAGAAGACTGCCCTTTAAGCAAGCCCTTATGCGAATTTTACATAAAAGATTTCTAGCCGTGTGAAATGTAATTACATAGTTTATACAACCCAAAAAGCATTATTAACCAACCACAAAGATCGCGTGCCTTCCACAAATTGAGACCAAGATTATTGTTCAATAGCACATCTCTCAAGTCGAGGAAAACGCAAAACTTAACATCAGCCTTGATTTTATGCTGATCTTTGTTTGATGTATGATGCAATACATTCTTATGATAGACTCAACCCAGCTATCCGAACTTCATCTTTATATAACTTTGAACATGTTCTTTGTGGTATCATAGGAAAGGCCAGGTCTGTATTTCATTTGGCCGTACTGGAGTCAGTCCACATAAAAGCAAGAAAACCTTTGCTATGCAGACAAAAAGAATTTGTTTTCTCACTAGGCCTATTCAATTAATCTTGTTGCAATGGACGCTGATTGGTCCAAAACACAAGCCATTCATGCAGTCTAATTACTGATTGGCTCCTTCAAAATTACAGTTGGTTATACTCTTTCACACGTTCCATTTCGGTCATACTGACGTTAGTACTCTGAGGAGTGCCAGACGAAAAAAGGCTTTCCAATACACAGTGTTTTCCCTATTTCGTGCAATAGTCTGTAGGGATACTTCCTTCAGTCATGTGACAGCAGGTCGCACTGGAGAGCTAGAAAAGTTGGCCAAAGAACACTGTACACAGAAACAGTTTGACGTGCCGCTTAGCAACGTTAGCCAGTAATCAGAAAGAGATTCATTAGGATCTCGTTAATCTATAAAAAAACAAGAAAATCAATCAGAGTGAACAACTATCTGAAGATAATGCATGTAGTTGAAGATTTCTGGGTTGTTGAAATAGCAAAAGCTATTGTGAGTTTAAAGGAAACACTTGATGGACAGCAAAGACCGAGATCCTGTCTCGCTCTGTATTATTGCTATATGCCATAGATAAATCAAATAGATTCCATATTCTTTTATCTTTTGGTTTGTTCGCCGTTTAAAATGTGTTTGCAGCCCTCTATTTAAGTGCAAGACGTTTTGGAAGGCCTCAAGATTATATTTGTAAAGCCAATCAATATTATAAGTTCTATACCATTTTAAAAGCAACTTGAATTGCAACACTTGCAAAAGAGTGGGTATATTTTTGCAAAATACTTTCAAGCTTTGGCTACTGGACTATGTAGTAAGAGAGGGTAGAAGACAGAGTGTAAATATAAAAAGTTAGCAATGTTGCGTACAGAGATTCAAATAAATGAGTATAATGAAAGTTGTTTATAATGATAAAAGATGCTTTTTAACAAACATTAACTCAAGTTTGAAATTGAAATCAAGTGCCTCTCATATTCTCTTATATATTCTGTGAAATTCTACAACCGGGCAAGTTAGGGTTACTGTTGATTTTGTTTAAACCCTGTCATACTGAATAGAGTGAGAACTTTAGTGTCACTGTCTTCGAAATCTTGCTAAAAGAATTTGAACATATATTTGTTACAGGCACTTAGTGAAATCAGGCATTACGCGTAATGCCTGAAAGTTTTAGTAATTACGCGTAATGACTGAACTGTCTAGACATTTCACGTAATGACTGAAATATACTGTCAGACATTACACGTAATACCTGAATTCAAACAAACTCAATATAGGGACCGTGGTTTGTTTTCGCTTTGGAGTTACGCTTAGATGTATCGAGAATGCAGATGAAGAACTTGTCTATGTTAAACATTTTCTGAGACACTATGCTGATTAGAATTTATTACACTGAATTCGATCTTAATTTCTATTAACTTCCATAAGGTTGTTATACAGTTCCTTGTAATTTCTCAACAATTATAAATTCTCTTGTTTGGCTCTTAAACTATACATGCAGGAAGTTTCATGTAAACCTTGACTCAATCTTAGAATTTTCTGTCGACGTCTTTTTTAGTCCATTTTTGCTTTAGACATCACAGGATCATCAATAATTATCGGAAAACGCTTAAGTTGTGAACAATTTTCTCAACAGAGCATCTGCTTCTTTGATGTGATGAGAGCAGCTTCCTGTGCATCCAAGTGAAAAAGGAAAGAAGGATTCTCCTAATGCCCTAAATGAATCCCACTGGTGACTGTCGACACAAGCCAGATTTTCTAGAAAACAGTAAACCTAAATATATGTCATCAATTTTATACAACGATCTGTGTCGACTATTACCAAGGGGATTCGTTTAGGGTACTAACAGAGCTACATTCTCCTTTATCACTGTGGAGCTCTGAAAGCTGCACGCATCAAATCAAAGAAGCAAAGGCTCTATTGAAAAAATATTTGTCAACAACTTACTCATTTTCAATAATTCTAGTGTCAGGAGAGAGGTCAGTCACGCACGTAATATTTTCGATAGTGCGTTTCAATTCTCTCTTTAGAAAAAAATCCGTCACTAAATGTAACATTCAAATTTGTCCCACAAACCAACTTTCAATAACAGTTACTCTGTTTAGATTGATATAGATTGAAATAAACGAAATTAAATTTTCGAATGAATACTATTAGATTATGCAATATTGAGATTGACTGTCGTTTTGTCGACGGCATTGTAGCCGTTGTCGTAAGCACAGATGACTGTGATCAATTTCTCAAAAACATTGTGCTCCTGCTCTACAATTTACATACGACAAAGAGCAACAGCAATAATTACGTTTCCTTGACGTTCCAATTGAAAAAGACAATTCGGGTTTGTAGATAGTATTGAAAATGCCCTCGTTTATGGGTTGACACATCCTTAAGGTCGTCTACCTGTCACACATAAAAGTTTATTTGTTTACGGAAGTTGATTCTATGTTTATTATTGCCAACATATTATTTTTATGAATACTTTCTCAAGAAGTAGAGCACTATATGACAAATGATTTTGCTTATATTATACTAAGCACATTAATTTGCGATCCTCAGGATGTAGTATGCATGTCCGGACTTAACAGAGGTTTGTTGACGTCCTGCCATTTAATCATCCATTGTTTGATTGCACCTTCCCTTGGCATCAAATGCCTACTACATTTCTCATATACATTGTGCAATTCTCTTTTGAACAAATTTTCATAGTCACTTGGTTTCTGCTGCGAGGACTTCATCGTGGCTCATGTTATTGAAACTTTTTACTCAGTTCCTTTATAAGCCAGTGATGCAAGCCTTGTTGATCCTTTGATTATGTATTCAACGTAAAATTTCTGACTGAGTTCTAGTCTCTTTTTACAAACAAGCCTATTGATACATCGATTCCCTATTTTTCCTTTCAAATCATTATACTTGTTGCTTAAACTGTTCCCGGCATTTATTGTAACCTTAACATTGAAATTTTTAGTCATTGGGTGAAATGCCTAGAGATTTTAGTCATTACGCATAATGTCTGATTTCACTAAATGCCTGTAGCATATTCATCGCCACTAAGCCATATATTCATTGTTTCACGAGTCACTCAGGCGAACTTCTACGAGGATAATGTATAAAGTATATTCTACTCCATAGCCTGGTAGGTCGAAAAACAAATCATTTAGTCAATGTAAGCAGCGTTAGTCGGATGTCTAACCAAATTAGAAATTGACTCCACCTGGAATGGTTGCCTAGGATAAATTGGCCGAGATAGCTTTCAATACAAGTATAAGTCTACTGGGTTAGTCTACACATCTGGTGATATGTGCTAGTAAAGATGTAAAAAGTTTTACTTAGGATTAGGTTGTCTTTACAACTTCAGGTGCTTAAGCCAGTCATCACCGATTATGAAATTCTGATTTATGCAGCCAAAACGACTACCCTAAAAACTGTTATTGTTGTCTAAACTAGCAAACAGAGTGAGTAAACTATATTTTCGGGCTGCTGTGTCGCATAATATGAAACTGAGCAGATGATGAAATTTGTGTACCAGAACAACTTCGGCATAACATTTTGACAAAATGATCTTTAAATGCATTTTCAGCTTTTTCCTTATTTCAGGTAACCTTGAAAGTTTTCAAATCAAGTCAGGTATGGAAACAAGCTATGGAATTTTAAATTTCGATCCATAAATGCCGGAAAGAACATTTTTTGTGGAAACTGTGGCTCAGAAATTATGAAATTATAATCTAATCCGCTGTTTTGAAGGTTTCAAGGTGCCTTTAACTCCTTTCTTGAATTTAGATTTGCTTGTAACTTTTTCAATCGTTTTCCAAATGTCTGAATTTATGGGAACAAGCTTCGAAGTTTGAAATCAATACATGAATATCAGGAATATTTGTCTTTGTGGAAAAGCTGTAAATAAACTTAATTCGTTTGAATGATTCCCAAAGCGGATACATGTTACACCTTTAGTGTGAACGTTTAATTCCTAGTTCTGTTCTGTTATGTCAACTATCAGTATTGTAAGCTCTTTACAAAGTTCTTATAAAAAGTACTCTTTAAGTGCGAATTTTGTAATTGCACAATTTAATTCGATTACTTGCTCGCCTCTTATTTTTCAATATTGATCAGGTACGTAGATATTTCAGCACTTTTTATATTTAAGATTATTTAGAATTTTTTGTCAGTTATACTGTAAGTTGGCCTAACGACTTGAAAAATCAGATCAATGTACTTTGATCATTGATAAACTGAGTTAGGTATTTTCAAAATTAAAAACAACATGTGATCTAAGGTAAAAAACGTATTGGTGTCGCTCCTTGTTTACCAGTACCACAAACCTTCTAAGAGAAGTCGACACTAGGCAGACGTCGAAACTGACTATAACTCAACCCCTGAAACTAATAGAAGAACAAAAAAAACCAGAGAATTTTGTTCCGAGCATAAATCGAAAGCCGTTTGCAATCATATTTTGAACAAAAACTCGTCAATTTATTAACTTTCAATATTTCAACTGCATTACTTACTTTCCAAACACCCATCAAAATGTTCAAGCTTTTTTCTACTTGAACAAAACTAGGATTAAATTAGATTTGATGCTAACACTATACATGACACATCCTGCGTACCTAGAGATTGGGTTTGTCTTGCTAAAACCTCTATCTACTGTCGTCAATGCCACTCGCAATTCAAAATTGTCACGCTTGCGTCGAGAAATACAGGTAGTCCTACGTTTCGTCCAAATGTATCTCTCTGGCCCATCGTGAAATTGTAGTTTTAGTCGACCCCATAGTTTCAATCTGAAATTTAATTTTCAAAATTTGACTTATACTTGAGCCTTTAAAGGTAATAACGCTATTTATGGTATAAATTACCAGTCAAACATTTGGGGCTAGTGATAATATTAAGCAATACCTTACAATTGTATAGCCCGTTTCAATTCATTGCTGTTCAACCACGTCTATAGCTAATTGGATCACCTTTATATGATAAGCATCTGTCAAGTCTTATCATTTTCCTACATTTCTTACAGACGTCTTCATGTCTACTTTTTAATTGTTTCTTCGTTTACTTGCTATCAATCTGTCGCAAGATAAGACCATGACTTTGTATCTTAATTCGTCTCTGTTACGTTTTGATTACTTTAAAATATCCGCATGAGAACATCCTGACGCACGTACACTTCACTCAATTTTCGCCTAACCCATTTTTAGTATAAAGCAAGACCTATTGCGCTTCTAATAGCAATGATGAGCCCTGTTACCTGGATGATATCGCAAGCTAGTCTAAAGCACTCATTGAGGGGTTGATACTAGTAATAGTTACTCAATTTCTGTTTAAGAAATGAAAATGATCTCTTTAACTTCTCCATGAATTAGCTTTATTGCTAATTATAATCAAAACTTGTGAGCATCGGCATTTTCCCGCAATCTTCTCTTAATTCCATAACTTTCTGACATCCGTTCTAAAGCTGTTCAACATTCTCTCCCCCCCCCTCCCCCTTTTCAAAATCACATTTTACGTTCTTAGTATCTGCCTCTTCACTCTCTTTAACAAAAAAACCCCTTCTTCTTGGCAAACTCAGGCCGACTTTGAATGCAATAATCAGCTTAACATCCTTCTCACTGCTCCAGTTTCTACTTTGACGGTCATCTATTTATTCTTCGCTATTATTTAGTGTGTTTACTTAGGCCTCTTGGTCCGTCAATAGTTTAATTACTTTCAAATCTGTTGGGGATGATGTAATGGATACACTGAAAGTTTAGATTTTTTTAACATATCGTGTTTTAAATTTGATATTCTTTAATATGTAACATATGCGCATTTTTTGCTGGGTGTTAATAACGAAATTAAGATTTCCCATTAGTAAATACATTACAAATAAAACATTTTGCTAAACATGTAGCTAAATGAGTGCTTATCAAAATAACATTTCCACATGGTGTTATAAAATATATTTGAGTAGATGAGGTATAAACCATTCAAAAGTTGCTTACGCACCAAATAAAGTAGCTGGTATCCTTGAGAAGAACACTCACCTCTACAACTCTAGAATCCTGATGTATAAAATTGTATAATCAAAGTTGGATTACAAAATATAGGGGTGTACAACAGCAGGGGTGCCTACATTAAAAATGATCCTATTCAAGAAATCTTGAATTATTACGTAACGCATAGATCAATATTTAACCCCCTATCTAGGTTGCGCTTCGGATGGTAAAGAAATTGTCAAAACCCCACCCTTACTATGAAAAAGGTAAAAAGTGTTTGTCACCTACCTTGTTTGTAAATTTTGACCTTTTCATCAAATTTGTTTTAATAATATGTTATTTCTGTAGGAG
>JAAAKM020006971.1:123931909-123954370 GCA_010016025.2 Alatinidae sp. Z8VKAUB7J3 | reverse complement strand
TGTTTGTCACCTACCTTGTTTGTAAATTTTGACCTTTTCATCAAATTTGTTTTAATAATATGTTATTTCTGTAGGAGAAAGAACTGTTTCGGAGAGTAATGATGTTTGGAAAGTGCCGAAAAACAACAGATATAGTCCGCGTTTGTCAAAGGAACAAAAAAAAATGTAACGTTTTTAAAGGACACTCATTTTCCTTTATGACAGATCCACGCTTGTTGATGCACTAACCAATCAGCTGAAAGTTAAATGACTTCTATACATTTTACACCTGTTAGACAATCCTAATAAGGATAATTTATTAAAAGTTATGGGAATTTACACAGTGAATATGGCACTCTATTTACGTCACAGACACCTGGAACCGAGCGGTGCGACTGCGTTTCTGTCGTTACCGACCTTTGATCACTTGGGGATAAATTTAACAATACTGTTCTCCAGACTAGTGCGACGAACAGAATTATTCAAGAAACATGATTAGGCGATATAAGATACAAACATAAACATTTCGTGTCATAAGGCTTTAAGGGAATGCTTCCCTTCGTAAAATTTCAGGTAATGTTTATCAGATCTGTCCTTCTGAACAGTTTTCATTCTAACTTTGAAGATTAGAAAATAACTACATTTTAAAATCTTGATTGCTTCCTGTTCGATGAACAAAAAGTAATTGCTGTGAATATCTACGAAAAGCAAACCATTTACTTACACTACTATCCTTCATTAATATCTTGGTACTGCGTTGAGAATACTTCGGTTCTTTTGACCATACCGCGCCATGTAATTCGGCCCATTGCAGTCTTGAAATGTTTCCCAGCTGTAATCCAGTGTCACGGACGATTTGATTATTTTAACTTCACAGTGGTCACCATGGGCTTCTACGACAATGGAGTGGATCCCAGAAATTATGTCACTGTCCAGCTCATCGTCTGTTAAGAAGAAATGACCCCGAAATCTAGGTCGTCTGCCTCACGTCACGTCTGAGATTAAAGTAAGCTCACCGAACAGCTCGGCTTTTGTGGGACGTTCCTACCAGGAAAGGTTTAGAACAACTCTAATAATTTGCGTTTAATTTGCAATTAAGTCTGTTTCTAAGCTTTTTGACAAGATCCGTGTTCAGATTCTGAACTTCAGAACCCAGAAAACAATGCGAACTCGACTACAGCACGAAAACGTGCTCTCAAAATGACTGGCAGTAGTTTGAGTGCTGAGCTATCCCCACCTATCGGCCTACAGAAGATGTCCCGTTCCCAGAAAGCAATGTCATTGTAGACGGGAAAGCCAGTGGGGGAGTTCCAGGGTAGGAACAACTTGGTTTAGGGAAATATTATCTCTTGAAAACATCCACTTCCACTAACATTCGTATCTGCAACCACGTTAAACGAGTTGACATGCTATTTACAGTATAAGAAGTAAACGCATATTTGCAGGTTGACATAAGTCTTAACAATAATACCTTATGGACCTCGGTGTGAACTTGGGGGGGGGGGGGGCTAAAAACTCTCTTCCGTCCCAAAGTAAAATTCGCTTGCTAAAAGAAATGCGTTAACGTCTTAAAACCAGAGCTCTCAAAGATTTGAAAGACGTTTAAAGGGAAAGAGTACTATTAGCAGGACCTTCCAATGTATCGCTTATGATGTTTAAAGACTGTTGTACAGCGCATCCTCGTTTATTCGAATAGCATGAACCTAAATGTGGGGCGAACTGTTCGGGTAAGCCAAAAATTCGGATAATCGAGGACGGAGTTTTGAATAACCATGATGGCTTATTTTACTTTTTAAATTCAAATTGATGAAAAATATGCTGCCGTCGTTCAAAATGGCTAAAATCGAGACAAAGAAAAACAGAAATGGACATATAGTGTTTAATTGATATACGTGTTACATGGAAAAATAACACTCAATATGAAAACGATCCCACTTTCAATAAAATTCTGCCGCTCATAAACAGACACCATCATCATGTAAATAAAGAAGTTTTTTCTCTGATAAAATTGATGTCGCGCATTCTGCATAACTTAAAAGTCCTAAGTGTCGCTATTCCAAGCATTTAAGTAATTCGATCTTATTCTGGTTGATTAAGAGGGGAAAGCGAAATTTTCAATATTATAATTTTTCTCTGTTTGAGGTGTTCGGATAAACGAGTTTCGGATAAACGAGGTTCGGATAAACGAGGATGCACTGTATTTTTTAGATTTGAAAGGATGGCTTGAAAAATCGAAAGTTTGATTTATTGGAGTCTTATGATGTAAAGAGTATTGATGTGACTTAAAAAAAGGAGAAACAAACGTTTGCTCGTTATAACGAATGGTGTCATATAAAGGGTCTGTAGAAGTGAGAGTATACTATCCATTTTTTCATGTGGATAATTCTTAGCGGTGAGACAATTCTAGAAAAAGTCTATGAAAAGTAAAAAAAGATATTAAGCATTAGATGTTGCCTCCTACATTAAACCTTTCTTCCAAAGTATAGCTCCGGTGTTTGTTGTAATCTTAACCCTATTTTCCCCCATAGACTATAGCCCCCCCCCCACAATCTTCTGCCTACTATATATATATATTGCCTTAATTTATCAGGCATTGCAATTCTTCATTCAGTTTGCCTGTCACCAGATTGTATTTTGCTCATAAAAATTGCATCTGATCGATTCTAAACATGTGTCTAAGAAATGATAGTGGGGTCAAAAACCATCAAAAACGTAACTTCAAGCGGCTATTTTTAGGGTCAATCCTCCTATTTCAGTTAAAGTTTTTAAAATACAGAACAAAATAATACTGCAGCTATTTTATTGATAAAGTACATTTTATTTACAATAATTTTAACATTCAAAAATATTTACATGAAACGCAAAATTGAAAATCTATTTTCTAAAGTCTATTGAAACGTCATTTTTCTCTATGAGACTGTTACACAAAAGGCTTCTTACCTAGTAAAATATGACAATTAAAGCTAAATTTATTCTGCTACTTTGGTACTTAAAGATAGTATTAAATCTCTGTCCAATTTGGTGACTTGGAACTTAGGGTTGTATGCTACAACTGGGTCTACGGCATTACTGTAAGTAGCGTTTAACAACTACACATTAGTTTGTAAAATAACGGTACACGAGGTACGCAAAGGCCTTTTAGTTAGTTTTTAGGGTATTGGAGCAAGAGGGTCGCTGGTCACTTGCATAGAGACAGTGAAAGTAAAGTTATAGTTCAATTTGATTTAAATCGGACAAATTTGATATTCTCCCTTGTTCTCGGTATTCACCAAATCCCTTAAAAATTAATGTACGGGTGATAGATCTATCATCAGTGGAAAATTTGTTGAATTAAGAAAATGTTAGAGACCTAATTTCCACTGCAAGAAAAATTTGTACGAGAGGTAGGAACCGGACAGAAACTACGTAAGAAGCCCGTCACAAAACAAGACGTCCTTTACAACTAGACAAGAAGTCCGTCACAGCTAAGACGTCATTTACTTGCAAGAAGTTTACAAGAAATCCCTTATGACCAGAAGTCTATCCAAACGAGATGTATTGTCGTTACACACTTTATGGGACGCAATTCCTTTGAGAAGCAGTTAAAGTTTCGTTACAGTGGGAATACTCTTGCCAAATATAATACCCCTCGCAGGATAAAACTGAAGTTTCTTTACCGACCAAAGTTTTTTCTACGGGTGATATATGTGCTGCAAGCGAGATTTCTACCAAGGGTAAGGGGAATGTTAAAGGGGAGTGGTCAGTAACAAATTGGCAGTTTATAAACTGCATCTTTTATTTCCTTGAATGAAGGGAGATCTGCTGAAACAAGCGGAAAAGTTACTACCACTACTACACAGCAGACATAGTTCCTAAATTAGAATGTGTTTTACTCATTCTCTACTTGTGCATTACCTGCACATGGATTCTGAGATATATTTATACATTCACCTGCCTATTCGCTTTCAATCTTCTGCTCAGAAAGTTTCTTTTCTTCACTTTAGAATGCCATAAATATTAATTTAAGGAAAGAAAATTTTTAAATTCTACACCAACTCAAGAACACAAAACACAAATGAACATGCTCTTTAACATCGGACTAGAGATTCAAACTCGGTTAATCAGTCTCCCCGTTAGAAAACAGGAAAGATCGACAGGTGCATTCTGCTCTTTATCCCTCCCATAACAGGCTGCAGGTTTCTATTGAAAATGTTAAAAGACTTTCTCGAGTTTTTGCATTATTTTCATAACTGTAATGCAAACATTCTTTTCAAAGAAAGAAATGTCGATCCAGTGTCTTCTGAAAACCTCTGAAGATCTTGTCGTGGAAGTTTACTCATGACACAGAGGAGAAGTTACTTCGAATAACGAAAGGCGTTGCTCAGTTCCAGAAGTAAAAATTTTCCTTTGATATGTAGCATCGTGCCCTGAGTAATCCGTCAAATTAAAATATACCACTGTAGAATGATAACTTAAGTTATGCAATCTGTGTGACAGCCTCTATTTGGTTGACGTGGTTTAAATTCCAGACAAAGACATCTGAATACGGTATAGCGGTAAGTATATGTTTTGGCATACATGTGTTTATACATGGAAATGTGTATCTAGTTTAAACATCACGCTTTTACGGTTGTCAAGTAGTTTCAACTTGATGCGGAAATTATTTCAAGCTGTCACAGATCAGTGTTTAGAATGAAAAGGTGACAGGTAGGTTTTTCATCCCACTGTTAGGAATAATGGTACGACGTTTCTGGTGAGGTTTGACAAAACTCCATGTTTGCTGTCTTCAAATGTATATTTACCGCGTGCTATTATGTGACTTCAGCATACTTCAGCGTCAAAGATCTTGACAAACAAGTTTAGCTGTTAATGCTAATACTACAACTGTCATGAAATTGCACTGTTCGCTTAATTCTGTATGTAAGCTGCATTTATCTCGTAACAAATTCTGACTAGACAATTTTCTCTCCTTTCAAGCTAATTTGTTAACTGTACACGCTAGGGAAGTGATTTTTGTGTATAACTGTATTGCCTTTAAAAGAATCGGAAGGTTTTTTATTTTCATATTAATTTCACTTGCGTAGATCGGATCGGCTATGTGTAAAAATTTGTCTTTTTAGGTTAGGAACAAAAATGTATTAAAGGTCTTAAACTCGAGTCATTTTTATTCAACAAACATCGTTGGGATTTTGAACGTAATTAAACATTTTTTACCACGCTGGGCATGATACCTATTTTACAAAACTCTGATACTACCGCTGTTTGATAACGGTGACCATATTTGGAGAGATAAAAACAATGTCCTAGTTATGGAGAATTTGCAGTATATGTAGAGGAAAGTAGGTAAGATAATTCTTGACCGCATTCCATTTTGTCATCTACCGATGCCTTGGAAAGCTTGGGTTGAAGCTAGCTCACTAATAAAAGATATTATCGCAGTTGTCTAAGTGTGTGCACGGACTCTGCCTTTTACAGCTTTAATATTCAGTCGTTCACAGATACTCGTTCTTACGATACTAGGCAAAACATAATCTGCGGCAACCCTTGTAAAAAGTAATTGAGGAAAGCAGAGATTCCCTTTCCAAGGATTGGAACAATCTAAGTGAGGACGTTACGCATTCGAAGGACATTTTAGAGTTTGAAAAGAAAGTTGTTTAATCCGTTTTAACATGAAAATATATTTTACCTTACGGACATTTTATAATTTGCAACTATGTACACGGGGCCTCTCTGAAAATCATTGATGTGAGAGAACCTCCCTGTTTAAATATTGCTATAAATAAATAAATACATAAGTAAATAAATTAATTAATGAATTAAATAAACTGGAACACGGATACAGAAAATAATTGATGAAATGCAAGAAACAGCTTTTTTTAAATAATTCATTGGGTCAAAAGAGATTCGATGGCGACTGGAAGGTGGAGGTGGGTAGGTAGCAACTCTTCGAAAAGCTGCCAGGGTGCACCACCTTTTCCGTTCCGACATTTAATCATTCCTTCTCGCCCTTGAAAGCACTTTGTATTACAGCCTCGTTTGCAAACCTTCTCTCTCTTTCAGTACAACTATCTCAGTGCGATTCTCGATAAACAGCACGTTACAACTTTAGACGCTGTCTGCTCTGCAACGCTAAGCTCTTTACCACTTCTGATAGTCGCGATCTTTTGTATCTAGAGAAATGTTTACATTCATTCTCACCACGCCATTGCTCATAATGAAAATAAACACTGAGTTTAGCTTTTCTGTCCTACAGTTTTCGAAGGCAGGGAGTCCTATAAACTCATCTCCAGCTCCCTTTCAGCATGTAGCTAGCAAAAGCGAAGTTAATTTCTATATTACGCATTGATTATCCTGCCAAATCCAAACCTGATTAAATTCACACAATATCTCTTCCGACAATCCCTTACAAAAGCAGAGATGAAAGTATAGGTGTTTGACTCTGCAATCCAACATACTTCTATAAAAATCACCTGCCATTTCTCACTGTTTACACAACACACAGTGCGATGCAGTAAGAACACATCAATAAGGCTTTGGAAACTGACCTAAAGATTCTCGAGCTCATTATACGTTGCTTTCGCAGATCATTATGGTAACCAATCCAAGTTCGCGTGTCGTTACTCGATTGATTATACATGACTCGGCAATGACTCTGATGCTGATTTACTTCTCTCAAATTGCAGCTGCATCAAATTGGTTGACAGAGCATGCAGAAATTACACTCCATAACCAATACACATGAAATAAGTCAAAACAGATGGTTTGCTTCCTAATTTGAATATGCATTGCCATGAAAGGCGTGGTGTGAAAACTGATCGCTGAAGACGAATTAAAAGTCAAAAGGGATACCGTTCAAGTTAGCAAGCCCTGCATACTAATATGAACACAAAACTACAAACGTCCGAGGATGAAGTCGTTAAAATGTCTACCACCATATTTCAAGTTATTTTCGTGATAAAATCTAGTTGATGTAAACAAGAGATTGTGCGTGAAAATGAACGACAACCAACACAATAAAATAAGCTAGCACGATTTTTCCTTGAGTATTCGTTTAAAATTACGTTCTAAAAATCCCGTACTGGATGAAATATACTTTGACATGTAGTGCGGTGTTTTTATGTTTAAATGGCTTTCGTAGCTTTACACTTTCATCAGATGGACAATACACGAGCCAAAGTTAAGTTTAGAATAGAGGCCCAAACCAGCATTACAAAGAAAGAGATAGAACCATCGACCTTTCGCTCTACCAAAAATATCAAAAGATCGGCTGAAGAGGTAGTGAGTGTGCTCTGGTAAGTGAAAAAAAGAGGAAGTCCTATTACGGGACATTTAAGTGTAACAGACGAGATACTTCGACTAATTTTTTTGAGAAGATAGCATTCTCAGATACGCGGATTGAGGTAAGAGGCCCTGGAAACGAATTCTCGTAAGTATTACGTGGTAGGGCTCGTTTTAATGGTGCACTTCATGATTAGATAACTTTTCGGGAAGATACTGCTGTCCCATATTCTGTTTTGAATGAATTGAAGAGCACTTGCTCCATTAGGCAACATATCATATCCTACTATCATATAAACTCCCTGTCTTCTGAATACAAGTAACTACCACGAGCAGATGGTTTCCTTTTCTTTACCCGATTATTGAAAACATATCTCAACCTATTTTTGATCAGTGGATGTATAGGAATGTATAATAATGTATAGTAATGTATAGGAATGTACAGGAATACATAAAGATATATAACATATATAGGAATGTTTAGGAATGTATAAAATATATAAGAATATATAGGAATATACAGGAATATATAGGAATGTATAAAATATATAGGAGTGTACAGAAATGTATAGAAATGTACAGGAATGTACAGGAATATATAGGAATGTATAAAATATATAGGAATGCATAGGAATACATAGGAATGTATAAAATATATAGGAATGCATAGGAATATATAGGAATGTATAAAATATATAGGAATGCACAGGAATATATAGGAATGTATAGAAAGGAATAGGGGTCTGGACCCTAGATTTAAACATGTACACGATTAGTTACAAACCATCCACATAATATCAGTTTGATTGATTTGCATGTTGGGAAGTTCACTTGTGTGCATTCGTTTACTTGCACGACTACCAACTATTTCTATCAGAAATAAAAAAGGGTTTTTGTTGACATCACTGATCAGGAGTTGCAAGATTTCAATTCATTCCGAAACAAAATGAAGCGACTCTACAGCCACCTATATTAAATACCCGGCCTTGCAGCATGCACTAAGTTCTTCCGGTTGGATTGATGTTTCTAGTATTGCTGCTTTGTAATCTACTTGGGTTTAAGAGGCTACGTTCATGGTTTCGATGCGAGGTTACATTCATGTTTCCAATGAGATGTTACGTCCATGGTGCAAAGCGAAACTAGCGTTTTTTGAAAGAGCGCCTGAGAGCACGTATGCTTCTTACGTTCTTTTCGAATAATTTACCATTAGATGTATACAGATCATCAACGCCGAGAAATGGATTGCAGGTGAGGTGAATCGCCAAAGATACGCCAGGCTTGTCTGGAATCGTAAAGAGCTGCAATCTTTGGAGAACGTGCTTTAATCCAATCATTAAATAGCATATAATAGCACTCTGAGTCACGGCTAGCATACAGCGATATATTTCTGTTGTATTCATACGCAACCCGCGCTTTTCACCTCTTTAAAAACACAGGAAAGACAGAGAGTCAAGGTGATGTTTACTAAACTTAATGACGAATTGGAGCCTAGAGTTGACAGTACCATTGCATTCCTTGAATTTTACTTTCTACTGGTAGAGAATAAACTCGGTCAAATTGACACCTTGGCAAATAGAGAAGTAAAAGTTCCAAACCTACCATAAAAAAGTGAAGAACAACAAGACCTCTCTTCCTTTGCTCATGGGAAAAATAATCTGCGGGAAATTCTTTAATACCTGTTAACGTTGAATAATATAAATAAAAGATAGTAGAATATAGCTAAAGTATTGCAAACAGAGTTCGTATTTATCAGCAGATGGTCAACTGTTTTTGGCAAACAACCTGTATAACTAATTCTTTTAAAGTCAGACATGTTTCAATTTTTAACGACTTCACGTCAAGAATAAAAGACGAGTCCTCAGAGACAGGTACCACTGAGTCTGTTTTCCGTTACTCACTTCCAAAGAAGGACTTATACATCTTTACTATTTCCATACCGTGTTGCCAGGATCTGTACATTTCCGTTTCTGCTCAAAAATGCAGCAACCGTTCGTCCCAGTTCACAGCTAGTGCGTTGCGTTTCTATGGGCAGGATTACAGAGTCATTAAAAAACTCGTCCTTTTAGTGGAGTTCCCGCATTGTAAGCTTCAAATTTAGCCCTCGCTACTCAACATGTAGGAAATGCGAAAGATTAATCTGTAATTACGAAACATCTCCTGCGTGTTTAAGTCACGAACTTTTCCATATTTAATCGCACACAATGCCTATATTGCGCCGTATTTCTAGTAACTCAATGCAAATTACAGGCGACTTTTCCAGTCTAAATCATAATATATTTCCTGGCTGTACAAAACAATATCCAACTGCAACGTCGTGATCTGAGACATCATGTGCTTGGAAAAGATATCTGTCTCCGATCAGAATATGCACAACAGATGTAAGATGGAATCCAGTGATACTAAATTTGTTTCACACAAATTTTGGGCTGCTAAAAAACCAAGTACGGATATCTTTGCTAACAAATTTTGCATCGATCCATTACTAAATCTATCCCTTTGATTTACAGCCAACGTGGTTAGGTCTAAAACTAAAAATCAAACTCATCAAAAATTAAAGTTACTACGTGGAACGTAAAATTTTTTGTGGAAGGATTAAAGAAATTCTTTGACTTCCAAGATATTAATGAGAAATCCCTGACAGCATGTACACAGTTTTCTAACCTACACTATGCAGTCCTTCAAGTCCTCTAGATACTCTGGAAGTCCAAACCTGGGATGCACACCCACTCACACACACGCCCACACTCACACACGCGCGCGCACACACACACACACGCACACAGAAAAATAAACACATATAAATGCACATGCATACAAGCACATGCATACAAGCACATGCATACAAGCACACACATACAAGCACACACATACAAGCACACAAATAAAAGCACACGCATACATGCATAAGCATAACTGCACACGCATTCATGCACACGCATACACGCAGACGCATACATGCATACATTATTTCTGGCTTGGGCAAGAAACAAGACAACTTCCTGGCTTCAAATACTGTGTTTGTTTTCAGGTAATGAATTTTAAAATCATAACCATCAAATTAATTCCCAGGCCTTTCTTATTAAAGTTTAGCTTACATGTTGGGGTGCGAGTCAAGTCAAAACTGAACCTCAACTTTACATTACTGTACAGAGTACATACAACCGTCGGTCAAGATAGCATAGCAACAGAACGGCTAGGCCTACTACTACCAGCAGAGCTGAGACAGGTTACTAATTTGGTCACACGAGGGATGAGCGGACAACTTTAGGACAACTGTCGTAATTCCATTCCCTCTTAACAGGGTTGACTAGCTACTTATAAAAACCAGAACAATTGAGAAGCTCATTCAGTTTTACGATGTTGAACTTACTTGGAGGTTGACAGTTCAAAGGTCCTTTTGTCTTATTTAATTCCAAATTAGTAAAAGTGCTATTCTCGTTGGCCCACAGCAACTTCCTAAGAGGAGGGCCATCTTTGTATGTAGAGCCATCTACGATTGAATAGAAAATACATGAGTGACGTGTAGGACATACGCAGGAATTGGCATTCAGGAGGAATAAATGCATATGGTAAAAGACAATTTCTATCAAAAATAAACTGATAGCTTATCTACTCAAAAAGTGGCAGGAAGTACGTAACATATTCAGAAAACGAGCTAAAAGGTGAAGGAAGGTGGGAAGAAGGCCGATCTTCGAAACGCTCAGATGATGGAAATCCTTTTCTGTTGTTTTTAATCACTCCGATCATGGTTCTCGCCATTGCTAGGGCTTCGTAATACAGCCCCGTTCGCAGACATTCCGTAAGACACTTCGAAAACGAGCTTCAATCATAAATTATCGTTTGTCGCGACAATGGCAATAAACGTTCATGTGATAACGCGCGCGATGTGGTCACCGACGTTAAAAAATCCAGCATGTGAAAATACCTATATTAATGAACACCTTTTCTTTGACTACTTATAAGAGGCCCAGAATAAAAGTAAAGTTGTTATGAAATCTCAAAAGTTGAAAACAACAAAGTAATATTCCATAAAAATGAAATGTTTTGTGTGTTTTGTGTTTATACAAATTGTATACCATGCATTACAATTCTGAAGAATAGTGGCGACCCTGAAGCGATCACTCCCCTTCCATGATATATGATAAAACCACATTAAAAGGTAGTCATGGTTACGAGCGCGGGCTTTTAAGCTATTTGAAAGTTAAGATGGAAATCTGATCAACAAGTAACACAAAATCTAGGAGTTTACAAGTGGTCACATGAATAATGCAACGCTTATTTAGTCCAATAAGTCAGTCAGCCAAGCCAATCTTCCAGTCATTCCGTCAGTCAGTCAATCAGTCAGACAAATAAATAGGTAGCCAGCCAGTCAGCCAACCAAACAGTCAGTTAGATAACCAGGTAGCCAGCCAGTTAGTTAGTTAGCCAATGAGTCAGTCAGTCACTCAGTTAACTCACTTGCTCGGTCACACACTCACTCGCATACATACTCTCACTCACCCACTAACTCACTAACTCGGTCGGCCGGCCGGTCGGTATCTATCAATCACCCAAGTATGTGGGCAAACAGTCAGCTGTTTATTCTGTTGAATCACTCAACCACCGAATTCGGTAAATAATACAGTTACTCGGTTAGTGCTATTGTCAATACGTCAGCCAGTCGATAAATCACTTAACCGATATATTCACATAAGCCAGGCAAGTAGTGTTAGAGGAAGAAGACAAGCAGGAGACCAATCATTCGACGTGTTGGTCAGTTAATAAAGAAAACCCTCACACTTTCACTTTAGCAAGCATCCAAATAGACATTTTCCAACCTGCCAGGCAATGTTATAATCGTGCCTCAATGGATCAGTTACTGGAAGATTATATATATATACCTTAATCTGCTATTTGTATTATTTACCGTCAGCTCAGCTTGCGTTTCATATATGTATATATGCATGTCGCTGTTATAGATGTTATAAGCTTTTTACCTGTTGTAAGAAATATTTTTGAAACTGTTACTATATCTTTTTAGGAATTTGTGTTTGCAAAATCAATGATCTCAAGTGACACTGACGAGATTTCAGAGTTCCTTGAAGACTCGATAAAAGGTAAAGAAATAACTAAACTCGTTATCTTATATATGAGGTTGCTGTCCTCGGTTTACTAAGGAACGGTTTCCGAAGAGACTGTTAGAATGGTCGTTTCCACCACCATGAGGCACAGCATTTCGACATATTCAGGCCGAAAAAGAACTTTTCAAACACTGTTTATAAGACCAGCATCTGTAAGAGACCTGGGTAAGATTTTGAGGGTAAAATTGGTGTGTTGTTTCCACACTCTGGGCATTTGCACAGCTCTGACATCATAAAAATGGCTGCTCGTTGGTATCTTTTTTGTTTCAGTATAGGAATTCGGCATCTTCCGTGCGCTATAGGCGACTAAACCACACGTTAGAGCGGCCTTGGTTACGTGGTGGCAACGAGATGGCGAACACAGTATTTTCTACGAGGTGCTGAAAATACTGCAATAGATTTAGAGTTCTCACCTGAAAAGGATTTCCTCTACTAAATATACTTATATATAGAGAGAGAGAGAGTGAGAGACTCAAAAGCCGTCTACCACCTCCGCGTATAAATATTATATAAAGCTAAAAAAGTACACATTATCTTAACGTTTCGATGTTATCTTCTTCAGTTTGAATCATGCAATCTGATGAAGATAACATCGAAACATTAAGGTAATGTGTATTTTTTTAGCTTTATATATATAGTTAATTATATTTATCAAAAATCTTTTAACACTTCTTGCATGATATTTCCAGTAGTATAGACATTTTGCAGAGGCAGTAAGAAAACACTGTGTTCGTTGTTACCACGTAACCAAGGTCGTTATGGCCTAATTAAAGGTTCCGGTTTAGTAGCGATCCTAGTATTGGTAATACAATATAAATATTTCTGTTACCATAAAATATTACAATTTATAAAATGTTCTTTCTGTGTGGTGTATGCAACTGCAAATGTTCGCTGTTGTCATTTGAATCTCAGTGTATTTCTGAAGCAATCTATAACTTGTTAAACACGATATCGCGCTGCAATTTAGTAAGCTTGACTGCAAATCGATCCAGTTGTGTAATAGGACGCTTGTCGTGTACATTTTAGTTTTCATTGTAAACATGTCAGATATAAAGGTTGAACTAATACCAAAAAGAGCAGCCAATCGCAAAACTCTCGTATTCGAACTGTGACTTAAAAACTTCGATTCCGCATGTATCTTGAAGACTGACCTTCCTTTAAAACTGAGGACATAACGTTGTCTCTGTCACGTACTTTTAAAGGCAATTGTGAAGGATTAATGGTGAAAACACTAGACGTTGATGCCACGTACGAGATTGCCAAACGATCGCACAACTGGCTCAAGGTAAGACCGTAGTTTATTACTTCTTAAGTATTTATGCCGCAATCTTAGTAATTATTGTATAAATTATTTACATTAATACCAATATAAACAAGGTGAATTTTTCCATGCTGTGATATCTGCATGTTGCAACACTTTCTTTGTCTTATAGACAGAGTAGATTAATTTCAATTAAGGCCACCTGAGGATATTTTAATTTCACGTTAAGTAGAGATTTTAATATTGGAATAAATATTCTGTCTAGATCAATCTATTGTCTCTGAAATATCAAACCTGCGTCTATCAGCATGTGTAAGTTTAACATGCTGCCTCAATGTTCACCGATCATAATGTAACAGTATTTTGAGTCACCTCCCGTTGTCAAGAACAACTCTGAGGTGTAAGGTTGACAAGAAAACAGGTTTATCGGACATTAGTAACTATCAGGTACTGGGCAACAGCATCATTTTTACTTATTTGGTTTCATAATCACAGTTCAATCATTCGTTAAAGATTCTTGGTCATGGTAGAACCGCGGCCAATCCTCAAAGATGGAGAATGCTCCCCTCTCCATTTTGCCCCATGTGTGATCGGTAGGAGCAGAACACGGAGCACATGGTGTTATAGTGCCCATTAACCGTAGTAGATGATGGCTTCTTTTCGTTTTGGAGTGTAGCGCCGCCTATAAGAGATTGCTTAAGACGTCTGGCGTGTAGCTGTGAAACCAAACGAAAGTACTACAACAAGACTCTTTGGGCTCCGCCTTGTGTTCTTAAACACTAAAGGTTAAGGTATTTTTGTCAATAAGTCAAGTGAGATGGACTGTTGCAGAACATAATATCGTTTTGACTATGCCATCTGATTCATGCTGTTAGACAATAATGGGCCCTACCGTGTTTAACCGCTTTGCGACATGACAATAGGATACATTGACTTACTGATACGGCAATAAAGACACTTTTTAAAGGCTTTTTCTATCGTCATGTTTCTATCGTTTATACTTTGTCAATACCATGATTATGTCAAGGTTTAGAAGCAAAAAAGAAAGATCATCATCATTATCATCATCATCATCATCATCATCATCATCATCATCATCATCATCGTCATCATCATCATCGTCACCATCATCATCATCATCACCACCATCATCATCATTATAATAATAATAATCATCATCATCATCATGATTCTAATAATAATAATCACCATCATCGTCGTCATCATCATTATAATCATCGTCGTCGCCATCATCATCATCATTCTAATAATAATATTCATCATCATCATCGTTATCATCATTTTAATCATGATCATCATCGTTCTAATAATCATCACCATCATCATTATAATAATAACGATCATCATTACAATCATCATCATCATAATCATCATTATCATCATCATCATCATCATCATCATCATTCTCGGTATAATGTCCGCTTTCTATGCTAGCATGGGTTAGACGGGGATATCTTATACTACAACCATTTTTGGCGGCAATAGTCTCACGCTCAAAATTTTATAAAGCTTGCTTCTAGGACATTAAGCTAATCATCTTCGTAGATTTCACTTCCTTTGTTGTTTTTCCTGGTTTACTTTTAACGTTAGGTTCTAATGAGAGTCAAACTTAAAACAACTTCACACCATTAGTTGTTTATTAAAGCCAGTACATAGACTGCCTGTAATTCAATAACGTATGATTTGCCTTTTGCATTTAAATTATCAACAACCTAAGCCACTTTTTGTGCACTTACTGTAGGTTATGTATACGTAATTTAGATGTCAAGGCCTCTAAAGAACTTTTGTTAATTGCCGTAGAAACGAAGTGTCTTTAAAAAACTAAAATTGAAAAATAAATTTGTTTCAAGTAGTATGATGGTTCGCATATATTTTGAACCAAAGCCAGGAGACGTGCTTTGCAGGATTTTAAGGTTTCAGCTTTCAAAGAAATGGCACTGCAATGTATGCATCAACTTGTCGCGCCCTTTTGTTTCTGTACGATTACAGTATTTGCTATGGCATGGGTTACGGGCATTTGTACTTTGGAAATGTGGTTTTGGTCATGTACCCCTATTAAGCTGATCCCCCTGTACCCCCAACGCCAAACCCAAATAATGCCATTTTTCTTCGTTGAGGTGCTTTGTCCTTGTAAAGTAACCTTGGCTTCATAGGACGTCAGGAGTGCTATATACGCCCAAATGCAGTCAATATTTAGATCTCGAAATACTATAGTTTTGACAATCTCAAAGAAAGAGAAAACTATTAATACTTCCGAAATACCTATTATAGTTTTACAGAAAGAAAAAGTCTAGGCATTAGAGAAAATAGATATGGTTTAAGGAAATAAACGCATTTGTGTCTATTTTTAACTTCCTAAATATTTATAAAGCGTGTTCACTGAATTGTATTCCATATATGAATTTAGATTATATATAGACACGCGGGAAGTGTAACTTCAAATTTCTCGAGATAATATGTTGTGTCCCTATAATCTTTTGATTATATTTTTACGAGAACATTTTACGAAACTCTAAACTTCAATTAGACGAATTGTGTGAATTACATGCAGATGCTAAGCTTACACTGCACTACACGCCCTTTTATTTGCTTTGCAAAGAGAAATGATATTTGTGCCTACCTCGCACTTCAATGTGCTTTCTCTTCAAGACCCGAATGATCATAAAGCATGTTGATCTGATTCTGAAGCCATCACATCTTGTTTGTCCCGTAGTCAGGCTCGTACTTAGTCACACGACTTATTGTTATGGGCATTTAAGACTTGTAAACATAACTATGTTAACTTTAGCAATACTGATGCCCTTGGTGTGCTTAAAGACGTCTTCTGCGTTTCCACAGCAGAAAAGTAGAACAGTCAGTGGATTACAAAATGTTGGTAAGCTATTTGTCAGTTTACGTAATAGACGTAATGCTGTTGCGTAAACACAAGTTCGCGTTTTAAACCCTGAGATTTCCAAGGCTTTGCTGTTTATGGAGACAGAGCGTCTCCAGACTGTGTTGTTTGGCAACTTCATCCGATTTTGGAAAGTGTAATTTTATATTTTTATGCAGTGTTTAGCATATTGTAGCCCCTATAAGCTCTCAAGATGATGATGATGATGATGATGATGATGATGATGATGATGACGATGATGATGTAGTGTGTTAGTTGGGTGATGTTGGCCTGGTGGTGTTGACCATGTGGTGTTGGCTGGGTGGTGTTGGCTGGGTGATGTTGGTTGAGTGGTGTTGGCGGCGTAGTGTTGGCGGCGTGGTGTTGACTGGGTGGGACACAGGGATACTAGGTGACACAGTATTGCTATGATTACTGCAGGTTTTGTATTTTAGATACGTTAAAATATGTGTTCCATGTCTCCAAAATATCCATACGCCCAAAAAAGAAAGAGTTTACTAATTGCCGTTATTTGAATTACTAGTTTTCAGTATAGTCGAGAGAATAAAGGATGCAGGATGATTCCGTAATAAACTTGATCCAATTTGACAAAAGTCATAACATTATAATTTTAAGACGTCTCTTCTGTACTAAACTTCTAACTATAGGTAGAATGCCAAGAAGGATACTACAATTTGGACGACATTTCGTCTTTTCTTTAAGACTTCTTCAGGTCGTTGTACACTAGAGGTTACAACGTTAAAAGCTCCAGTGTACAGAGACCTGATGAAGTCTTAAAGAAAAGACGAAACGTTGTCAAAATTGTAGTTTGCTTCTTGGCGTTCTATCTATAGTTTGTCGGTGTAGTTGTCACCCAAATATTTAAAACTTCTACGTTTCTTTTAAGGCAGGTTGTGATCTCTTTAGCGGGATTACGGTAGTGGGAAAGTCATTACGCGTTATCTCTATATAATCAAACGTGCTCAATGGTTCCATTTCTGTAACATATGCCCAGAAAAGAACACGCACATAGATTTACCTAGTGAAGACAGCCCTGTGTTTTCACTTCTTCCTACCTTTAATGCGTTAAATGGCGGTAATAAAATAAGAAAGGACGAGGCACAAGAAAGAAACTGATGTTGTTCGTAAAATTGATTTGCCGATCGAAAGCGTATTTTCATATGCAGTTTACAGAAGCTGAATCAACATGACATTTGGGTAAGTACCATACGCAATGGTTGTGTTGCATTCAATGCTTTGTACATCCCGAACCGAGTGTCTTTCTTTGATTGTGTTAACGTCTGTCCAGAATTCAAATTGGGCTCTATCAGGTACAGGTAAACTTAGAGGGCCTGGTACCCATAATAGATTCATAGCAGCATTGAGAGACTATAGACATTACATATCCTGCGTACATAATCATTATCATTATCCTACTCCTGCTCTTAAAATTTGTCTTCATTTGTTTCGTACCCATTTTATCCTTCTCTTTCCATCCCTTCACCATGCATTTAGTTGGTGTTTTTTTGTCTTGCGTACTTCAGCTCCCTGTCCTATTGTAGCTGATATTCTCAAGGTTCCTGGACAAGTTAAGTTGTAATAACAATAGAATTCTCTTATTGGAATGTATCAGACTGAAATTTGAGTTTAGGTTTAACAGCTGCACAGTAGCTCTCTGAGTTCAGTTCATCCTATTGCCAGCAACCATTTTGTAGTTGCTCTGAAGAAGTCCTTCAGAAGATGAAACGATGTCAATGAATTTTCCTGTCGCCGTTAAGTCTAGTGTAATTTGTCAGTGGACCTTTTTATGCCGCGTACACTCGTACCGTATAAAACACCTTCTTCTTCTTCTTCTTCTTCCAGTTGCCTTGCCTTGCCCTCCCAGTGTTTTGACGAACTCATAAATCATACTTGTTTGATGTTTGTCTTTTGGGGCCTTTATCCATATCGTTCTTATGTGCAGGTTATATCCAAATCTCTTTATAAATGTTCGTCTTTGGCCACCTCTTGCTCGTATGAAACACCATATATACTTTGAAACGAAGAGCATTTTACCATGCCTCAACCTTTCAGTGTATGTCAAACGCAAGGGCCAATCATGCCTCTTTAAGATTCAAAATATGAAGAGGCATTTGTGAGTAAATCATGACCCTTTTTTCTTTCACTTTCCCTCTGACGATTTATTGTGTTCCTTCTTTGTAAAACCGTACAAGTTATATTCCCAGTGTCAGTTTTCCAGATTCGTGCTGATTACATATCTTTCATGTTGTAACGTCACTCTGAGGTACTACGCTAAAAAATTGCTAAGCAACGACTTCAACTTTGTCTATCATTTTCGCATGACACTGGTCACAGAAAGTCTTTGAGGTGAGAAAAGGGAACTATTAAGTGAAGAATATACAGTTGTTATGTACTGTTAAATAAACCAATAATTGTGAGCTGTTTGGGACATGCGCATTATTAGCAAATGCCTGGTGTTAGAAATCATTCTAGGTGTGAATCAACCGAAGAAGGAGGCTTTTAAAAATTGGATGTTGTGGCCCCACTGCGTATCAAGGAGCTGCACTGAGAGATTGTAAAAATCAGAAGTTTCACTATTCTGGCGTTCCATGTTTTTGCTTGGCGCATCGTCACAACAATGAATTAAAATACGCCATTAAAAATAGCAGGCTTAAAACTAAACGCTCATTTTGCTATATTCATTTTTAGTAGTTCATTTTTAGATGCCTTAGATCAAGATTCTGAATTACTCATTGGGGTTCATGGCGGCCATTATAGATAGAGATGCAGCTATATTATTCTATTTCCGTATCGAGATATTTACTATTGGCTTCCTCTATGCAAAACGGTGCAAAAACATGGTCACTAAGACGAAAACGTCATGTTAGTTGATAGAAAACAATAAACACAAAATAGAGGAAGATGGACTGATTATCTGCACGCCTACGCAACTCTGTTACTTCATGTTAGATCTACATTTACACGTAGCGCCTAGTTTCGGTTGTTCTGAAATTGCTCCGAAACTTTCGATACCTTTTCTGTTTTTGCTTTAGTAATCTAAAACATTACCCTCTTCCAAAAGTGTTTCAACTTTTCAAAGGCTAATTTTAAAAATTAAAAATTAAAAATTAAAATAATAAAACTTAAAAATTTCAAAATGTCTCCCCAAAATATATATTATTTTGGATATTTCATATTTCTCACTCGAATTAGTTTTTCATCACTTTGAAGACCAGCAGCGGGAGAACTTTTATTTTTGTTAATAGATGGTATACTTTGTAAAAATTAGCCACCGGCTTGCCTGCATCCGCTCCACCGACCCTGCTATTATTGCCCAAACTGCATTCAATGCCGCTTGAAATTGTAGTCATCTATCTAAGCGTTACTTTTTTCTACACTGAGCGAGAGGCTTTAGCTACTTGTCGAACCGCTCACCGTTTTAAGACCGATGTAATCAGAACAGCCATGATTTCTGTAACATACACGATACAAAAAATCAAAATGAATGAAATGAAGAAATCATAGGACATGAACCTGGCATTTTAAGTCAAGCTGCCATTTTCGCTATTTTCCTTCTAGAACAGTGCTTGTTTAATACACTGGTTTCAGAGAGTTGTTTCTTTTTTTTAAGAGTTACATAAATTTGCCTGAGCCTCATGATTCTTAAAAATTCTGCTGAAGTGAGTCTCAAATATTCTTAAATGATTCTTAAATTTCTCTCAAGGATGGTTGTGATTTTCATGGAGCGGATGAAGGAATTACTAGTGAAAACGGGTTTTTTTACTTCCACTAAAGGGTGCTTCGAAGTAAAAGTCTTTGCACCACAAGATAAAGGCATTTTTTAATTCTTGTTTGGTATCATTTGAGCCTGAGGGTAATTCTTTAAATCCTTTTAGATTTTAGGGATTTTGAGCCTCATGATTCTTATAAAAAGAATTCTTATAAAAAAGAAACAGTGTACTTTGCGGTTTATGGGTACATTTCAGTTCTCACCGCCTGAAAGTGTGGCTATATTATAAAGAAACATCTTAGGCATACCTTATTAACAACATGTACGTTAACAAACTGGTTTCTTATTAAGTGGGCAGAGAGACTCAATAAACAGTAGAAAGTGGGTGAAAGCTGAACCAATCGCGTGAGATTCGGAGTCATTCAAAGTCAGTGAAAGTCCTCTTATCTCCCCATATCTCCACCTCCTCATTTATCATTAAAAGCGTCTTTGTGAAGACCTATAACAAAATTCATTGTTTTGTACTAGAAATTTAAAATAGCACAATTTAGCAGCGTACTACATCTGTTTGTCCTTGCAATTTAGGATTCTCAATTCTCAGAGGCAAAAAGTTTTGCCTCTCTGATTACCATCAGCCTTGTTATCTTTAAACACATCACGATTTCGCCGGCGTTTTATCGCGTGATATCGTGCTCACATCATTCTGTCTGTGTCTGATTATAACTTAGTTCTTTATTCGTCTAAAATAATCATTGTACTCAAGTACATTAGTCAATCATGCTAACTTTCACAGAGGAAAATCTTTGTTTCTCTACTACCTCTTCATTCATTTCAAGAGCTTAAATCTTTGATTCTGTGGAAAAGATCTCTTCGACTTTGATTGGTTACTATCTCCAAAGCAAAACAATTTTCCCAAACTGTCTCTCCCCTTCAAATAAGTATATGCAAGGAAAGATGAGGACGAAATCTTAGCAATTTTACACAAGCAACCTAGATTAATCTCGTTAGAACAACACAGTATTTAATAACGTAAATAAATTGTTATAAAATATTTTCAAAATATTTCCGTAGACACCATTTGCATTTTCTGCAGTATTGCTTCTTCGAGTCAGACTTCTCTTGACAGTATTTCTCTTATTCTATCACCTTCCCTAATCCACTCTTATTTAAAGATATATCCACCCCTACAAGCTATTATAACCCAACCGACGAACTCTCACCCATACATCCACCCAAACTGTTTCACACAATTGGATACGGTATAGTACTTCTCTACTCCTTACCAATATTCATACTCTTAAGGGTCATTGACTCAACTGCAAGAACGTATAAGTTATAAAACTAGGAAACTCAAGTAAGAGACGCCATTTCAGAAGTTCTATTGAAGTTATTAAATGAAGCAATTGATCATTTCTTCAGGTCTGTCAGATATACCATCACTCGTTGTCTTTTAACCAAACTCATTTGCAACAGTAATTACATTGATTTTACTAGCAGTCTCACAATCAAAGACCCCTGATGAGCAGTGGGCCCGACATTGTAACAACCTTAAATAAACAGGAAAACCACCAAACAGGCTAACTAATCAATAAAGTGCAGCTGGGGTATCCAACGGCAACGCCCCTCAATTTAGGCTACCGGCCAGAGAAGCAAGCCATGAAGCAGGGTTAACCGCTCAGTAGGACCGCCTCTTAAGGAGCATGGACAGCACCCGCCATCATTGTGTCATCAATGAGAACAGATACAAGACATGATCCAAGCCAAATGACCGAGAAGCGATCTTACTTTAAATGTCTTTCCCATGGTGCAAAGCAGACAGTAAATGAATTCGTGTAAATGACATCGTTGATTACTGAAAGGTTATATTATCATTGACTTTAGATAATGAGCTTCTTACTGTTAATGATAGTTTCAATTTTTACCAAAGAAGGAAGTCATGAAAGGACAAACAAATCTAGATAACTATTAAGCACAATATGGAGCGGCTATCAGTCACTCCAATTCCTTCGATGTCGTTGAGTCTTTAGTTATAAACACTTTGTTGCTCAAACAATAAGAACACAGATCACATAAGGAAGTTCTTGCCTAGGCAATACAAGGAAGACACTCATTAAAACAATCCGGCAAAGGCAGATGCAATTCCATGGTCACATTATGAGACATCGCTGACTGGAAAGATTGGCTTTGTTAGGAACAATCGAGAGCAAAAGAGCACGAGGAA
>JAAAKM020006971.1:123909099-123931809 GCA_010016025.2 Alatinidae sp. Z8VKAUB7J3 | reverse complement strand
TGGTCACATTATGAGACATCGCTGACTGGAAAGATTGGCTTTGTTAGGAACAATCGAGAGCAAAAGAGCACGAGGAAGACAGAGAAGAACATATTTCAGTCTCTTAACTTGTGGGATACCAAAAACAACTTAAGCTGCAGTGAACGTATCCATAACTGTTATGACAGATTGGCGTGAAGACGCGTGACAGCCGACGCATGTATCAGGTCCGGTATTTAATCAATCAATCAATTGGTGCTCTGTCTAAATTTTAGCTATCAGCCTTACTGATTTGTACCATAAATGCCTTCTTTTCCTTTAGCTCTGGACTTTTTAGTGGCACTTAATCCTCTTCATTGAAATAACACAGCTTTAATAAGACACTAGGGAAATAGAAAATGTGTCATCACCGGGGATCGAACCTGTGACCCACGCTATCGTGGCGTGCGCTCTACCAACTGAGCTTGGTGACCTCCAATGTTAACTTACTCTTTGTCTAGTAAACGCATGAGCTCTCAGTCATCCATCGGTTGACATTGACATCCAGCTTAACGCAGTTGGAAACCAGCCTCTCTGCGCCATGTGACTTGACCGAGAAAAATGCCACTCCGACAGCCGACGATAAATAAAGGGGAAACTTTTGGCGAATAAAGAATCTACGATGCGGAGTTATTCTTTTAGGCTGTGCATCACGGTTGGCATTTGATCGTGGACACTTCGGAGTTTGCTTTTCTGTCTTTAGACTTTTGTCATCGCCGTTGCACGCCTATTTAAAATAGCAATAAATTGTCTGTATTTCTAATGTCAATGTTAGAAGAGAAGATGCTTTAGTTATGGCAATGATTTGCAAAATTATAAAAAATTTGTTCTATCCGAATAAGACAAAGTTGAATATTGCATATCTGCAAAAGCACACTTATGTGCCACAAGACAGTAATTGACTGTTCACTGTATTACCATGATTTTAAAAGTCGTTTTTTGCAGTGTCGGCACTGACCACTTAGATGCTATCTTCCTGAAAAGCAGCTGTCATTCGACCGTGCTGTTTTCATATCTATCTTTTCAAGTACTAACAAATTTCATGATTTTCTTTCTTGTAAAAATGTCATTGTTGTACATTTTCCAATTGTGCATTGTGTTGAGAGGAAATCTCGAAAATCAAGGAATGAAAATTTTGCACTAAGACAACTTTGAGGGAATGGATCTAATCACAAACTAACAGAACGAAGATCTAAGTTTTTCAAGGCGACAAAACATTCATTTTCAAGAACTCCCAGTTGCTAGTGTGACCACTTAGCTGGTATTGCATTAAAAAGTCTGCTATTTGACAACTGAATATGCTCAAATAATTAGAAATTTGATAAAATCGTCAAAAATCTGATAAAGGGCATGTTACATGAATAATGCATTATAGAAGAAACACATCAAAATTTCTACCTAGGTGGAGGAAGTGTCACAATACTTTTACAAATCCTAGATTATGCTTTGCTATAAGATGGAGTTATCTGATAAATGTTGCGTGCTTCAAATCTAGAAATTAAGATACCAGATGAGAGGATTTGAAATGTTTGTTTTGAAAAGAACATCAGAAAATATGGCAACACCGGGGATCGAACCCGTGACCCACTCTTATTTTCTATTTCTCTTGTATTCTTTTCAAAAACTAACATTTCAAATCCTGTCTTCTCGATAATGCTTCTAATTGTAATGGGCTTTGGATTGATGACGGGCCGGAGGGCAGTTCTTCCTTGGTCAAGTCACATGGCGCATTCAACACTCAAAATTACTCAACACAATATTCATATTCTTAATCTCTTTCGTTAATTTTATTACTTTCTTGTCAATACATTTACTAACTACCACCTAAATACACCGCCTACTACTTTAAACTATACTACCTACCCCAAACTACATTACATACCATTTCTAGCTATACTACCTAACCCCTATTCTAACTATACTACTTGCTAGCCCCTAACTACACTACTCACTAGTTCTAATTATACTACCTACCGCTTAGCTACACTACCCACTATATCTAGCTATCCTACCTACTCCCTAACTACACTACCTACTTGCCCCTGACTACACTACCTACTATTCTAACTACACTAACTACTATTCTAACTATACTACCCACTAGCCCCTATCTACACTACCTACTAGTCCCTGACTACACTATCTACTATTCTAACTATACTACCTACCTCCCCCTATCTACTACTCCCTGACTACACTAACTACTATTCCAACTATACTTCCTACTAGCCCCTTACTACACTACCTACCCCCCACCTACTACTCCCTGACTACACTAACTACGCTACCTACTATTTCCTAACTACGCTATCTACTATTCTAACTATACTACCTACCCCCTACCTACACTACTTACTAGTTCTAACTAAACTACCTTCCCCCTAACTACACTACCTACTATTTCTAGCTACGCTGCCTACTACTTCCTAACTCCGGTGTTTCATACCAGTCCCCCTGATAAGCAGCGGGGACTCAAACTCCTAACTCCTAACTTCCTAACTCCGATACTGCCCACTGCAACTACCATCACCCTAAATCTACACTACAAACAACTATAAAACCTTACTTAGCTACTCCACCAGTGCCTCCTGTTTGCCATGTCATTACCAAACCATTACCACCACCCCTAACATCTAACTATCCCTTAGTTAACTACCTGCCAGCGCGGCCATCAAATTTTAATTCCACTAACCTGAGCTCGCGTAAGGGTAGCTATACTGCCAGCATACACCTTCAAGCCATCAGTATTATTATCATACATTAACGCGTGTTATGTACCTGAAGCTCAGGTCTCTTACTAGCGCTTTTTGATAACCTTGCTTCCCTTTATACATTATCTATTTCTCGATTTACTACTTCCCACTATTCCCAATATTTGACTAAGGTCAGTCTCATGTGCCTTTTGCGTGATTTGATGTTATCTTGATGAATTCGCAAAGCAAAAGTAAACATGGTTTTAGCCTTTTATACCAATTTTTTGTTGCGATTCAACGATGCAGCGAGGCATTGATATTGCCCTTCTGATGAACTTGAAAAAAGCTTTCATTTTAATAACTTGTTACTTTCATATTTTTATATACAAGTATTAGCCACCTATGCGCACGCATTACGCAAATGTAATAAAATATAATACAAGCAGATATATGTGGAGGAGACACGACAAGCAAGCTATAGATTAGAAATAAGGTGAGCAAAACCGCTTATGCTTATGCCAAACTTTCCTAATGGTCTTACGGCGCAAGAATCGTTTTCCTTCAACACTACTGTCTCCCACCATGGGAGATAAGCTAAATGTATTGAAAACTGATTTACACCAAACTCTAAATAGACCGGGCACATCAAAGCAGCTAATTGATAAAAATAGTATCGTACATTTTACAGAAGATTTCTAGTGTACTTTAGGCCTAGCCTGCTCTATAATCAGTCTCCAACAATAGCATATAGTAATAACTAATGTACACGTAACGCCGTATAGACACATACGAGAGACGTTCGAAGATGCTCAGTGTCCAATGCTTTACAAGCAGATGTTGAAACCGGGCCATCTTAGGAAAAATAGCTCTTCCGATGCTGACTTCGTGGCAACTCCCATTTCCTTACCGATCGAAATAGTCTTACAAAAATGCAGTTCTAAGACAGTTCTAAGGATCAATGTCTCCTGTTTAAGTCCACATACAAAACACATTAATGAACATTCCCATCTTCTTGACGATGATTTAAGTCATGGAATTCGACGCATACTCAGGTAAATTACTCTTCATCTTCACAGACACCGGTCCAATTCATTATATTTCTGATGGAAGGAATACCACAAAGACGTGCTCCAGAACGGTTCATTTGTCCATTTAACAATTGCCTTTGCTACCATGCTATCCCAGAGCAAAGATAGCGTCACTCAAGGTATAAGCATTTTGCCTCAAGGAATAGTCGTGCATTGCAATGAACACTCGACGATTTCAACATCATGTTCGCAGACGTTTAACGCTTTGGTTTCCCAAGCTTTTCCCAATGTTCTTGAAGACGTCTTGTTATGATCTGTGGCCTGCAAAACAGCTATAAGTAGTTGTCCAAGTTTTCCTCGCTGTAATTATTGCTTTTCTGTGTTCGGGCTGACTACCACTAGTGATGAAAATCTTCAAATGAACCAACATTCCGTTAACGGAAGCTTCTTTTCGTAATATCCAATCAGCTTGCATTTGCTTCCCGCCTCGTTATTAGACTTCTTTTGAAGGGTCTAGAGCCAAGGACCCTAAGCTGATTGGTTACAGACTGGAAAATTCTGCATTCTGAGAATACCAGCTCTGTTGTAGCATTTTCTTTCGGTAAGGAAAGGTCACATTTGAACAAGCAGATATTGAGAACACTTTCTGATGAAATTAAAGACATAATTCCTGGTAAATTACTTATTTATTTGTACGAGAGGACCTACCTTTGTACACACTATTAGGAAATGATATGGAGATTACATGACAACGGGATCGTACAAAATGGCGCGATTTCCATGAAATTACTTTAAAGCTGTTGCTGATGAAGAACGATTTTACTTAAAAAAATTCTGCAAAGGACACTGCGACTTTGTCTGTTCTGTTGCCGATACTTTCCATCATCGATAATCGTTGGAATACCACTACTTGGATAAAGATGACATTTACCCCTAATGATGAACGATGATTATAAAGAGATTTCGGTTCCAGTGATGAGGGAATGCAAAGAACGTGGTTGTGCACCGTGCATACGACAGAGGAAATCTTAATTTCGCGGATGACCAAGAATCTGACCAATGGCGTTTGCTTTAATACTTGTTTTGGACTTGAATTATTTCAAATACCAGATACATCCAGGACGATTTGAGCTCTTTGAAGTAGTACACTAGAATTAACGGACTTATTTTCCTAGGTTTGAGTTGCCGAGTTTCTTGCACCAGAGATTAAAGCTTTCTGCTTGCATAGTCAAGGAAAAAGGAATTGCTATTCGTGGTCATGCACCACCAAATGCTTGTACTTTTGCTCCTTTATAAGTTTTGAAGGGATTAGTGTGATTAATGTATTTTCTGTTGACGTAGTTATGGCGATCAGGTTAATTGCAATACTATAGGTTATTGACAGTCAATATTTGTAATGTTAACATTACAGCCTGAGGTATTTCCATCCACTTAAACGTACGTTGTAATCATTTTAATACATAATGAATTTTCCTCCCCAAGTGGGGAGAGTGTTTATTTGATGATGAGTGCAGCTTGCGCGAATATTAGGAAGGTTGGTGTTTTGACACCTTGTTTTTTATTACACATTTCCAAATTTGTTCTGTTACTTGCATTCGTTTGTATGAATTTAATTTCTTCCTCATCTTTCATTTTTTGTTATCAAATGTTCCAAGGCGTTATAGTCGTAAAACTGTAAAGACCAAATTACTGCTGGATGTTGATAAAATCTATGTCGATGTAGGACAAGCATGAAACCGTGGGAGAGCATAGGAAACATTTCAACGCCACCAAACAAGGACGTTTCCCCCTTTTCCTCCCCCGTGTATTGCTTGAGGGAACAGTTTCTCTTCCTGCTAAAAATTGTATGTCTTATTAAAGGAATAGTTAAGCTAGAAAGAGCTTATTTCGTCAACTTAAGAACAGGCAACGACAAAAATTTTGCGCTTTAATTCTAATTATTGGGGGTAAAAAAATTGCTGTAAGCCCCCTTCCTACAAAAAGTTTTGGCTGTCTTTGTACTTGATGCAAGCGTTTTACATGCGCAAATAAGGTTGCAAAGCAAAGGTTAGGCAATGCGCCTTGAGTATGGTGGTTATCTCGAATTCCATAGGATTTACTAGCATGACCTATATAAAGGTACCAAGAAAGGGTTGTAATAGTTGGATTGCGGCGTAGTGCACGATAGAAAGATTGCTGGTAGAGTAGAAGACTGGTAGAGAGTAGAAATTCATTGCATCGGGTGTTTAGATAAAGAGGTAGGCAAAGGTAGGACTAGGGTAAAATATATAAGTAGATGGGATATAGAAAGTAGGTAGATTTTGGATAAAGCAGGTATGTCGGTGATAGATAGGTGTAACCTAGGCAGTGATACAATTTGTAGAATAGGTAGGCAGGTAGGACGTAACGTACGTAGGGCGTAGGGTAGGTATATGGGAGGTAGACTTTGCAGTTCGATGGGATTTGGTAGGTGGATAGGTTAGTAGATGGGGGGTAAAGTAGGCAGGTTGGTTGTAGAGTAGGTTGGTAGATCGTGGGTAGAGTAGGTAGATGGAGGTAAAATAGGTAGGTAGTTGAGGGTAGAGTAGGTTGATAGATAGGGGTGGAGTAGGTTAGTAGATAGGGGTAGATAGGTGGTAGAGTAGGTAGATAGTAAGTAGGCAGTTAGATAGGGGTAGAGTAGGTAGGTAGATAGTGGAATGAGTAGGTAGATAGATAAGGGGTAGGGTAGGTAGTGGGTAGAATAGGTAGGTAGATAGGGGGCAGAGTAGGTAGATAGTAAGTAGGTAGGTACATAGGGGTGAAGTAGATAGTGGGTAGAGTAGGTAGGTAGATAGTGGGTAGAGTAGATAGATAGGGGGTAGAGTAGCTAGATAGATAGTGGGTAGAGTAGGTAGATAGATAGGGGATAGAGTAGGTAGATAGATAGGGGATAGAGTAGGTAGATAGATAGGGGTAGAGTAAGTAGTTAGATACTGGCAGAGTAGGTAGGTAGATAGTGGGTAGAGTAGATAGATAGTAAGTAGGTAGGTAGATAGATGGCGTATAGAGTAGGTAGATAGTAAGTAGGTAGATAAGGGTAGGTATGTAGATAGTGGGTAGAGTAGGTAGATAGTAAATAGGTAGATAGGTAGATAGATGGTGTAGAGTAGGTAGATAGTCAGTAGGTAGATAAGGGTAGGTATGTAGATAGTGGGTAGAGTAGGTAGATAGTAAATAGGTAGATAGGTAGATAGATGGTGTAGAGTAGGTAGATAGTCAGTAGGTGGGTAGGTAGATAGACAGGGGTAGAGTGAGTAGATAGTAAGTAGGTAGATAGATGGGGGTAGAGTAGGTAGGTAGATAGATATATGGGAGTGTAGGTAAATAAGAAGTGAAATTGGTTGAAAGGGGGAGTAAGTTGCGAGAAATTGGTAGTTTCAAAGTAAATTATGTCTTTATTTCCTGCCTCCGCTTCCCAGTTAGGAAGAAAGTACCTCCTTATACCTTTTCTCTTACTTCCATTATACAATACGTCATATTTTCACCATATTTTGCTGATTTTTAATTTTGTACGTAATTTTCCTAGTACATATATAGGTATTTTATACATTCTAGTTAAAGATGTTCTGTAAAGGAGGAAGTAGAAAGCATACACCAACTGCATCAGAACCGGATCTCACATTACAGATTAATCGCAATGTATCAGTTGCAGATGCCATCACAATGCAGAAGAACCGTTTTCGTAGTAGCTTAAAAGCCCTCTATTAAAACAACAACATTAATCAACAGTCGATTGATAGCGCAGAATATCCCACTTCTTCTTGGGGATCTTGGCCCTAATTTTTTATATAACGTAGAATAACGGTTTTATTTTCAGCGTTTTATAATTTTCTGTCGACAGAGCATTAGTCTTGTTGTTTTGACACACACTCTTCCAAATGCCATACATAAACTATTTTCGTAATTGTTTTCTATTGTCGGGGTTTCTTGCAAATTTTGCATTGATTTTAGTAACAAATGACTTTTGGACAAAGTTATCGAAAAGCAAACATTAGAGTATCAAAAAGTACTCATGAGTCTGTTTGAAGGGAAAATAAGCTGAAATAATATTCGAAATCTCTATATCTTTATATTTCAGTCTATAAACGAAGGGTTTGCAGCCTTTCGATGTTGCTTACTAAGACAAGGCTGTTTACTGATGAAGCACGTCCTCAGACGACGTTGCTGATTGTGCATATCTGCACTGCTTTATTTACAACCATTGTCATAGCTGCGATCAAATCATCATCATCATCATCATCATCATCATCATCATCGTCATCATCATCATTATCATCATCCATTCATGCCACTGCCATGCGTAGACAACCGCAAGCCTTGATAAATCAGTATCAGTCAATCAGATAGGCTTGTAAAGTATTTTTCGTCAGGCGTTCCCTAAATAAGGAAAAAAGCCCGTAAAAGCAGACTGCAAGATTTCCATAACCTTATACTTTAACAGATCATGAGAAGATATTGATCAAACTTTGCAAGGTTAGTAGAATAAGAAAGATAATGCCTTTTTCAAAAAAAGAAAACTGGCAGAGACTAAAGTAGAGTGATACTTTTTCATACTTCACATTACGTCCAGGACTGAAATTTATATAATTTTCTTTCAATATAATGTTAAATCAGATGTATGTGAAAGTGGAGACGTTGAGCAGCAGAAATAACACTTTATATAGACGTGTCTTCAAAGTACTGTTTTGATGGCATGAATACTGTCAGATTTTAGTTTAAATAAAGTAAAATTGAACAGTCCCGTTTAAGATTAAATCTGCGCTCTCGAGAAATATACTTGTACTTCTCAAATTGTGTTTTTGGAAATTTTTCCAAAAACTTGAACAGTACTATTAAAGTAAGGTTAGTTGAAGATGGCAGGGATGGCACTAAATGGCTCGAAAATGACCTTTGCAGAGGTATTACTGCAACCAAAGGTTATACTGGCAAATAAACAAACGAAAAGCACTTGAAGCTTTTAGATATAAGACTTCTTGCTATTTTGAATTGCGGGTAAAACAAGTGGAGCAAGAAGAGAATTAGGGGGGTGGGGTTCACTAGCACAAACTACATTAAAAAGGCATAGGTTTACAGGAACAGAGGCTAGTAATGTAAAGTACTTTTACCTACAAGTTAAGACCAATTGGAAATGTAACGGCATAGGAAACAATTGAGAAAACAATTTTGTTGTATACCCAAGTAGTGGCACAATGCTAACATTTTAAGAGGGGGATGATGAAATCAAAATATTATTTTCCCGAAATGGGGTAACGTGTCCATATATTTGGAGGTCGCACCCTTTAGCTTATACTTGATAGAGACAACTCCAATTTGTTTCCAGTATTCCCGACTGACTCTCGAGCGATTAATCATGTTAGAATTGAAGAAGAAACTCTGGAAAAAGACATCTTAAAGGTGTCTTTAGATTTCAGAGAGCAAATGCTCTACGTATATGACAGTATCTCCGTCAGCGTTAGCACAAGTGATAGTTGTGATGTTTTCAATAGCTAATGTTGCATGTATGAGGCATTAAGTTCATTACTAGTTTTGATTTAAGCAATAAAAACGTTTATAAAAAGATCGCTTAACGTCGTTATTTATTATTTCTTTTGACACGATGAAGTCTTGTTTACGTTGAACGATGCACACATCACGATCCATTTTACCTCTCGTACCTCTACTTCTATCATTCCCTTCATAGTTAGTATGGATAATAGTCTCTACGTCAATAGAAGTGTGTGTAAGTAGTGCTGTATGTATTAGGCATTTAGTTCATAACCAATTCTAACTACAGGTACAAACATTTTATAATAAAGTCTGAGATATAGTCGGTTGTTGTTCCTGACGACTCTGTGTTTGTTTATATCCTCCGATGCACACTGCATGTGAACTTGGTCAAACAATGTCATATAGTCCTGCTTGCTCCTTTTGATGTTCTTTCTACTACCTTGCTCATTCCCAGATGCCTTGAGATTTCTTCTTTTGTAAACGCGTCTAAAAAATTTCTACGCTGTAAATCTCAAAAAATGAATTCGATGTTGCCATACGACTCTCCACGACCTGTTCCTTCGCGACTAACTTTCGCGACTAAATTGATTTTGTACGGTTTCGTAAAGTAGATCTAACTTTGTTGCTTCTAGCCACAGGTTTAATAATCTCGATTTTACTTTTATCAGGATAATATGATAGTCTAAACGCGAATTAGATAGTTGCTTGCTATGAACCAGCAACGATCCATTTTGAATAGCAGTCTACTTACATCAGTAGTTTGTAGCAACTAGAGAGCGAATGTCAGAGCATTTATGTGTTGTGACGTATTATTCATTGCCTTACAGTTTTAGATATAAGAATATAAGGTATAAATTCGATTATTATCTAACGTAACTTAGTCCGAATCGGGAACAAAGTGTCAAACACAAGAGGTGTAGACACGTCCAATCAATCCAATGTCATCAAATTTTACAGAATAACTAAAGTTAATTTGGTTTTATAGAAAATAAATGCAAATGCAATAATGACGTTCCTTTATTGTAGTGAAAGCCTTTTTGCAAGTAGATACTGTGTACGTGCCTCTGACTATTTGAATTAGCTATTGTTTGTAGAAGAAGGCAGGGCCCCTTAGACAGTGTATTCTTTTGATGTTTGTTAATCTAAGCAGGTTGTTATTGTTTTATTTTGCAAAATTCTATTTACTATTCAGGGCAAATACAAAACTCAAGGGTACGATAATAAAACAGCAAGATAAAATTTATTCTCGAACTTTAAGCAACAAACGTGTCAATCAATACTAAAGTGAATTAAAAATATGCGGGTGAATTAATAAGCTACGTGAATCATTCTAGGTGACGGATAATAAATTACCTATGCATTTATATCCTTCCTTGCTCTTAAAATCATCGACACAAATGTGCTTTCCACAAGGGTTCCCGTCATACTCTTGGCACTTTTTACCTACCTGAAAAAGGCAGAAAAGGTTTAAGAAATGAAATTTGTTTAACCTTAATTAGCTATAAATTTATCAAATACATAAAGTCAAATAGCAGCAAAAAGACGTCTACATTGCCAATAGAAGACATTTTTACTTCTTATTGTTCCTTTTGCTTTGATCAGCTTAGGTTAAACACACGCTCATCGATCGAAAAACATAGAATCACTCCACCTAATAATATCCAAATAAATATTTCAAAAGTAAGAAACTGAGTATAATTATAGGGTCTCTGCCGTTCACAGGTTTATGCTTTAGACAATATCCGCTAACATAGGGAATAAAATTTTCAGCTCAGGGGGGACCAAGAATCTGGAGCAGAAATGGTGGGGGAAAGGCAGATGGTGGGGAATGCATTTGTTCAACAGATGGGGGAATGGCATTTTCTGGCCATCAAGAATTGCCAATTTTCAAATTTTTCCTTCGACACCAACCAAGGTGGTGCCTCATTAAAACACTAAATTGATAAATTCTTAACACAATTGGTTCTGAAAGTTAGCAAGTCATTATGCCAAACAAGTACTACTACCCTTGCCTCACTTCAATCTTTCAAACTGTGTACATCTTGTTTTCCATATATGTGATCTTGTTTGAGAGGATTTCCTTTAGCGTTTAAATATTAAATTTGCAAAAAAGCAAAGGTTAGTATTTCGTCAATTTAGGATCAACCATTAAGGTAGACTGGGGTTTCTCTCAGTATATTTTATATTTTCTCCCACCAAACTCTATATTTCTGAATGTTTCTTCAAAACCTGCTAAAATTACAGTAATTAAGGTCTCTTCTCTGTCTCAATGCAGATCACTTGAGTACCTCTATTTTAAGGGTAACTTTATGTTGCTCTTACTGCTCATTGTATGTCGCAAATTATCCCTTTTAATGCCCAAACACTGACCTTCTCCATTACTCTGATAGCCCCAGTCATGCAAATATACAGTGTCATGGGCCTCTACGACTTTCAATGCTTTACTCACTATATCCTTAAACGTCTCCATTGCCTACTCAAAGCACGAAATTGCATCTATAAGATGTAAAGAGATGGTATTAGGCGGCCACAATTTAGTGTTATATGTATGTATATATTGTAGTATATATTGCAGTACATTTATACTACATTAATATGTAATGTTATAGTGATTAGATAAAATTAGTGCAGTTATATTAGGTTTCACATTTCACATTGTTTGTCAGACTGCCGTACATATACATATATATATGTATACTATATAATACTAGTATATATACTATATTTATGTAGGTATCAGTAACTTGGGTTCAGATGGGGGGGGGAACCTTGATGCAGTAAGATGGGAGGAGAAGGCCAAATGGGGGCGATAGGTGTCAGATGGGGGGGAGGACCAAACCCGGAGGACGCCATGGCTAAGAAAAGGATTTTCACATCAGTAACACTTTTATTTCTTCGTACAGCTCAATTGTACGGTTACGTTCCATTAAATACATTAATGGTAAAACGAGATCTGGGATGATGCTAACATACCTAGATTTTGTCTTTTCAACTATGATAAACGGTGACCGATCGCTTTATAATTCCTTTCAATTTACTTGCAACACTACTTGAAAGTTTTAAAACAGTAATGGCTTTTTAACTTCCCTCCCCTCTCCATTTATAAGAAATATAGGCATCTTCACCAACTCTCAGAATATGAAAATGTTTGACATCAAATGTGAATCTACTCTGCTCACGAAAACTTTTCAAAATGTCTATCTACCACCACCCTCGCCCAACGAAAACATTAAGCTTATTATTAAGACCGTGACGCACTTTGCGTACTTAAGAACGTGGTCAGCATGCAGCCTTAGTTAAATTTCTGGTATGTATTTTCCCTTAGATAGACAAGAATTTGTGAAGTGGAATGTAAAAAGCCACTTGCTTCTTTAACTGCATGTTTAAATAACCGACAACAAACATATTTAGTTACCTATTTTTCAAAACTTTGCTTAAACGGATAAAGAGCTGTTTTTGTGAATACGCAGGCTGTTTACGTGAACTTTCTGGTCTAATGTGGGGTTTTTTTAATGGTAATGTAGCTATATCGTATATGACATAATGAAAGTAAAGCCTAGGAAGTTCTAAATAAAGCTTCGACTAATATGAGAGAAATGGTAGACAACGTTTGATAGTAGAGAGAGTCTAAAAGCCAGCAAGAAAAACATAGAAAGGCAAACTCAAATTTTTCATAACTGGACACTAGTATAAGATCCATCCCTAAGATGAGCAATTTCAAAAGGAAAACGTGGAACCACTTTGTTTCAGAGGCTAAAAAAAGGATTATAAACACTTATGATTAGTCGCCTCATAGACCAGTGGTCCGTAATCTTTAGCTTCAGCTTACTTTTCCTGTTTGATTCTTTTTATAGGTTTTATCTACTACCCATTTGCTTATTATGACGTCTTATGCTGATCCTTTTTAGCAATAAGGCCTAGCTGCTTGAGTTCTTAATTAACTCAATCTTATCCTTAACAGGTTCCACATCCCTTGTCATACTTTGCGAAGTCAAGATTGCGGACCACTGCAATGTAGAAATTAGTTGTTTCTATAGTTATAGTTTGGTCGCCTAGGCCTGTTACCTTTTTTTCCCCATCTACAGTTATTCTTTAAGGGAGATGAAGAGCCAATGTAATTTGGAAAGCTCTTGTATATCTTTATTATTATTATTATTATTATTATTATTATTATTATTATTATTCTAAGTAGCACTGAATTCCTTTGTCTACCTTGTACTTTCATATATTTTTCCCAAATTTGGCAAATTCAAGGTCATAAAGTTTATTGCGACAATCGAGCTGCATCATGGCGTCATTATTAAGGAAAAAACTATTGCAGAGAAAACAAATTCCCATCACCCTAAGAAATTTGTTTTTTTAGGAATTCATTAGAAACAAGGGATCTATAAAAAGCCACGCCCCATTCTACAACTTACCGAAGTCTGAATATGGTTTATCGTCTTCTTCTAACGACAGAATTCTGTCAACATGGTCACCAGAAAGCTAAGAAATGCTAATTCAATGGTTAAAACAGACATGCAGGCCTTTCTACTCTAGCCACCTGTTGGCTGCTGACATCGGCCTTGACCGTTTAATCCTTTCTATTGTAACCCACAATCAGTGGGCTATGAATTTAACTGTGACTTGTACAATGCAAGGCATGTTGCCTTTCTGTGAGGGAATTTACATCAGTTTATAGATGATTACAATCGAGATCAAGGAAAATAAATTTAAGTGTAGTACAATGTAGATATGCCTGAAACCCCGTTTGAGAGTTTCCAAGTGGAAGCAATGGTATAGCGAATTGGATTGTTTTATTAACAAATGCTGTCCATTTGTAGATGCAAGCACAGCCTTGATTGACAAACGGACTCGAAACGCGCACAATTTATTAACTTATAATTTCAAGTTTCTTATCTAGTGCAATTTGCTGTCAAAAATACCTCTTCCTGTACTGTTTTTTCGTTCTTGACAACAGTGTCACGATGATATTAAAACAAGGATGTGAAGTAAATACATTCCTAATTACTTTCTTCTGTTTTTAAAAAAGCTCAATTATTTAAAAAATAGTTATAAAAAGTAAGAACAAAAATTTACTGATATGAAATGCTTATTTCGCTATATGTAAACAGATAAGGTCAACGTTTAAAATGTAATAGCGTGGAGAATCAACTTCTTTATATTTTAGGCCTTTGAGGATAAAACTGCAGTTGTAGCTAATGTCAAAATTTATACCAAAAGTAAAACGCCAAATATAGAAACTTTATTGACAACGTTTCGTCTAACAGACTTCTTCAGGTCACTACTGAAACGTTAGTTTTGTGTCCATCTTTTATTACCCATTATGGCATTGCGTCCTGCAAATTTCCATCTCAAGTTATAACAATGTATGAATATAGATGACTCAAGAAATAGAAAACATCTTTAGGGTTTTGATATTAGCTGACTCATATATGTTTATATATGCAAATTTATATAATATATATCGTATATTTGTAAAGTAAGGGACCACTTTGTTATTCAAGGGCTTGCAACCACTAGCACAGTGTTCCAATCATAGATAAAGCCTAAGAATCGATCACTTTGAAGGCAAAGCCTTCTTGAGATTAGGTCTTATCTTCTGTTTTGTGCTTGTTGTCCACAACTCGTGAAAAAATAATAAATAGCGTTTTAATTCAAACGTTGATGTCATCGCTGCTTCTGATTTTGACCGAATAGACGAGCAGGTCATAACCTCGTCATGAAATCACACGAGGGATTCTTGACAAAGATCAACAGACCTCAGCCATTTTTCTCCATATACATAAACCAATTACCAATTAACCAAAATTAGAAAGTCAAGGACATTTTTGGCTATTAGCCACGGTGAATAAACAAACGGAAGCTTAAGACCGTTATTCAAAACAATCTTATTTACTATTGAGCTCGAGCAAGAGACTGTCTCGAGGTCGCTGTCACTAATGACCCTGTGTAAGGAGGCGTCGATGCATTGCTAAATGCAAAGTCAGCTGACTTCACTGCCTTTCCAAAGGCAAATTTGTGGTCATGGATACTGCTGTCCTTTGAAACTTCATCCTTAGCTCACGTATAAAGGATCTGATGCATGGAAGAGAAAAGCGTCGAAAGGTAAATACGATAACGTTAGGTTGGAGTCATGGAACTAGTTGGTTCGCAGGGAGTTCGATGTCCTGTGTCAGTTTCCGCTCATTTTACACGAGTGTATATACTTCCGAGCTTTGTCTCATTGGTATCCGGTGCATACTCTAGACTTGCTACCAAATTAGACAATAACCACAGATGCTCCTTTAGTGGCAAATCATAAGTAACACTGCTACACGTTTTGCTACATCACTGCCGGATTTCCTTTTTTAGATCTCCACCATAGGAATGTTATTCGTCATCCTGATCTTCTTCATTGCATTTGTCTTTGTTGATACGCACTCTTTTCACTAGATGAATCCTACTTATAAATGTAGAAAGTCTAGCCAAGTCACCTGCTATACACGAGAACCAATGGTAGCACACTTTAATGGATTCGCCCTGATGAGGTGGTTGGTAGTTACATGCCAATTTTAAGACACAACAGAAAAACCCTCAGTGCTCCCGAAGTTGGACTAAAGATCTGGGTTCAGGCACTACTTACTTGAGTCACACTTATTAAACTGGGCCATTCGTTGACCTCATTTGTGAGATATAAGAAAGAATACACATGCTTGAAAATCCCCCTTTTTTGATTAGAAGCCATCGGTAAAAAGCAAGGAAACATCACATTCCTTGTAACGGTGGCAGCCAAGATGGAACTGGATTTGTCGAAATTTGAGACTAAACGATGTCGATAACAGATTCATGCATAAAAGACATTATAAGAAGGAAACAAATATCTAAAGAAGTAATGTGTAAGTTATTAGTGCAAAGATAAAGAAAAACGTTTAGAAGCGGTGACTGTGCTGTTTCAATTTATTCCTTCCAACCGATTTATACAAGTTATGGCAGTTGCTTTGAAAAACTGATTAACGACTGCACAGTATCGCCTACGTCATAACCTTACAGATACGCTACAGCGTCTCTCTTCCTATCTAACAGCATCGTCCATAGATGATTACATTTTTAGCCGTAAAGTTCCAGGCAGGGTATTCGCACTTAGCACGTTTGCACAATTTCTTATACATACGTGAAATCCATCCTTATTATGTTTCCTTTTGACACTTAAGTTGCATAACCTGCACGCTATCAGGAATCGTTTGGATATGGGAGAAGATGAACTAAGCATGTTACAAGCGCAGCCTGCAAGCTTTTCATGTTGTATGATAGAGGCTACAGAAAATCTAGAGTAGAAAGGCTTTGAAGTTTTCAGACGGTTTTTTCTATTACATATCGATTAGAGAGGAAACTTTAACATCTTTGTGATACGTTTATAAAACCCTATTGAGTTTTGTAAGTTTTACGTCGACGAATGACATTCCATGACAACAAATAGCAGCACACTTATTCGCGCTTCTGTATTTTAGTCCGTCATTTATACTCGTACATCTATTTGCTATTCTCTAAAAAGGCAGCAAATTACCGCTGACAATAGTCACAAAGAGGCCAGATGCGCCAAATTTAACTGATACCAATTTCTCTGAGACAAGGAGACGGTTTAGAGGAGTAAATTCCAGTAGAACACCAGTGGGGTGCTGAAAAGCAGGCTTAGTGGAAGCTTAACCAGTGAAGGAAACCATCGTCAAGGATCGAAATTGATCTGGACTCAAAGTCATCAAACCATAGACCACTTTTAAAACGGCGAGGGAAGATAAAGAAAAATGTCAAACACGATAAGGTAGTTGTCGTTCAGAATAATGTAATGGGTGGAGACAATCACATCAATGGTGAGCAACATAAGCTTGTCAGCAGCCATGATTATTATCCATCAGTTAGAAAAGAGCGTTGGGTCACTTGCTGTTGCAGATCGCATAGAAAACAACATAAAATGTTTTGATTCCATGGTCATCATGACGGTACCGCTAACTAAAACATCTTTTGAACGAAAAGAAAACAAATTGGTATGCTATGCACTGTACACCACTGTTTTGCTGAGGAGACATGCCGCGGAAGACAAGCGGGATTGCCGTAAAAGAACCTCTGATATCCAAACAAGATTCAGCTGCAGAGAGGCAGCAATCCTCTTTTGCAAGCAATGCCCAAAGATTGTTTCAAATGCCCAGTTTCCTGCTCTGTCGTCCATGGATAAGCCAAAGTGGGAGGACCACAAGGAGGATCGCGGATAATCCTTTGTGGGATATTAATTGAGTCAGAGACTCAAGTTCGCAAACGCTTCTCTTTTCTTTATCAATGTTATAAATGGCACCATTGTGCAGTTGACTAGGTGAACGCCGTAACTGATTTATCCACTGCACTTTCTACGGATGATTTCCTTTCTTTAGAACCAACCATTAAGCCTACACACACATCAATGAACTAGAATAGAAAGCTAACTTTCCCTCAAACACCGTATCAGATTTATATATCTTCATTCAGAGTATCCTGTTTCATATCTTAAACGTAAAACAGTCGTTTAGGAAAACTGTAGTGTAAAGCCAAGATTGTTTTAGCTTTTTTCATAAACAAACCTAACACCAGTTGTAGAAGGAATTGCGGTGATAACACGTACTCAAAATGCAATGTAGGCTTGTACAATATCACAATTGAAAGGATCGAAGTAGCCCGCGGTCATATAGCTGCGCTAGATTTAGGAGTTCTCTTCTTGAGGCCACCCCAGTGTCTTGGGGGGAAAATCATTTAATGAGACATCTTAATTACTATCTGGATTTTATTGGTAGACAGTTGACTTGTATTGCTTTGTGAATGCATAAACTTGATCATTACATGAATGTTGCAGTGCATCACGGGATCGATACAATAGAAGCAACCTAACATCATACACAGAGAAATGCTTTCGTAAAGTATAGTAGGCTGACTATCTGTAAATATTGCATGCTAGATCTAGGTTACTACTTAGAAGTAGGTTACTTTTGCATTATGGTGAATGATGATTTTGTTTCCAACTCCTTCCTTTCTATGACTCCGTGTTTGTCTTTGATAAGCAAGAAATGTACCATCTTGGTTTCGTAAATTTTGGTGAACCACGCTGTTTTTGTTTACCCCACAACATAAGCTATTGATGATTTCCACCTTTACAACACATATGCTACAAGGTGCGAGATAAAAGGTCCTTCGTTGCTAGAAGAGATGACAAGTATATTTGATTTCACGATTGGATCTAGGCTTCTTGTATAATATGTTCAAGACATTTTCAGTGATTTGATTAGAGTACAATACAGATAAAGATGTTAACTTAATTATTCTGCTGTTACAAACCCAGATTCTATGTTGACCTATAGGTTGAGAGATTTCATTCTTGAACTTTTGCTTAAAAGAGAAAGGTGTCTTCTCCGTGCATCGAAAATAACCCGTTGTCTTTATTTCTGACTTGGTTGCTCAGCGTGCTTTCAAATCCGAGGTTTTACAAGCTAAAATTGTATGGGTTTTTGATATGTTTCAGCAAATTACATGCAATGAAGGAATCCAGGTTTCTTCAGACGTAGTATTTTTATGTAAGTTTGATTGATAAGAAGTGCCCTTTAATTCAATCGAGGGTCATTTGAGGGTTGAACTTATACCAAAAAAGGCTTTTTTATGATCAAGTCAAGTGGAGGAGCTTGCTAAAATCAGACTTTAAACGTGCAACCTGCGTTACGGGGATAGACGACGATAAAGCAGATTTTGAAGGAAATAGTATTTCATGTACGTAATTTGCCGCTTTATCAACGTATGCGTCATGACCTAACACATTTTTACTATGCTGTTATTCTAATGAGATTTGCCTTTGATATTTTATCTTTTGTGCATAAATCGTCTAACGTCTGTTACAAGCGCCATTTTCTCCATATATTCAAAGTCTCGTCCTGTTCTATAATTATCCTGTTTGACTAAATTTTTCATTATAACTAGACCGTTATTCATTGAAAGGGCAGAAAGAGAGATATGGTGTCTCTTTCTGATACCCGTTCTTGTTTCGTACATTTATTGCAACCTATACACAATTTTCTCCTTATTACTACAGTCTGTTTACAATTTATTTGTCATGTTTATGCCAGTTTATACGCTTGTCATATTTATGCCAGTAATATAAATTCAAAACGTTGGTAATTTACATTTCTGTAGACGAATATGCAATATTATTAGTTTTGATGGAATTTTTGCACTTGCGGTATATCTACGTCTGATATATTTGGTTGCGATGCTAAAATACAGTACTAAAGTGATGACGTCATGTGTTCTTAAGCCTGTTCACATAGGAGTAAAATGCGTCGCTAGGTCTGAGAGGAGGAGCAAACAAGGACATCATTTTACTTTACTTCTGCTGGTTCACATGCCCGATCCAGTCATATCAAGCACAAATAACCAAAACGTAGCATTTCGCGTCACAATTTTATCCATCAATTTTATGGTTTACATCCATCTTCTTGATTGTGACATTTCGGACTAAAGACTTCGAAAAATAATTGTCACACCCAGGATACAACACCCGTGCTTGCTAAGGTACCTGATCTCCCCTTGGCATGAAATAGCTGTCAAAATTTGCACCTGTCATTGTCATCATAGAATTTCCTCGTCAGAACAAAAGAGGCGCCAGCAATTCAAGTGATAGTCGGAAACCAACTGAGAACACTCGTCGGAAAAGAACAAATTTTTTTGTTACTTTCCGACGACATTTGCTTTGGCATATGTCAATCAAATTTTAACTTTCACAACCAAGTAGTAGCTCTCGCATGCAAGAAAATCTGCCTTTAACATGCCAGACCCTCTGGCGACGGGTTTTACTCGTATGTGAACCAGGCTTTAGCGAACCAAATTTCAAACTACATTGTCACAGTGGCGACGCGAGCACCAGATCCCCTTAAAAACACTGTATTGCGCTTAAGACCAATTCCAACCGTAACAGCCATTTCAATCTTCAAAAGGCCCCAACGAAACAGTATGTATTTAGCTGAGTTCATGAAATTAACAACTGGATTAAAATGAAAGTGTTTAAATAGGCATGATTCAATATTTGAAAAGATTTATCTGGTTTGTTCAAGTTTTCGTTCTAATGTTCGAACAGACTATCTGTACGAACTTGTGATTTTCATTGTGATAAAATTGTGGCGCCACACTTTACATATTCTATTGTCGTTCCAGGAACAAAGAATAAAGTTTTAATAAATTTCTCTGGCGCTTGGACGTTATGCTCTTCCCATAGTCATATTCCTTGCAAGGAGAAACGGATGTAAAGAGCCTGCAAACAGATAACAAGAGACTTAAAAGCCAGCTTACTTGCCAGACGCTATCTAGCAGTGAGATGGTTGAGCAATGCACAATTATTAAAAATGTTTATTGCTAGATCTAGCGTCTAAACGTATTGTCATCGAACGTTACAAACTTGGCGCCAAAAAGAATTTGATTCAGTATTTTATTACTTAAAAAGTGTTTTTGTCTACCTTATTCCTTTCAAATTTCGTCTCCCTTTAATTTTCACCCCCAGGGGGGCGAAAATTAAAGGGAGCGAATTGGAGGGTCTGCAGAAGGGGGGGCGAAAATTAAAGGGAGTTAAAATCAATTTTTAAAGTTCAGGAGGGGGGCAAAATTAAAGGCAATCAGGTAGGCAAAGACATAGATACATTAGCATATTTCACTTGATTTCACTTGATTTCACTTGATTTCACCTGATTTCACCTGATTTCTTGCAAAGGTGTACGAGATTTCAGAAGCGATTTACCCCTCGGAGCTACTTTGAAATGTAAACTGTGAACTTTGAATTCTGAACTTTAAACTTTGTACCTTGTACTGTGAACTGTGAACCATAGAACTGTGATCTTCAAACTGAGAAACTATTTTATTGGAAAAACCTTAAGGTAAGAAGCTCGCCCGCCCTTGAAACTATTTTGAATTAACATAGTAAATCAACTCGGGTTAAAGGCAGTACAGCCAGCATAGGAGAGCATGTCGATGTCGATGTTTGAGGTCTGAAATTCATCGTCGTTTACTTTTGTATAAAGTAAACCAGCGACGTCAATTCAACGTAAGAAATATACCGTAAACAAACTTTGTAATCAATTTTCTTAAACTGTACCATTAGACACGAATCAAAGTAAAAGACGCTTTGAAACGCTTTTTGGCGCAAAGGTTTAATGACCATGGCAAATAAGATCATTACTTGTTGTATACATTCATGCCCTGTACACTTTGCCTTGATCATAATTTGCGGACTGCGATGAACATGCGATGGGACGGGAAATATTGTTTAGGTACAATTTTAAGTTTCTTTCCCATGATTGAGGTGTGTCGTGTCGACTAGTCCACGTAGAAAACAAGTCATCTGAAAGTGATTAGCCTCAACCTCAGATCTCGCATCTTCTCACACTGGTGAGCGATATGGTAGGTGCTCAAGCGTGGGCAATCTAGCAAGGGCAATCTAGCTTGGGTAATCAGCTCTTCATTCTGGTAAATGTTGGCAAAGCCAATAACATTTTCGAACCAAAGCACTTAATTAAATCTTGCAAGAGCTGAAGGTACACAGGCATCAACGCTTCACAAATTTAAAGACCACAAATTAAACGTTGCAAATTTGAGTCAGTTTGATGCTTTCTTTAAGACCACTAATAATGCATCACATTTTTTTAAGTGATAAAATGAGGCATAGATAATTTTCTGTGATATTACAGGATGATAGCAGCAATAATACAAAAATTTGCTACCACAAATTTCTTGCCATAATTCAAAAATTACCCAGGCAAGCCCTAGACCGAAGATGTCTAAAATAATAACTCTATCATATAAGATTAAAGAATTCGAAATACAAACTAGGCTTTTATGCTGCTTGTGACTCTGCACCTACACTATATTAATTTTCGATTTCATTTGCAACTATCTTTCACTATATTACGAAACGCAAGCCCGAACGATCGCCTCTAATTCCTGTCTCTATCCAAAGACACCCTCTCGAAAAAAAACACAGTCTAGTATCCTTCCTATTTAACGTATCCATAGAATTACTCTTGAATACTTTTATCATGATATACGAATCGCCTTACAACTCCTTTATTTACTAATTTCAAAATTTGGCTGGAAAACTCAAAAGGAGGCTAGAACTACGACATCTCCTTGTTGGCTAAAAACGATAATGGCGGGTACTACGATCACCTGACCACAGAACACAGTGATGTGCGGCCAATAACGAAGCTTATTATAACTTAAACGTCTATATTTAATGGATTATGGACGTTACTTTAGCTAAAGAACAAACACCTATGATAGGTAAGTGTTTTCTTAGATAAGACGAACACGATGCTGTATTACTTTTTACTATTCCGATGCTAACGGCCGTAATATCTTTAATACTATAAACTCTAAATTATCTAAATTATTATAATATCTTTAATACTATAAACTCTAAATTATCT
>JAAAKM020006971.1:123889165-123908999 GCA_010016025.2 Alatinidae sp. Z8VKAUB7J3 | reverse complement strand
TAATATCTTTAATACTATAAACTCTAAATTATCTAAATTATTATAATATCTTTAATACTATAAACTCTAAATTATCTAAATTATTAAACTAGGCGATATGCTTTCACTGCCGTTCCTACTCTTCAACCCCGGGTGCCCCAGCTACTCTGGATATATTTTCCTTTTTGCTGAAAACTTAGGGCCATACCTGCTTATCTCAGTCGCCACACCCCTTGTATGAGAGGGAGAGTACTACATTTGGATTAAAGATGACAATACCGAGACTAAGATAATAATAGCCACATATACGTATTACTCGGGTATTTAACTATAGATGTCTTAACATTCAAAGAGATGTAATTTGTCCATTAAAGCTATTTTTAGGATTTATTGATTAGTCTAAGAAAGTTGTTGTGCTTAAGTGAAATGCACAACAATTAAGCTATAATTAGTGCTCTGCTTTGTTCGTTGGTGGGAGGTTATTTGTAAACACTTTGAAGTGCTGTATGACATCGTAATACTTGCTTCAGAACTCACTTGAATTGCTTTTTTCTCGGCCGATTAGAAGAGACGTAGTCAGCACATTTGAAGAGACGCGTTGGTAATTACCATTTGTAGAGAACTTACACAAGTATAAGAAATACTTTTTATGGCTATAATTTCATGAGCTAAACTCTGAACTAGAATGCCTTCTAAAAAGGGGGATCAGCTTTGTGATCGTTTAGATTAAAGATGTACAATTATAGCAAGAGTAAAGACATGATCAATGAGTTGACCTGTATGCGAAGGAAATTTTTAAGTGCCACTTATTCGACTGATTCAACATCGTTTCAAACACTTTTTCTTTCTTTAGGTAAAGGTGTTTCGAAAGGTTAGCTTAAGATATTGAATATTGTTTAACCATGTAAGTTCCAAAAGATTTGCTCACCCTTTCTTTAATAAATTTATAAAGGGCGTAGGATAGAGAAATTAAAGAACACTTAATTAATAAGAAGTTGCGGAAGAACCCTTCGATACCTAGACTATGAAGATGATGAGTTGGTTTTTGGAACGGTTTCATAATGTTAGTTTTTCCAATTGAGCCCGTCAGTTGTCTACGGGCTCGTGGGTAGGGTATGAAGCATAGAATGTTTTCATTTTTGGGAACACTCTAGAGAAATAGAAAATGTTGGGGCTCGAACTGTTGACACACGCTATCTCTGCGTGTGCCCTACCAACTGAGCTGGGTGACCTCTGATGTTAACATGAGCTTTTTTTAGTCGCTACATTAGCTCCCAATCATCCACCGGTGTACATTGACATCCAGCTCTACGCAATTGGAGACCAGCCTCTTTGCGCCATGTGACTTGACCAAAGAAGCACTGCCATCCGGCCCGTCATCAACCTAAAGCCAATTAAAGTTAGAAAGTATTATCAGTAATTAATTTTTCATTCTAAAGTTAGGACTTGGCAAATCTATGGTTATTTGAATTTTGAAATGGTTATTGAAGGATAATTGTGAATTTGGGGGGCTAAGCCCTTAACAGCCCTTCTTTGCTACGGACCCGGGCGTCTCTATTCCGCTATGAAAGGATTGCAGTTGTTGTTGAATTTAGATAAGCAGTGGTGCATTTGTTGAGGCTTGCGGCTAGCTTATAACGGTAAACGCTACTCTCTCATTGAAGAATAATAATCGGCTGTTGAGAAAAAGCGCCAGGAAATAAGACCTGAGAAATTTACATAAGCGAGGTAATGGCCAGCACTTATTCAACACTTTCTACTGCTCTTTTCTTTTTTAGATTAAAGGCTTACCCACTGTGTGAGAGATCCCACTTTAGCTTCTAGGGAGCTATCAACTCGTCTTGTGAATCTTAGTATTAAACATGAAGGCCTGATAAGACCGCAGCTAGTCTTTGTCGAACTTCTGCACGGCCTTAGCACCCGTAGGGGTAAAGGGTGCAGTGACTACACTTTATATACAGAGAAGTCCGAAAAGTCTAAAGTTCTAGTTATTAGTATCATTTTAGGCATAAGCATCCTCCTCAAAGATCTCCTTGGGGCCAATAACGGTACAAAAGTAAAGCTACCCTCTTTTGCCTCGAAGTTTAAAAATGTTCCTAAGGTCGTGTACTGTACCAAGACAAAGGAATGAAATATGCCAGGGAGATAAAATCATGTATGATGCACAGAAAGTTCTCTGAAAGTGTAGACAAAGCCAAAATTTGCATCGAGATTACCAAGGTAACAGATCATATGGAAGTAAACTAGGAAATAGAACTCCACTGCCACAAAAGTGCCAAATGGTGTGGAACATGTCCTCGAGAGAAGGCGCAGTAGGTCATGCAAAATTTTCATATTGGCATAGTCATTCGCACTTAAATTCAAATTCGCCGCCGTTATACAACGCGCAATGGCCGTTCGGTTGGCTGACGCATGCGCTTGAGCACCTATTTAAGACACGCCTGAAACCAACCAACTCGCCGCTCGCAGGATTAGAAAAGTGAGCAAAACAGAGTATTCTGCCGTTTTCGTGAAGTCCTCATAAATCTAGGCAAAAAAGAGATTGCTTGAGAATAGACATATACTGCTTTAAGCAGATGTAAATAGTTGAGACGCTTGCCTTCAGACCCTTTCCTAATAGCGTAAAGTTCTTCTCAATCAAATTGAAATACCTTTTCTTTAAGGGATAACATTTCACAAACCATAAGAAAACTAGTTTTTAAGAGAACACGGAATAGAAAATATGTCACCATCGGAGATCGAACCCGTGACACACGCTTTCGCGGCGTGAGCTGTACCAACTGAGCTAGGTGACCTTCGATGTTAACATACTTGTATTCTTGTTTCTAGTCGCCACATTAGGTCCCAATCATCCGCCGATGGACATCAACATCCAGCTCAACGCAATTGAAAACCAGCGCACGCCATGGGTTCGATCCCCGGTGGTGACATATTTTCTATTTCTCTAGTGTATTTTTCAAAAACTAACATTTTAAATCCTCTCTTCTCGATGATACTACCAATTTTCCTTGCCTGGTAATAAATTTGAGAAATGTCGTTGCTACCACGTAACCAAGGTCATTGTGGACTACAGAGCATTCCCGGCTTGACAGCTTATTTCTTTCATCGTGCACGTAACAAACTTTTCTCTTAACAGGAAGAAGGGCAAATATCTTAACTTCGTCTGTGACGCCAAAAAAAAAATTCCTCCCGACATCAACGTCCTCACATTACCCTCAGGAAGGCGTAAATGCTTTTAGAATTCCAAGTCACTAACAAAATAGTATCATTAGAATATATGATGAGGTGATACCTACTACAACGCCCCGTTTTGTATTTTTCTTTGGTGCAAGTAAGGCCATACAAACCTGTTCGACATCGCATATACTTGTTTTCAAATGTTTAACTCCGTAAACAACAATGTTTACATCATTTTCTTTTCTCCTCAACACAAACAACATTCCTTAAAATGATAATTATCTGTTTATTGGTCTGCTTGTATTGTTTGAATATTTGAACCGCCAGTAGATAGAAATTGAAAACAACATTAATGTAGGTGAGGGACTCCGTTGTATTGAAAGGTTACTTAAAGTGCAAGCTTAAATCTGGGTAAAGGAGTCGGAGAGAGACCTCGGCCTCCCGTATATCTGCCCTCATACATATTGCTATTCGAATGCGGTACTGAATTATAGAAAACCACATATGCTTTCCAATAGTGTCAAGTAATCCTGTCATTAAAATCGATTGTTACAGACAGAAAAGGAATAATTGCAATTTTATGTATGCCAGAGATTATTATACCAAAAACAAATGTTGACACAAACGAAAAGAAATGACAAAAGTAATTAAGTAGGAAAAAGCATTTTAAGTATATTTGTATATACTTACATATATAACTTATGCAATTGATATGTATTGTCCACTGGTTAAGGTGTTGGTTTACAGATCATGGGGTCGTTGGTTCGAATCCCCTCAGCTCCTTAAAATTGCGAGTTAGTGTGATAATGTTAAACCCTTTGAGAATTACATATATATGTATATGTATAGACAAATATCTACTCAGACAGCCAGCATTCTCCTATGCGTATAAATATTATATAGAATTCATTAAATACAAAATTCCGTTGACTTTTCGATGTTATCATTTTAAAAAATTTTTGAAAAAGATAACATCGAAACGTCAACGAAATTGTGTATTTACTGAATTCTATATATATATAGACATATATATATATATATATATAATAAAAACATCAAACTTTGGCTCTCGCGAGCTTTCGAAAACATAGTTTCCTTCATTAGGACACACACACCCAAATTATATATATATAATTTGGGTCAGATTTATACTGATTGGTACAACTGACTTTCTGTAGGCTAAAGCCCAGACTGAAACCTTCAGTTTTAGTGTAAGTTGTTTAGGAAAGACGACTAATGACGTTATTTCAATTAAGGTTTTGATCCTAAAATAATGGTAATAGAAATTTTGTTGGTTATTTTATCTCAACTTGTAATCAGTATTTAAGGCGATCCATGTAGTGCAATTAAACAGTTGTTGATAAAGCACGACCGCCGGGTCGTGCAGCACCCGGGCGAGCGGCCGGCGACCCGGCCGGGGGTCGTCCGCCCCGCCGATGCCGCGTAGCTGATCGGCCTGGAACAGCTGCAGGTAGGCGACGTCGTAGACGGTGCCGTCGCCCACGGATTGCACGCCGCCCGGGACCGACAGGTTGAACGGCTGCTGACGATCGGCGTCGTCCCGGGTGGTGACGTCGCGACTGACGATGAGGGCGAGACGCTCCTGGCGCAGGAACTGCCGCAGCAGCTCCGGGTCGACGCCCTCCTGCTGGAACACGGTGAGCTCGGGCGCGGCCAGATCGACGGTCACCGCGGGCGGCACCGGTCGCGAGCGCACCTCCACCGGGTCGAGCTCCCACAGCTCGACGTCGACGTAATCGACCCGGAAATCCGGGTCCCAGTACCAGAGGGTCTTGCGGATACCGGCGGTCAGCGGCTCCCCCGCGGTCAGGTAGCCGGCGCCGTCGTCGACCAGGAGCTTGAGCCGGAAGTCGTACCGGGCATCGGGCAGCGTGCGGGTCCCGTCGTTGCCGAGCGAGCGCGTCTCGGGGGTGTGCGCGGCGACGATCCGCCCGTCGCTCAGCGGCAGCGGATTCCGGTAATGTCCGGTGTGCTCGGGGTCGGGTGTCTCACCGTCACCCTGGTACCCGGCGGTCACGCGCGGAGTGAGGTAGGTGATCTCGATGGCGTCGGCGCTCATCCCCGCCGGGGCGATCATCCCGATCACCTGACCGGAGGCGTGGGTGTTGAACTCGGGAGCGTCGATCGCCACGTACTCACCGGGAGCGCCCGGATGCTCCCGAATCTGGAGCACGTTCAGCACCGGCCGACCGTTGGTCCGCTGGCCGGCGACGAAGGTGAAGTCGACGACGTTCGGGTCGTCGGTCCGATTGCGCTCGAAGTACTCGTGCAGCTCGTGCCGTCCGATGTGGTTGAGCGTCTCGAGCTCGGTGCCGTCCTGGGCCATCATCCACGGAAAGAAGTGGTTGAAGCGATGGCCGGTGAACGGCGTGCCGGCGAGCAGGTCGGTGCGCACCGGCCGCGGCTCGGGGAACACCTCCTCGGCGCGCGGCAGCGCCGCCGCCCCGGCCGATTCGTCCGCGTAGTCGAAGGTGCCGTTGGAGTAGCCGCCGACGGCGTCGGCGTCGGCCTGCTGGTCGCGCTGGAGGTGATCCCAGCGGGTGAACACCACCCGCCCGAAGCTGTCGACCACCGGCCCGAAATCGCCCGACGGCGAATGGTCGAGCAGATCGAGGGTACCGTCGGCCGGATCGAGCCGCCACAGACCGGTGTTGGTCGCGGTCGATTCGTACTCGTCGTGCTGTGGGTAGAGGTGGCGTCGGCCGTCGCGCGGCCGGTCCGACGAGAACAGGAGCCGGTCATCGGACAGGTAGACCGGCTGGACGTTGTTGTAGTCGGCCGGCTGACCCGGGACGCGCGTGACGACCGCCGTCTCGCCCTGCCCGAGCCCGGTCACCTCGTAGAGCTGCCAGTAGTGGTCGACCAGCTCGTACTGCCGGCTCGGTGCCCCGACGACCATGCTGAACACGGCCCGGGTCCCGCTCCAGTGCACCTCGGGGTCGCGCACCGCGATCGAGGTCTCGCCCTGGAACCCTTCGGCGACGCCGAAGCCGGCCTCGGCGGTGAGGTTGCGCAGCGTCCCGTCGGGGTAACGGATGTACAGGTCGCCGCCGCGGCCCACCGTGGAGACGGTGGCCCGGTGGTTGGCGAACACCGAGCCGATGGCGGCGAAATCGACCGGAATGGGCACCTGGGTGACGAACAGGACGGGATGGGTCAGGCTCTCGGCACCCACCGCGGTGGCGGGCACCAGGGCCGAGACGATCGCGAGCACGACGGCGGGCACGCTCCACCCGACGCGTCGTGACAGGGTCCACGACACCATGTCGGAAGCTCCTCTGCGGACGCCAGGCGGGTTGTCGGCCTCGACGGGTCGTCGGCTCGTCTATTGTGACGCAGCCGGCCCGGCGGAGCAACGATCGATCGCGGGCGTCGCGAGCGGAGCGACACGGTCGCGGCCCCGCCCGGGGTCGGCCGGGACCGGACGGGTCCGGCCGACCCCGGAGCGGGGCCGACGCGATGGGGCGGAGCTCCGGGGGTCAGGGCTGGGGCTGGGTCGGAATCAGGTCCCGACCTCCGAGCAGCACCGACGGGAAGGTGTAGCGGATCGGGTTGCTGACCGCGCAATGCTCGATGTCGACCGCCTGCACGAAGAAGGTCGCCCCGGAGGTCTCCGGTCCGACCTCGAAGCGGTGGATCATCGGCGCATCGGCGACGTCGCCCAGCATGCGCGCCTCGACCTGCGGGTCGGCCATCACCACCTCCAGCGCCGGACAGCCGGGTACGGCGGTCGGACCCGGGAGCTCCGAGTAGAGCAGCAGCACCTCGCAGCCGACCGGAGCGCCGTCGATGGCGATCGCGTTCTCGGCGTACGGCAGTCCCGGGTCGGGCTGCGACAGCCGCAGCTCGGGCCGGGCGATCCGCTCGTCGTAGCCGAGGTCGACCGCGACCTCGCAATCGAGGTCACCGTCCCACAGCCGCACCTCGCCGTCGACGTCGAGGTCGGCCAACAGCGTGCTCTGCGGGTCGCCGGCATCGACCATCGGGCTGTCGGCCGCGAGGTGGTAATCGCCGCCGACGGCATCGACGAATCCCGGCTCGACCGACACGTTGCCGTTCAGCCCGGTCATGTCGAAACAGCCGGCCCCGTAGGCGTCTCCGGCCGGATTGTAGACGTCGTTGTGACGGAACAGCGGACGCTCTCCGACCTCGGAGGCGCAGTGGAGGGCCGCCTGTCCGGCCGGCGACACCAGGATGTTGTTTGCGATCTCGACGTTGCCGTCGTGGCCGTCCGAGAACAGCGCCGAGCCGCGCGGGCTGTCGTTGTCGACCACGGTGTTGTTGACGAACGACAGTCCGAGCTCGCCGGCCGGCACGAACCACCAGACGCCCCCGCCTTCCGGCGCCACGTTGCGCGCGATCAGGTTCTGCGCGATCACCGCCTCGGTCTGCTCGACCACGTGCAGTCCGCCGCCGGCCTCGGCAGCCCGGTTGTCGACGATCTCGTTCTGCAGCAGCTGCGGGTACCAGGCCGAGAACAGCGATATGCCCGCCCCGAGGTCGGCGGTGTTGTTGCGGATGCGGTTGCCGATCACCTCGGCCCGGCTGCCGACGTGCAGGGCGATGCCGCCGCCGAAGCCCCCGATGCAGTGCGCGTCGTTGTTCTCGATCACGTTCCCCTGGACGAGCGGCGAGCCGAGGGCGACATCGATCCCGGCGCCGAAGCAGGCGGTGTTGCCGACGATGCGGTTGCCCTCGATCACGGGCGAGGCGTCCAGGACCTCGATCCCCGAATCACCGCCGTTGGTCAGGGTGAAGCCGCGCAGGACGGAGCCCCGGCCCTCACCCGTGGCGAAGCGGACCACCGGCCCGACGCCGGACGCGTCGATGACGGTCGCCTCGGCGCCCTCGGTGGAGATCAGGCTGAGCGTCTTGCCGCGGAAATCGAGCGACTCGAAGTACGTCCCGGGCTCGACCAGAATCGTCGTCCCGTCGGCGGCGGAGTCGATCGCCGACTGGATACTGTCGAAGCTGTCGGGCACCTCGACCACGGCGCCCAGGGTGGTACCGGCCGCGAGCAGCAGCAGCGCGCCGAAACGATGAAAGCGATGGGGACGGTCACACGGAATCCAGTTCATGTCGCGAGCCTCCTCAAGACCTCGGGTGGGTCGTTTTTCGTTCGAGGGCGACTCGGTCGTCACGGTCGCCGTCGTCTCGGGGAGTGCAACGAAGGCCAGGACTATCTCACCGTCTCCCGTCGATCGTGGCAGCGGGGCGGTCGGGCGCCCGGCCGCGGCCGCCCCGCTGTGGTAGGATCTTCCCTACGGTGGCTCGGATAGATCTCCATCTCCGGACCTGGATGGCGGCGACGCGGCCGATGCGAACCCAGCACCGATGGCTCGCTCCAGCACTACTCGCGGTGACACCGGTGACTACCGCGGCCTCCACCTCGGCCACGCGGCTGCCGCTGGCGACCGACGGTACGGTCGTCGAGGTCGAGCTCGCCGGCGGAGAGCACGGGGAGCATCCGCTCCGACTGGCGGCGGATCACTACGTGCACGTGGTGGTCGAGCAGCACGGCATCGACGTCACGCTGACGGTCGTCGCCCCCGACGGCCGCACCATCGTCGACAGCGACAGCCCCAACGGATCGCACGGCCCCGAGCCGGTGGCGTGGGTGTCCGAGTCGGCCGGCGAGTACCGGCTGCGGGTCTCCGGCTCTCCGGGAGCGGAGCCCGGACACTACGCGGCGCGCGTCGACGTCGTGCGACCGGCCGAGCCTTCCGATCGCGATCGGGTCGCCGCCGATCACGCCTACGTCGCCGGCGTCCTCGCCTCGGCGGAGCGCAGCCGCGACGGCCGTCAGCGCGCGGTGGAAAGCTTCCGCCGCGCCCTGGAGGCCTACCGCCGGATCGGGGACCGCGCACGCGAGGCGACCTGCCTGTACCGCATCGGACTGGCGCACCGCCGGCTCGGCCGACCCGAGGAGGCTCTCGGCTACTATCGGACGGCGCTGGGGCTCCAGCGCGATCTCGACGATCCGGCCGCGCTCGCCAACACCCTCAACGGGCTGGGCGTCGTCCACGGGGTCCTGAGCGAGCCCGACGCCGCCAGCGCCGCCTACGCCGAAGCGCTCGAGCTGTGGCGGCAGACCGGCGACGAGCGCCGGATGGCGATCACGCTGCACAACCTCGGCAAGCTCGACCTCGAGGCGGGACTCTACGAGCGAGCGCTGGAGCGGTTCGAGGCGGCGCTGGAGCTACAGCGTCGCCACGGCGACGTCCTCGGTCAGGCCTACACCACCATCGAGCAGGGCCGGGCGTACGCCGCCCAGCTCCGACCCCAGGAGGCGCTCGACGCCTATCGACGTGCTCTGGAGCCGGCCCGCGCGGTCGGCGACCGGCGGATCGAGGCGAAGATCCTGAGCAACCGCGGTGCCGTCTACGACTCGCTCGGGGAGATGGACGACGCCCTCACGGCGTACCGCCAGGTGCTCGCGATCCTGGAGGAGCTCGGCGACAGCGCCGGCCAGTCGGCGCCGCTCAACAACATCGGCTGGGTGCATCGCATGAGCGGCCGGCCGGCGGAGGCCCACGAGCACTTCCGTCGCGCTCTCGCCGGCGCCCAGGGCCCGCGCGAGCGGGCCACCTACACCGACAACCTCGGCCGGGCCGAGCTCGATCTGGGCCGGGCCGAGGAGGCGCTGCGGCTATTCCGTGAAAGCCTCGCGCTGGCGGAGGAGCTCGAGCTCGGCGAGCTCCAGGCGCGCGCCCGGGGCCACGTCGGTCTCGCACTGCACGCCCTGGGACGGAGCGACGAGGCGGTGGAGCAGCTCGAGTCGGCGCTCGCGATGGCGACCTCGCGCTCCGAGCCCGGCACGCTGGAGTACACCCTGCGCATCGACGTCGCCCGCATCCGCCGCGACCGCGGCGAGCTCGAGAGCGCCGCCGAGCAGGTCCGCCGCGCGATCGCGTCGATCGAGTCGATCCGCTCGGCGGTCGGCAGCCGCAACCTGCGCTCGACCTTCCTCGGGTTCCGCCGCCCCTACTACGAGCTGCTGACGGACCTGCTGATCGAGCTCGACCGTCGTCATCCCGGCGCCGGGCACCTGGAGGAGGCGTTCGAGGTCACCGAGCGGGCGCGAGCGCGCAGCCTGCTGGAGACGCTGGCGGAGGCCCACACCGACCTGCGCGCCGACGTCGCCCCCGATCTGCTGGAGCGCGAGTCCGAGCTGCGGACCGAGCTCGATCGGCTCGGCCGTCGCCGCGCGGCCCGCATCCGGGCGGGTGACGAGGCCGCGGTGGCCGAGCTCGACGTCGCCATCCAGGAGCGTGTCAACCATTACGACGACCTGCAGCACCGGATCCGCGCCAGCAGCCCCCGCTACGCCTCGCTGTCGGGCACCGAGCCGGTCCGCCTGGCCGCCCTGCGCGAGCGACTGCACCCGACCGAGGATCTGCTGCTCGAGTACGGCCTGGGGGAGGAGCGCAGCTGGTTGTGGGTGATCGAGCGCGATCGCGTCGAGGTCCACGATCTGCCGCCGCGGGCGTCGATCGAGGCGGCGGCCCGGGCCCTGCACGAGAAGCTCAACACCGCCCCCGACCCCTCGCCCGAGCGCTGGCGCGAGCAGCAGCGGAGCTACCATCGCGAGGCGCGCGCGCTGTCCGAGGTGCTGCTCGGCCCGATCGCCGACCGGCTCGCCGGACGCCGGCTGACGGTGGTCCCCGACGGCGCGCTCGAGTACGTGCCGTTCGCCGCCCTGCCGGAGCCCGGGCACCCCTCCCCCGCGCCGCCCCCCCTGTTCACTTTTCACTTTTCACTTTTCACTTTTCACTTTTCACTTTTCACTTTTCACTTTTCACTTTTCACTTTTCACTTGCCACTTTTCACTTGCCACTTTTCACTTGCCACTTGCCACTTGCCACTTGTCACTTGCCACTTGCAACTTGCAACTTGCTACTTCGGTGTGAAAGCTTCATTAGTGAGAGAGATAATTGGGTTTAGCTAGATCTATGTCCTTGCTCTGTAGGCTATACTAAAGCCTTCGAGAACCTAGGAGGGCCTTTGAGACCAGACATTAAACATGGAAATAGATGGAAAACAAGAAAGGAATCTTTGTTAGAAAAAACAGTAACACTAAGGGTTAATGCAGAAGAAATCAGGGTGCTTCGTAAGATTAGGAGGGCTGTAGAACAGAGCTTTGCTGCTTGGCAGCATTGCTTAAATTAATATGATATGGAATGCCTTAATTGAAAGTGATAGGTACAGTCCACCAACTAACTGCAGATATGCTTATGGCAATGTGCTTAGACCAACCTCCAACGACAATCTGTAGACACTATGAAAGAATTTAAGTAAGAAAATGGATTCTCCACTTATTAAAAAGAGAAAAACAACATGGTGGTTGCAAAGGATAACGGCATACAACATTTGATTAAACGAAGCAAGAGTGCTTTTCATATTTGGGAAGAATGATAGCATCAAACGGAAAAGAAAAGGAGGAGAAATTACTAAATTTCAGTTGAATCCTAGGATACTCCACAGATTCCAAAGCTGGACAATAATTATTACGGAAGTCAAGAGAACATTCCATGTTAGCATTCTCAAGTATGTGCAGCAGTAATCTAGTTTCAGGTTAGTTAGTATAGGCGAAGTCGCCCAGAGGAGTAGCTGATACTTAAAATCCGCCCAGGTGGTTGGTGTAAATGCCCAATCGGTAAGAATTCTTTACACTTTTATCAAGATTATCGTTTTTCTTCGTTATTAAAGAAAAAGCTAATGCTAGTGTAATCTTCCTATTGTACGTAGATGAAATCGCAAAACCGCATAGCAAGATCATGTCGCAGCATTCAATACAGTGCTGTATTGTCGGAAGTTCCGAAAACATCTATTTGGTTAGGTATCCAACAGTATTCTCTGATTATCGTTTTCTCGTTGCGCATCGTAATCGAAGGGAATATATTTTTGCTACCCCTTCTTGGAAGAAAGTTCTTCCCCGAAGGGCAGCTACAAATACCTTTACTGTTGCTTTCAAGGTCTAAGTTAAAAGCGGGTCCTGCTAGCAATTTGAGGTTTGTAGAAGGGCTCTTTAAGCATCTGCAACAACTTAAAGGTTTTAAAATTGTTCAATGGTAGAGCCCCTTTAGGTCCAAATAGAAGAGTTTTGAGGATTTTAAAACAAGTGACCTATTTAACTGTGTTTCTTCTTATAGTAAGTCAATTTTGCATTTTATATATTTTTCACTATGGTGGGACTAAGTGTAAGCTGCTATAGTTTACGACATGTTGTTAAACAAGGATTATCTGTTATGACAGCCGAAAACGACTTCTGTGGCTACCCAAGTCCCCTATTTTTGATATCACTATTGCAAAAGAGGTAAATTTTTCAAATATAATTTTAAACCTAATCGGACACACTTAAAAGCTAGGAAAGAGGAGATGGTTTCTGGGCAAGCAAATTATTTTTGTAATTAGCCTGTATTTTTTTTACATGATTACCACTTTACGATAAAAAGATGGCTTTCATTTCATCTTTACGATATCTTAACCCGGAAATACTTTATTTAATTTTTTCAATTGAATCACTCTGCATCAACACCTACAGTAGCAGATCTTGCTTAATTGTTCTACTTAGGAGAAAGTTCTACTTTTGATAAACAAAAGTATGCAAACTATTCGACTTCTTCCTTATTACAGTCATTACAGAATACCGTGATGAAACTTAGTGTTTCACAATGTAGGTCTTCTGCAAGACAAGTTACAGGAGTGTGTTGATAGATCTTTCTGTGCAAGGTATGCCGAAGCAGAAACGGAGGGACAGCTCCTAATTTCAATTGCTCATATGAGTTATTTTGCCAACAAAGAAATTTGAAACGTTTCAAAGTTGTTTTGCATTATGATTACTACCTATAATTTCTATATTTTGCTATACAATAATAAACATTAAGGTGTTTTGTTTCTGTTAAACAAATTGTCTGCAGATGAACACTTTCATGTCAATAGGCTGATTTAAAAGTGGCAGTAATGGCATTTGTCAGTCCCTGCAATTCACTTATTTTAAGCACAAAATATATGTACCTTGCTCGGTGTTCCAATATTAAAAACTTATTCTCGCACCGAAATGAGTTCAGAAAGCAGCCCCAAAACCGCCCACTGTAGCAACAAAGCATTTTCATAAAGCTGCTTCTAAGAACCTAATATAATTGATAAATAATCGATGAATAAAGGCAATCTGCCAAGTCATAAAACTATTCCTTTAGAACAAACGGGGAATTAGGTTCATGATACGACACAAGCATTTCGTCATATACGGAGATATGTCCTAATGCGGTATGTCTTTGCTCAACTCCCCCATATGGTCAATACGCTAGAATTATTTTCCGATGCGAGCTGCTGTCTGAAGTTCTGTTGTGTACAGCAAAATTAAACTATGTCCTAGCAGGTAAGAAATGCTTTGCAGTGCCGGTGTGCGCTTTTACTTCATTGTAATGAGGACTAACGGCATATTTACAATACTTGCAACTCTAATATTAATATTAAATTTTTATCCCCATTACCCCATTATGAACAGGAATATATCCGATTTGCGAAAACAAAATACACTACCGAATCCAGCATTGAGGATCGTCAATTCTTTAATTGCTTGAGTTCGGTACTCGAGCTTATTTTTTACATCTGATTGCCTGATTTGAAAATTTGAAAATTTTGTTCACGCCCAAACATCCGCAACCGGCAACCACTAAGAAATTCTCTCTAATCATAAACTTTACTTAATCGGGCAGGAACACCGCGAAACTGGCGACACTGACCGTACTCTAATGTAGACTAACAATTTCCTTGAAATGGCTTCCCCCAAGAGGTTTTAAGATTCTTTCTAATAATTACGTATGGTAAGGCAGTTCTAATTACTGTTTGGCTTATTTTAAGTTCAAGGTATGCCATGATTTATATTTCTTAGTTTTGCATTTCATTATCAATAACAGCACCTCCACATTGTTGTCTCCGTGGTTTCTTTAACCATGAGATGTTCTAATTTGAAATCCATTTTAAAGTTTTTCTTGGTTATTTTCAGATCTGAGCGCAGTAATCAACAGAGATTTGCCAAAACATGCAAAACAGCAATGGAGTGCATGTTGGTTAAAGGCGTTGATATTTACAGGAGCGCGTGGAAGGTCACAAAAGGAAGAGGTCTTCCATTTCCAAACAATGAAAACTAACATAATGAAGTTATCTTGTACAACCTGATTGACAATTTCCACATTTCCACACAATTTCCACATTTTAACCAAGCAATTATTAGCAAACTTTACTGTTTTATTAAAGATATGCTCTTCAGTCACGAACGCAAGCCTTTCTTCAAAGTTTCAATGACCTTAACAACACAGGCAGAAGTATTAAATACAACAGTTCACATTCTTCACACTGTATTCTGTATAATTTTTCCCCTGATGATGGCGGATGATAGCACCGAAACTTTGGAACGAAAAAATAAATAGATAAACATTGATATGTATAATCACAGTAAGCCTGCTCTTTTAATAAAATGTGTATTCATGAGTTTCTGGGATGCGTTCATAAATTCCTTCCGCTTCAGTTTCGGTATTAAGCAGCATTGTTAGAATGCAGCCGACTTATGTATACCGGCATATACTTGAAACTGACTTCTACACCATATTATCGATTTTTTAAACTACCTGCATAGGTGAGCAAAGTAATTTTGAGTAGAACTGCAAGAATCATTATCATTTAAAAGCGGCGTAGGCCTGCCAAGATATAACTTTGAATGTCTTACTCAGAGTATCAAAGCTTCTGCGTTTTGTTCAGAAAGAGTCATAATAAAGAGGGTGCTACAGAATCTACTGTGTCGCGCAGGTTCGACTCCAAAATGTTCGAAAGAGCAAACACGATCCAAAAGAACTCTATGCTTTCAATTATGTGAACGTGCATACAATAAATATCCAGATACAATTAGTTGAAAGCATTAATCTCCATCAATAAACAGCTTCCAATAATTCCACGTCTGCAATCTTAAAAGCCGAAATAATCGGAAGATTTAAACAATCCTACAACCTAAAAATCTTTCTAAATTCCAACGATCTCTCTCCTAATATTACAAAATTCTGTCCCATTTATTTAAACGAATGAATCTGACTGTACATTTTGTTTGGCTTTTTAGCACTTTATCATAGGCTCCGGTAAATTTCTCGGCGTAAATTTTGAGTTACACAGCAACATTGTGACTTTTTCGGCATTATAGCATCATATTAATCTACTAAAATCATTAAGTAAAATACTTCAAAGATTTTAAAGATTTATTTTATCTGCATCACTTTTAAATTCTCACAAGGGAAATATCTGCAGATTGGAATAAGAATGTGGAAATGACACCTTAAAAATCTTTGTAGTAACCTCCTGTTTTCATCGGGTAGGCTTGTCGTAATTATTGGTGATATGAACACTAACCTAAGATAGTATTATTTTCACTTGTACTACTATATGATAGTGCACATTTTCTCTTCATATTAAAAAAAAAGACAAAGCATTGTTTAATGGAAGTACGGGATGTTTTGATTTTTAAACACATTTTTCAAGCCAGGCAACTCTGAATATGATCAGTGCAGGTAACACTGTGCATTGAAACAACGATGAGTATCTCAGGCTTGTAAGTGCCTATGTAAGTAAACACTGATCTTATGTGGGGCACACAGAAAATAAAGATGTAAAGAAAATATTTTGAGGGCTTTACAGAAGTTATCAAGATTTAGTCCTTAACACAAACAAAAAGAGGTTGGTGTAAAGAAATTGTGAAAAAGCAAGGCCTTTGCAGAGAATTTGCATGTTGCTGTGAGGGCACTCAGATCAAGCAATCTATTAATTTCGTGATATGAGTTGCTCTGGACCTGCCTCTCCAAATGTTACATTGTCTTGTTTTATGCAACCTTAAATATCAGGGTAATATGAGGATAACCTCATTAAAATGCGTTTAGTCTCAAATGGTTCCTCTACAGGACTAATGGAAATCAGAACCTTCCATTAAATATGACGACTGGAACTTTATCAGTTCAATTATCGATATTTAAATCATCTGCGTAAATAGAAAATTACCGCAAGATATCCTTCATGTAGTTGATAATTATTTTATTTGCAAGATAACATTGCAGCATGCTGAAAAACATCCTTCAATTCAAAGCTATTGAGAATATCACTTTGGTTTTGATGAATGAGCCCCAGTAAAGCTTGATTCGTCGCAATCTGAAATTTCAGTAAAAAACACTCCCTAAATTAACTTTTTACTGTTTTTTTACTCCTAATTTGTAAACGTATGACACCAGGACCTCGTAGAGTGGAGCAGCTATAATCTCTGTAAGACACATATTAAATACGATGATCTTAAAGAGGTTGAAATGTCTCTGTGCTTGAGGACCTAACAAATATTGAGTCAAAATTCTTTCGCCCTGCATTTTGATTGTTTAATTGATGTTCTTTTATTGACAAGCTAGATTCATGTACTCCTTAACAATAGAGATTTCCCTGCTTCAAGGATTTGTGACGTCGTATCAAAGTAAGACCGTGCCGCAAAGCACTTACGTTGCAATTTGACGTCACGAGCATTCAAAATAAAAGTCCGACGTCGCCAGGAACTTGTTTATTGTTTTGAATTTCATTCAGATGATAGATGACTCTGAGTTCGAAGAGTTACGATACACTGATAAACAAAGTTGACAGCTCACGAGTATTATTGTTAATTTTCAAAGTTAACTGTAAAATGGAAATCGCTACATGCTGTATTTATAATCATGCTGAGATGAAACATCAATCGTCGATACAACAGTCAAGATTAAGTCCTTTGGATTTCCCCATGGACTATTTAAGTGCAAACTGCTGATGGATGCCAGTAAGAAGTTGCTTTTATAGATGAAGCAACGTTAGTAGCTAAAGAGATTTTAGAATGAAAGTTAGACAAGAATAAACTTACAGATCAATAGGTGCAGAAAAAGCAAAAAAAGATGACATGCTTAGCGTAAAGAAAGACTATCCAACGAAAGAGGATAACAAAGTGGCATTCATCGAGAAGAGATGATTTGAATGTTAGTTTTGAAAAGAACACTACAGAAATAGAAATATGTCATCACCGGGGATCGAACCCGTGACCCACGCTTTCGCGGTGTGCGCTCTACCAACTGAGCTAGGTGACCTCCCTTTCTAATTTCACTCCATACGATTGCTGTGATCAGTGTATGGCGAAAACGTTTAGCAAAATGAATCTGTTACTCAATGCAATATTCAAGTTTTGTACCACAAAACAACTTTTAGTATGTATTTTGCTTCCTCTGCACACTATACTAAGGCAATGTATAAAATATAGCATTTTACATGAAGTCTTATAGCCTATGGCATTTAGACTCCTATTTAGTGTCCTATCGGCTTGGTTCAGCAATTGGTGAAATGCTGCTATTACATTGGTGTCAGAAGTGGGACTGGTTTTAATCATTTAAAAAAACTAACTAAAAAGAGTCTGAATTCAGCTACATAAAGGGAGAAATGAGTTAAGAAATGTGTAAGATCACGATGGACATACAAATTAACCCCAAAAGTTGCGCTAACTTAAATGGCAATACTACAAGCAGAAAAGGCCTTAACCCTATTTGGTGAGGTGGTGGCTTAACATGCAAACAGCAATTTTGAAGTCTAATAACTTTTGATGTACTACACAGTTGAGACTCAAATTTTGGACTTTTAATAAAATTTATTAGAGTTTTTAAAAGGAACAAAAATGTTGAATATTTCAAAACAATCATTTTCAATATTCTATGCAGGGAGTCCTGTTTCAAACAATGAGTGTACAGAATTTCAAGATTTTCAAACTTTTAAGTTGGAATTTTGAATTTTATGAGCACTGTAAACTTTTAGTTTCTAATGAACTTATTGATGTCATTTTGTTTGCCAGTTATGATGTCATAACTGTTACAATATTACACCATCACAATGTGTAACAATGTGATGTAATATCACAGAAAATAATATTATTTTTCAAATTTTGTATTAATAGCTTTTTTAAAACTTATAAATCAATACCCTTAAGAAATTTCAGTAAGATATCATGGGTGATTTTCTAAAATAATAATATCTTTAACTCTCAGAGTTACCTTAAAACAACCATACCAAATCCCAATAATTCAAGAACCACAATGGTTTGAAATACCCGAAAGTGTTCAAAATTTTGGTATCAGATAATTGAAAAGATACAATATCAAACATCAATTTTTTACTTTTCCCAATTGATTGATATATATTGATATATAGTTCTGATTATATGTTACATGAACATTTTGGGCTAAAAATTTATTAATATCTCCACCAAATTTCACAGCCGTAGCCTCAACAGTTTCTGAGATACTATGGGCACACAAAAGCCCCACCTTTACATCCACAGGCAGAAGAGCCCACACCAAATAGGTTTAAATTTGATATCAGAAGTGAGGCAGGTCTCAACTATCAATCTGCTCATCATAAACCTGAACCACCGCAATAAATGAAAAATTGGATAAAATGAAATGATCAAATATTTAGTTTGATCAGTTAAAAGAAAACCAAGAATATTGCATGAAATAGCGAAAACATTGTGCACTTAAAAGCTTTTCTCATCTGACATTCCTCAGAGTACTCACAACAGACAAAAAAGCTTTTACGTATGCAATGTTTTTGCTATATCGTGCAAAATAAAATGATAAAATCACAGGATTTGAAGTTAAGAAGAAATTTGCATGCAATTAAAGAAATTCTGTCAAAGAAGAGTTGCTTTTTATTTGGTGTCAGAAGTGGGACTAACCTCAATGTAGATGATTATTAATATGAAGCAACATTAAACATGAATAGATGCAATATACATTCCATGATAATGAAAGATGATAATAGCTCTCAGGAAATTTCAAACTTTACCTGTCGGAGCTACCATACAAGCACTTCTGATTTACTGCAGGTGCTTCAAAGCTATGTGAATACCAGTATGCTCCATTTGACCATGGTAATTTTAGGACAATTTCATTGGAGACTGTGAGCAGAAACATGCAACTAATAGAAGTAGCCAACTCAGACTGGAATAAACCATTATAGTGAAAATAAGATTAAATCACATGGTCAAGCATCATTGCATAATACCGTAAATTACAGATTAAGTGCTCAGGACTCAAATAAATACCCATGCTCAAATAAGTGCCCAGTTTGGGAAAAATATTTCTCACAAGCGCTCAGGTCCAAATAAGTGCCCTGGTCTGGACAGCAAAGAAGTGGATGCAGCAGCTCCAGAGTTTACGTTTTTAGATGATGATGTAGAGGATGATGAAGATGTATTGATTGATTGATTGATTGATTGAATGTTATGTTTCAATCTATTCTATAGAAAGATCACGTATGTTTAGTTATCTGTTTTTCCTTTCCTTCACAAGTGCCCAGGTCCAAATAAGCGCCCAGTCCGAATATGTGTCCACCTAGAAACTTTTGCTTTTAAATAAGCTCCCAGGGCACTTAATTGGTCATTAATGGTAATGGAAACTGAATTAATACACATAACAGTACTTTGAAAAGTATAACTTATTTCAAATATATAGTTGTTTTGTAACACAGAAACATGGACATCAGTATGTGGAAAGGATACATGCCACTGCCTCAGATGTAATCTTAGTACTCTTTGCTTGTAGTAATATCTGCATCTGGATAG
>JAAAKM020006971.1:123843796-123889065 GCA_010016025.2 Alatinidae sp. Z8VKAUB7J3 | reverse complement strand
TGTGGAAAGGATACATGCCACTGCCTCAGATGTAATCTTAGTACTCTTTGCTTGTAGTAATATCTGCATCTGGATAGATTACTTTCTAATTCCATTTTCTTTTCAACTTGCTGTTTCCAGTATCGCTTCATTGCACTTGGAAGGAAACAGGAATAAGTTGCTGATTAAATTTGAGCTAGATGCTTAATATTGATAATTGGTTATACAGAATAGATGTTGTTTATATCCTAACTTGACAGCTGCAACATTTTAGTGTTGTTATATATTCACTGAAGAAGTGGTTCACTCTGACAGTTCCAGATCAGATGATAAGCTACCACATTGATTATTCCTTGAATTCCTATCTGGAACTGCCTCAACATAATCAGTACATAGTCTTTAAAGGTAGTACAAATCACAATCTCATTGGTTTACAATTAATGAATCACTACTTTACAATTTACTTTACAAGAACCCAAAAGTGCTTTCTCATGATTCCAGAACCTTTGTGGGATGTCAGCCCACTAACAAGGAACTAACATTAATACATAACATGTTTTAGCGCTCAAATATGAAATATGCAATGCTACAGCAATTCTGTTAAATTTTTCATAAAAACAAACCCTTGCTTGCTTTCATTTAATCTTTCTAGTTGCTACTTATAGCTTTATCCAATATTTCTCACAGAACAGGGAGAAAGATTGTAAGCTTTGGAACACAACACTTGAATCTCAAATGGTAAATGTTTGTGTGAAAGCTTACCTGAAGCACATGACCATCAAAGAGGTATTGTAGAAGTTGTAAGCTACACAATTCATTTCAACTGTAGGCTAATATAGAAGTAAAAATACATAATAATATGAATATATTGATATCAAAATTGTAGCATAGTGTAAGTTTACTTATACCTATAAATCACATCAATAGTATTGTATGATCAAAACACAGACGTTTGAAAGTTCTATTGATAGCACTGCATTAATAACACATCTACAGAGGCCTAATTAGTACACATATTTAGTTAATTTCTTTTGGTATACAAATGTGTTACTTAATTATGTATAGTCTTGTGTAGTTTCTGACATAACAACAGTTCCCAGTCAAAATGGCATAGAGTTTACCATAGTTCACTTTGCATAAGACAACACTGTTTGCCATGTTATACAGAGTCATCATCATCAGTCTTGATTTAATGTCTGTTTTCTATGTGAGGACAGGACTGGGTACATAAATAACTGGTTAGATTATGATAGGGCTAGGCTCACATTCCTTTGCAGAAAACCTGTTACTATTACCTCTTGTCATACCTTTTCTTGGTCTACATAGATCTGGGCTTTGCTCCACAAACTATCAAGCCTCTACACTTTCTTACCCAATTGGTCCACTCAATTCTCTCAACATGACCAAGCCAACAGAACCTCCAGTTCTGAATTACATATGTCTCTGAATTGACAAAACTCTTCTAATTAACTGATGAAATAATTCTCTAAATTTCTTGAAGCAGAAAGTATCTTAAAAATAAGACTCCTTTTGATATCCTCTTCACTACACAACATATCACCTTTAGAAGTAACAAAGGTTACTACCTTTTTCCAACGATCTACCACTGTACATCACTCATACTAAGAAGCACTATGTTTTCTATGATTTTACATTTATAATCCATACAAACTGAATATCAGGTCTTAGCTTTCTTACAATAACACTGTATTCTTCCATACTTAATTCTTACACATGGAATGTAATTGCAAAACAAACTCTAGTTCTATTCAAATAAGCACCCACTTAGCCTATTTCCAGCAACCATTTTTTAGTTGAGGAGTCTTTCAGAAAAGAAATGTTTCTGCATTTGGCAGTTTTTCTAGGGTAAGCACACACTTTTTACATTTCAAGGTTTTAGTAAATGGGTGCTCATACTTGAATTGCACTTATTTACAAATGCAGAAAAAGTGCTCTCTCATATGCACCCTTTACAAAATATTGAATGTGAAGTGAGTTGTGTTGAATGAATCATAATATGCACATAAAATTGATGTAATGCAGTGCATTGTGTGTTATATATTTAGTGGAGATGTGCTTTGTGCTGAGAATTTTATGGAGTGTACTTATTATGCTAGTGTGCTTATTTGAAAGGGGTGTACTTGATCACAATATTATATACTATTAGCTATATGTGTATTGTTACCCTGAGTGCATCATCTTCATATGACCAAAGAAAATCCAAAAATTCTGGCTCAAATTTATGCTTTGGTTTTTTGTCTTCTTCAATAAACGTATCCCTAGATTAAATGAAAGACAACACGTCAATAGAAAATGCTTAATTATTTAATTGACGACATATATATTCATTAAAAAGTGATACCAAATGTATGAATCTTCCCAATTGGTAAAAAATCATCAGTGAGAAACAAAAAACAGACAGCTCCTGTAAAATAGTTTTAGATTGCAACCAAAGTACTTTCCAAGTACAAGAAAGTACGTTAGAAATAGAGTGAGAGACTGTTGGAATAGTCTCCCCAGTGTAGCCTTGGAGTCTGAAAACATTAACACATCTGAAGGCCATCTTGACCACCATTTAAGGAACCGTAAGGGGTGCCTATAAGTCCTGAAAGGACTTCCTCCACCCCAGATTCAAGGTAAATTCAAGGTAAATTCAAGAAAAGGCATATAGAGAACTTACCACCGTAATTCAACCCATAGCTCTGGGTTATTCTGCAGTTCGTCAATTTTCTCAATAATAAACCTCGGAGGGCTTGTTGGCTGGTTTACAATCAGTGCCGTAAAAAGACTCTAAAACAATGATAAGATTGGAAGACCAGTTATAAATAGCCTGTAACAACTACATAAAGAAACTAGGCCTATTGACTAAACACCATAATGTAAACTTACCATATTTAAAGTACGGTATTTATTATTATTCTGAATTATTGGAACCTTAAACATATAGGTTTTATATCTTGCTATGTGATTTATGCCATTCAGATCTCTTGTATAGCACTGGTAGCCTTACCAGCTAAAGAAAAATAGAGTAAAAGACGTCAACAACGGACTCCGTTATTTATATATGTATTCATGCATGACTAGATAGACCTACGAGAACGCACCTATATGTATCAAGACTATTAATTATAGACACTTTTGCTCTTTATTCATCTAGGATTTTATATTAAATGCTTTAAAATGTCGTACTCTATACACAGTCAATCGCCCAAAAGTAACGACAACTTACCTCAATTACATCAGGTAGCCTGTGTTTCATCAAATACTCCCGAATTTCAGGATCACATTTCCTTAGTGAAGTCATGACTGTCGGTTTATTCGAATAACTCTTTATAACTTCTCTAAAACTTTTACAATCAGAGGCTTCCTTTGCAATATTCCATGCTCTATCTTTGCTAGCAATTTCAGAAGCTTTTCACGTTTGTCCACTTGTACATACGTACGTTTGAACACGGGTGGTCAGGCCATATGCCGTGCACATCCACATTTTCAGAAATACTCCTGGAATGTCAAATATAACAGGGCTCCTTTGACAGTGGATTTTGTACTTTTTAATCCTCAAGTGATAAAAATTACTAAATAAAAAGTAATATATCGCATTGCTATTAACAAAATGCGCAATCACTTGTTGTCATTTAGGGTCCATGTTGTCCAGTTTGTTTGTCTTTTCGAGCGCATTCCGTTAGCAACGCTTCGTGTATGGATCACGAAATGTTCCGGAAAAGGGTCTTATGAAAAGAACACTAGAAAAATTGAAAATATGTCACCACCGGGGATCAAACCACTGATCTCTAAAAATTGCTGTTTTCATATAGATATAGAAGGGGTCTGTAATTAATTGAAGGCACCAAAAAAGGGGGTCTTTAATTAGAGGGGATCTATAATTACTTGAAATGAGGCGAAAAGGGGGTCTAAAATTGGAGGGGGTCTATAATTAGAGGAAATACGGTATAGTAAAATCCCAATACTAAACCTGGACTTATAGTGTTTGGTTAGCGTTTTAGTGGGTCTTTATTTGATGTGACGTATATTTGGAGAAGTGTGTGTGTTTGCAATTGGCAATAAAAATACCGAATGAGGCGACGTAAACAGTGTATTTCCCGTTGACGTGGATTCAAAGGACGTGAAGACGAAGAGATAATGTGTTTGTTAATACCGCAATTTATTATCAGACTATTGGGGAGGGTCCTTCTATATGAGAGTAGGTAACCAGTTCAACTGAAGTGGTTTTCACTTCCAAAATCAAAATTGGCCTTCGCCAAGGCCAAAACATAACAAAGAGCAATAAGAAAAATGGACTCACAAAAAGAAGCACTATTTCCTGAGCTGTTACTATATGTCTTGAATATTGAGGTTGCGTGGTCACTGGACAACAACCTTATGTTTCTCAGGCTTACTACAGTCTTACCTTGTGTGGCACCTTATTTTGGGGCTTGGTGTAGTTTATCAAGTTGAAATTTTCTGCTTCACCTATCTGTTCCTCTTGTTAGCGAATTTGGCACCATGAAATCGATGTCCTGTCGCCCTTTTTGAAGCAAGTACTAATGTTTAAGCCATTTCTTGCCTGAGTAGATGCTTCCAAGGCCAAGTAGCATTTTAATCAACGTTGTCATACGAATGCATGAGTCTGATGGGAAGAACATAATTGACAGTTGCAAAAAAATACGCTTTTCTGGGTTGTAGAGTTCGTAGCACTACGGATATTTGGTAGTACCGAAGATGCTGTTTCTCTAAGGTATTGAAGAGTGGCATGGTATGCACACATTTCCTTCAGCTTGCCATTTAGAATTTGATGTGGGATTTTCTCAGTCTCTGTGCCCTTAGGAAACCGGTAAAGCTATTTGTGTTTTATATAGAATCTAAAAAGGAATTTATTACAATACATATCGATCTCAATAACTAACCTTCCCATATCAATAATATTGAGAGGTTTGAAGTGAAAGTCAAATAGAGGATTTTTTTATTTCATTATCAACATCATCATTAGCGTTGCTACCTACAAGGTTTTGATATCCTAACACTTGTTGACTCAGTCACAACCATTGATGGTAGAATTTTATTACGTCACGAGCCGTAGTATTTTTCGAGCTCGAAAGAGACCACGACTCGCTACGCGATAAAACTCTAACATCTACTACCTACAAAAATTTCATAAAAATTTACCTTGTCTAACTGAAATATTACCAATTAGACTTTTCTATTTATATGAACAATGTTAAACGTATTATTTGTAATGGTAATGATTCTTAAGAATTTTGAATTGTTTTCGAAGGTGTGACAGTTGTCTCATCACTGGAAATACAAATGGCTTAGTTTCAGAATGGCTATTGGATGATACAGAAAATGAGGAAACTCTGCCTGATGAACAGATGCATTCTTACAATTTTAAGGCACATGATGATGCTGTAAATGGAGTGAGGTATGTTTAAAACGCAAGACAATTTTTTTAGCCATCATACTTCCTTACTGCTTTTAAGTCTAAGCGTTTGTATTTGTGGCGGATAGTGTAAGCTTCGGCGCGTCAATCTTAGTAGCACGTACAGTTAGATACCTCACCCCACCTCACCTTAGCTTCCCTCCACCTCATTTGCTGAGATACACGAATGTCTTGGCTAATTTTAGAGAGTAGATTTAAAGCTCTCGGGATTTGGAGAATGTAACTGAGTTTATCGGGCTAGAAAAGTGGTTAGAGTGACCAAAAGGGACTGCTTAACGTTTCTGTTATATTTTAAATGAAATCAGGTCTTTGATGAATAGACAATACTGGACAAAAGTAATGATTTATAAATGATGCAGTTTTGAAGCTGAGGTCGCAAAATACTCGTTAGTGAAGATCAAATGGACCATTGGCCAACTATGTAAAAGACGCCATACACACTGTTATTATTTTAGGAATTACGGCTAATGCACGATGCCTGAGAAGTCGTATGCTAAGTATGGTGACACTCTTCAGGGCGCTGTTCCTGCTATCAACATTTTCATAATATTTTGGATGGTAGTAACATTAAATGTCAATAATGTAAGAAAGAATTAAGAAATGAAATGCTTAACGCATATAAGTAAGTTTGCTGTTTTTCTGAACTAGAGTGTTATAAACATCAAAGCTCTGTGGAGTATTTGACACAAATTCATGTAAGTATACATCAAAGCTTATGCGTCATCAAGAATAGAGGGAGTGTCAGTTTTGAACAGATACTAGAGAAATAGAAAACATGTTACCACGGAGGATCGAAGCCGTAACCGAGCTGGTCGCCAATTACGTTGATCTGGATGACGATGTTAACTGGTTGATCATTGGGAGCTAATGTGGCTACAGGAGAACTAGATTATATAACCATCGCAAGTCACCTGCCTCGGTTGCTAAAGCACACGCCGCGGGTTCGAGCCCGGTGATAACATATTTTCTATTTCTCTAGTATCTTTTCAAAGCATATGCATGTTTTTTCACAATTGTGCATAAGGAGATAATATTGTTGTTTATGTTGCAAGTTTAAATCACTACATTTTACCCATGCTGTATTAATATCACAGCAAATTGAATATCGTGAGATCTGTGAGTACTTTTGATCAGGAAATGTGTATTAGAATGGAGCGATGAAGATTTGATCATAGTAAGATTGTTAACAACAGAGTATATTAGAATTTAATTGCAGTCAACATCCCTATTTTTAAAGTTGATGTATCGGTCAATACACCTGCAGATGGAATGTATCCAATTGAAAGGTATTGGTTTACTGTAAATAAAACGTGATTAAATCATATTTCGGCAAAGTGTTTCTTATGCACAAGGATTGGGGTCTATTAACCCAAAAGAGGATTGGGACGAGGCTGAGAATTAGGGTAATTACATTTACTGAATTATAACGCGATTTTAAATACGAAAAAGGTATTACGATTCACCAAGCTCGTTTAAAATAAGGTCACAAAAAACTTGGGAAGGAACTTCGACTTTGCCAATTTGTTGTTCCCTGTTGGATACCGTATTGTAGCCAAGATCTCAACTTATATCTTGAATTATCCTTCACGTCTTAACTCCAACGTGTAATTAAAAATAGACAACGATTAAAGATGCAACTTTATAGATCAAAGGAAGTGGACTATCACCATTAAAAACTCATGTTATAGAATGAGTAAAGCCAGTGGGAATGAGATTATTACTTAAAGATTGATAGATTTGTATAAAGAATAATAGGTCAGTAATGTTCTATGATCCTACATTCGGTAATTCTTCAAATAAAATAGTTTTATATCGGGACTGATACCACCTAACACGTAATTATTGTTAGAACTAGTGGGGTTTTTTCTTTATTTCTTTTCTAAGTTACGATTCCCAGACTAGTAGTTCACTGAACTGCAATACGTCGAGTGTGATACCCGCAAGGCAGGCAATGGTGCCATTTTTCGAACATGGGTTGCGATTAGTATTGCAATACACAAATAAGCAACTGTAAGAAGGCAAGCCTGAAAAACGTTGTAGAAGTCTTGGCCGTGACATGATCAGCTAAGAATCAGAATTAAAATAAAATGTAACAATTTTGTCAGTTATTCCTGATAGAGGACCATAGAGTTGCTGTTAATAATTTCCCAGGCCCAGGCCTCCTTAACGACTTCTTAGCTGTGCACTGTTGACTCTGTTTCTCAAACCATATCTGCATCTCTACCTTCTGTATCTATAGATTCTTCGCTATCTTAGGAAGCAGCATAGCACATTTATTATACGGAGGACACCTAAAACCAATCAGAAAGTTTCATCCAATGACGCTCCGTTATAAAGTTAATGTAACCTCTCTTTCATCTTTCATCGTTCCCGATATTGGAAGAACCACTTTGTCAGTTTTCTATTTAACTCTGCGACGTATGGCATTTAAGCTAGGGGCTAGAGATTAGACGTGACCAAGTGACCCAACTAGAAACTTCCATGACAAAAAAATTGAATCTCAGTTCTGTGTAATTGAAATCTATGTCATGAAGTCAAAAATTTTCACTACATAATATTGAAATCGGTCCATTTTAAGAAGTGCAGTCTTTCTTCCTTGTGGTTGACAAATTGCATTCTATAAATGAAAAGTTTCAATTACACAATTATTTTGTCAAAATAGAAAATTCTGATGAATTGGCATATTAAAACTGTTTCTCTGCTTACAAAATGAGTCGTCTATTTCATGGTTTAATTGCATTCTTTGTCACGAAAAATCTCTTTGAAAAAGAAAATTCTCATTTTCTGTGAACTGAACAGCCTTGTTGCATAGTATACTTAGTCTCTCTGCAATTAAGTAGAAAAGTTCCCGTAAAAGAGCAAACTTTCCTTTATTGAAGTAAAAGTCAGTTTTTTATTATCTGCAATGAAACATTAGCGTTATCCTACGAAAGATTTATTTCTTAATGTTGGGTTGAGTAACGGATTCATTCTGCTAAACGTTGTCGTCATACACTGCAATCGTATGGAGTGAAATGAGAAAGCTAATGCGATGGATTCTTTTCAGCAAAATACGTATTTATGTTTTGATTGAAGTCTTCTCGTCCAACTCTGCCTCATGGCCTGCTCCCAGCAATGGAGGTATAAGTCGTACTTAGTTCCATTTCCTATTTCGATTGCTTTCTTCCCATCCATCTCTGTCCAATTATCTGTTCCCAACAATAAAAGTGTATACCCTTCCTACGAAAGATCTATTTTCTATTTCGATTGTAAGTCTTCTCACGCACCTTAGTGCTAGCTTTCCCCACGCATCTACTTGATATTCACAAAAGTCACAGGGGCGTGTTTACTCGTAAATATTATGAAGAGACTTCGTTTTTAAAAATCTTGTAAGCGTTCTAGACTATAGAAAAATACATTGTTGATTGTTTTAACGTTTTTAAGTTACACTGAGCATTTTCAATCAGAAAAGCCGTTGTAAGACATTTAATCCGCCGATATAGATCTCTTTTATAGTTATGGTTTAAATATTTGAATGACACAGGGAAGAGATCGAAAGTCGATGCAAGAAGTCGGCACTGTTTGACATTTCCACAAGAACAATACAAAACCAAGGTAGACAATGTTTTTCATCTTCAGACTCATAAAAAATAGGTTGTTTACGACAACCCAGCTGGCAAATTCTGAATCGTGCTGGAAATATAAATATTTTGTAGCGTCGATACTAATGGCTCGTTTCTAGTCAAACGAGCGCATCTGCTGTGACTTATACTCATACGTCAGAATTTCTAGATGACTTGCTGACAACTCCTCCGAAATGTTCACAAGATTACGTTTGGATGTTTTCCACGCGTTCATTTTCTACAATGATAGTTGAATTAGGCACATGAGAAGAGCGACGTTTGACTTGATTAAGTTCGGCAGAAGGTGTTGGGTGCAGCAGAATGTATTAGGAAAGACTACTCCAGTCGAATTATGCGACAGTGGAGCGACTCCAAATCAAACGTCACCCTTCTCATGCGCCGAAACTAATGCATAAATTATTGTTAATGTATGTCAGCATAAAACTATGCAAAGCGTGCACATGTACAACTGTGTTGGCGCCTAAGCGTAGTTCATGTAGTGTCGCTTACCATTGATGACAGAAACAAGATGGTATCGTGTGTGAGAGAAATTGATCATTTTAATGAAACGATAAACATGTGGTATTCCGATATGCAATGTTTGTGGCTCTCTAATGTTTCACAAAGGGTTTCATCGCTGCATGCAAGGAAAAAATGTCGCCAATCGTGGAGAATGTTCATAGAGTTTGTGGCAAATTCGAGAGAGTATGAAATCTAATGTTTCTCGCAGCACACGGAAAGCCATAATTTCTTTGCTTTGTTGACAAGAGTTGGGGTAAAATCTTAAGATGTTTTGAAAAATAAGCCTTGCGGTGAAGAGAAGAGCCATTAAGTGGCGGTATAGGAGTATACAGGGTACCCATTTTCTAAAGGCTGGTTCACATAAGAGTAAAACCCGTCGCAAGGTTTGAGAAGAGGAGCAAGCAAGGAAATCGTTTTACTTTACTTTTAATGATTCACATGCCCGATCTAGTCATTGCAAGCGCAAATAACCAATACGGAGCATTTCATGTCCGAAATTCGTTGACAGGGGTTTACATCCATCTTGCTGATTGTGACGCTTCAGTCTACAGACTTCACGCCCAGGATACAACCGCCGTGCTTGCTAAGGAACCTGATCTCCCCTTGGTATCAAATAGCTGTCAAAATTTGCACCTGGGAACTTCACCTTATTGCACAACAAATTTTTTCATTTTTTTCGGAATTTCATAAATATTTTGCATTATTCACTTCAAATTTTGATACTACGAAATCGTCAGTACAAGTTCAGGAAGGAAAACCTAAGTTTAAAAATATAATAGTCATATTTTTCAAAGAAAATTAACAAAACAGAAAGGCAAAAAACTCCACTATAGGTCAACAAAACGCCAATATTGCAAAATTTCAAGAAGATTCTAAAAAAATTTATTCATCATAAGACTTCCCAGTAAATTTTATGAAAAGTCACCAAATTTCGTGTCAATCGGGCCAGGCTTTAAAAAGTGATGAGCTGACATGTGTAGCCGCGGGCCTACCACCCCCCCCCCCCCCCCATGTAAGATAGGGTAAAAAAGAATTGCAAAGCATTGCTCTCTTGAGGAGACCCTATTAACGAAGGGGTCACCAGTGACTGCAATAATGTTATGTTTGTAATCAAAATTGCTAGAAAATACTTTATTTGATCACTGTAAAACATTAAAGTGTTGTACATGAATTATTTTATCCTTGATAATAGAATGAATATTAGGAAGGAAATATAAAACATATTTCAGATAAAGGAAGTTTTGTTTGGACCTGCGCGAAGATGAAATGCAAATGAAGCAAAGAAAAGATTATAGAGACATTTAAACTGTTTGAAGATTCGAGTATATTTTTTATATTTATGAGCAATATAAAACAATAAAGAACCACAGACACCCCCTCTACCTTTAAAGCTTGAAAAATTTGAGTAAACCTTCTTGGTCAGATCTACAGCTATATTGGGGTTTGGGGGATTAGGACTTTAGAAGTTTTATATATAGGAGATAACTTAAAAATAATTAAATGGTAAATTTGTGTAGTCTTAAAAATTTTGGCAAGAGAAGAATTAATTCCTGACAAGAAGGAATGTTATTGTCCTTTCAAATTTTACTCTAACCAAAAGTAATAAAATGATTTATAAGAATTTTGACATAGAATTTTATTTTCAATTTTTCAATTTTTGCATTTCATCTTCACGCAAAATCTATATCACCTTTTCTCATGTATTCCTCGGCTTTATTTAAACCTATTTATAACTGGTATTAGAGTTTCATGATTTGTGATATTTATGTATTACACATTTTTTCATACACGCCTTAAATATTTATTGCATTTAGTTCCTAATTTATTACACGTGTGACGATGTTGACGTATATAATTTATGTGGAATACTGACTTCAGTATCAGTTGTTTAAACTGATAGAACCCAATTATAGACAGAGATTGTGCTGAGTTTTAATATATGAAAACATATTATAAATATTTCTGCCTACAGACCTTTATCACATGTTAAAGGATTGTATACTTTCTGGCCAGTATTGTGTATTTTTGTGCCTTTATACTACAAACCTTTCTACAATATTTTGATACCAAAGTTCCAAACTGCTTATAGTTTCTCCTTTTTAGGCCTCTACATTTCCCAAATAACATCGAAAAGCATCAAGCGAATCAATACTAACATGGTAGTAATAATGTATCTCTGCCGCAATCTCCTCCTCTCCTCCCCCCTCCCCATCTCTCCATCTCCCGGAACAGAATAAAATAGTTATCCCAGAATAGGTTTGAACTTATACAACTCTTCTTACAAATGATTTAGTTCCTAGTTGTCAAAATCCTTTGCACAATAAAAAAAGTATTGTCTCTCACCGTGTGTTATATGGACTATCCTTATCTTTGTAGTTGCCAATTGTAATGTTAAAACCGCTTAATCTGTACCCAGCCGAATCACCGCGGTTAGTTATTATTATGACCCTTATGGCAACTTCAAGAAATAAATCTAATCTCCACCAAGGATCCTTTTCAAAAGTGGTATGAGTACAGCTCATACTGGAATGTAGTACAGATCTACTGCCATCGACAGCGAAATCGGCATGGTAGACATTGCCATACGTCGAAGATTGGACTGCGTGCTTGTTTAAAGCAACGTTTCGTCGATCGAAAGTATCTGCATAAAAATAAAATATCAAAATTATTTGTATCAAAATCTTAAAAGGCAGCATGAAAAAAGGATTAAACTTTTTGCCTTTTAAACAACGCTTTGAAAAAATGTAAACATTGTTTTGTGGAGCAAGCATGGTATTAGTAGAAACACGATCCTTGAACGTTTTGCATCCCTAACAGTAAACAGTGTTGACCTAATTGGCTTTTAGTAAGGCGTTGAAGGTTGCAGTATTTAAACTGTCCACGTCAGTTTTAAGTCATGTTCCTAAAACGTTAATCTACACGTTAGAAAACAATGTAAAATATAACAGCTACATTTTTAATCATGTAAATTGGACGAAAGAATAACAACAATATTTTTAAGAAGTTAGCTTTACTTTAGGTATGAGATGATTTAAATTTCCCAAGTTCCTCTTTGCAATTGGGTGTAGATCCGAGAAACAATGAAACTATCATATTGTTGAGATTTGATGTAATAAATTTAATCTTGAAAAGCTTTCCTAGGAAATTACTAAATAGAGGTAAATGTGTACAGGAAATGCTTCTATCACTCCTCATATTAGGTAAAAACGAAGTTTTCCACAATTTGGCATTAACAATCTGAATTTAAAATGAAATTAACTGTATCACTTGTAGCTCTAAATAAACAGAAGAGGAAGTACTCTAATTGTGGGAAAAAGTTGGAGCAAAGTTGAGTTTAATGATCAAACCACATTGGCAACTTGGGTGTTACTTGATATAAAAAAGAAATCATCAACTGACCTCATAAAGTAAGAATGTTTGCTTTTTAAAGTCATTGTTAAGCTTAGATAATGAAGACGGCAAATTAGGCAAGATTATAGAATGAGTTTACGTAAAATTTATTTATCTGATGACTTTTCAAATAAATTAACACATCACTTGCAGTTGCTGCAGTTTCTATTGGGGTACTATATCGATGAATTAAAGTTAGCTGTTCATCTCATTTTTTCATTGGCAATTTTTAGTTATTTTGATACTTTTGAAAATTATTATCTTATTTCCTTACATAATTATACACGAGCAGATTTTTCATTCTATTTAAAGTCATTATGTTTTCCACATTAATGTTTCAAAGCAACTAATATAATCAATTTTTTTGCCCAAAACGTTTGTCAAGATAAAAGTTTAAAGTTCTCTTCTTATGTTAATAACTGGCGTATTATCAGGTCAAGACCCTCTTCTTCATACTGATGTTGGGTGATCAAACAAGGGTTTGAAATTATAATAAAGGGAAAGTTATGCCATTATTACGTCATACCACTAAACATCATAAACGTCAAAACTTATTTACTAATTAAAGATCAAGTACACGCTTTGATACTACTGTCATAGTATATTGGAAGCAGCTAGTGCAAATAGCAGTCAAGCATTCTTGCATTGGCATCGAACATTTAGAATGTGAGCTAATGTTCCTGCAATTAGAGAGTGTAATATTTACTACATTCCTGGACAAAAAATAGTTATGTATCTACGTTTGCATAAGAGCTCTTATATAAACAGAACTTTAATCTTAGATATGAATTGGACATAAATTGAATATAATTGAATCTTACAGCAGGAAGCGCTTTTGATGAATAAACGAAAGAATACTCGCATTGTTCTTGTTCCTTAATTAAGCTGAATTCACACTAGAGGCGTCATCGAGCAGTGCGTCACAAGGCAGCGCTTCACCATGCGTCAAATGGTCATATATGATGAATTTTTGTAACACAATAGCTGCGGTCAAACTGTCACTTTTTACCGCAGCGAAACAGCGGGTTTTGATTAGGGAAACGACTTTGTGTGTGTGTCTGCAAATCCCACTTCCGATCTGACGATGTTGAGTTTCCATAGCAACGTCAAAAAGAACAAAAGAGTTTTGCATTACATTCACCATGTCTACTGAGTAGGGTGTTCCGAACACCTAGATGTAATTAACCAATCATGTAACAGCCTTTGACAGAATGTTGAAATGTTCTTGATAAACTTAAACTCAGAATAGATTTATCTGCCAAATACAAACATGTTCAAAGACATCGCACCTAAAGAATAGTGTAAGGAAGGCACAATCTGACCAGGGTGTTTAGATCCTGCTGTGAGTCAATTTTGCAGTGTGACCCCAAGCCCTGGGATAACTGAAATACCAAGAGAGATTTGAGACCCGGGGTTCCGAAGCGGAAAATCCGTTTCTCTCTGGTGTGTGTGACCGCAGCTAATATAAAGATCATAGCTAGGGGAAATCGATGTCCTACAGGAGGGACAACAACCTCTGGTGAAACTAACGTATTTGATATGTAACGAACAAGTCTTGCAGAACCGCTTTCAACAAATATGTGACTATCATTTTACCTTGTATCGTTCTTGATATGTAACAGCACAAATATTGCCCATTCCCATAATCCTTGGCTTTCTAGCTGTGCAGCATAGTTAGTCTGAATAAAGTCATGACATGTTTCTGAAAACTGCGTGTAGCCAAGTGAAATCAGGCACTGGTGAAGATGCCAGCTAAAAATAACAGACATTAGGATTTACACAAAATATCTATAAGGACTAGAAAACTAAAAGGGCGGCAAAACAAAAGGTACAAATTGGGGTTTTATTGCAAGTAATCGATCCGTTCAAATCTCTGATACGGATGCACTAATGATGCAATATACTCCCCAAAATTCTAACTTTCAGGCGAATAATAAAAGAGCTGGAGAAAAGAATGTTCGATTTAACTGGGTTGAGTTATAAGCTAAGTAATAAATAACGAAATGCAAAACCTGTTCCAGTTACTGAAAGTTTGACTGATTGGGGGCTTGAGTTATCGGGGACTATATTGCAGTCCCATCTCAAAATTCGATGCCGAGGTAAACCCCAAATTTCTGATGACGATAATTCTCATTATATGATAAGGAGAACCAACAGACTGAACTCAACTGAGTCTATCCCCCAGACCCCTTCTATTACAAGAAAGATAGTACTCCGGCACGTGGGGGCCACACTACTACATCCTTAGAGCTTTTTCAGCATTTGGGGGTATATATTTTAGCATACTGATCACTTCCTTTTGGTACATGAAACACTTCACATGAGTAGGGAGCCCGTGAGTGTTTGTATTATAAATATACGTACGCAATAAATTTCAAGAGGCCGACGTGTAACTGAGTGAAAACCTTGAGGAAGGAAGGGGCAAAAACCGACAGTCATGACTAAACAGTGGGGTTTATGCCTTATTGTCAAGTTTCTATTCGCTACAAAATGTTAAGCCTTTATACTTTCCCAGTTGCTGATGCCAGTATGTACTTATGGCGACTCATGACAAAATATGTGGGAAAAGACCACGGCATCCCCCTTCTCCATGGATTGCTGATACAATGCCCTTGTCCGCTACTTCCTGATCGTTGTTGTTACATTCTGGGTTCTTTATTTGCGTACAGTTGCCCTCGTCTAATGGCAGCATGCAACAGGATCGTGTAAATTGTTAAAGGTAAAAAATATTCAAAAAAATAAACGCACCTTAATTGGTGATCAACTGGGTCGTCGGTGTAAGTGTCTGTTGCCAGTAACTTCTCCAGTCGATGCGACCGCTTGCAATATAGTTTCAATAAATGGTAACTTAAATCTTTCACCTTGGTATCTGGGTGTGACTCTGTGCTGTAGGGCGGGTCAGGTGGTTCTGCATACGACACGAAATCATCAGTCCCCTATAACGAAAGCAGTAAGGATGAGGTAGTCCAGTGGTAGTCCAGTAGTCCAGTGGTACTGGAAATGTATTACAAATCGAGCGACCGGAGTTAAATTCGAGACAGTGGCGCCAAGGTTTACTCAGCCTTCCATCCTTACGGGGTCGGTGAAATGAGTACCAGCTATGCTGGGAGACTGGTCAAAAAGAACCTTGATTTGGGATAGGAGTGGCGCCCACCCCTACCACTGTAGTGGTAGAAGCTAAGGAAAGAGGAGCATTCGTGTTGCCTCCGACTGCGGTCGACCATCACGGATACATAGTAGTAGTCGATTATAAATTCTCCAACGACTACAGAGTACAAGGAGAAGACGTACACTATTCAACATTCCAATCTCACCTAAGGTTGGTGTATGCGAATGCTCATGTGGACTTTTTAAGGACTTTTCTGTGAATTTCAGTGAATCCCTTATAAGTGAATTTTGCAATGTAAACGCTCCCATATTTCTGTACTTCCATGAGCTTCAATGAACTTTACAGCTGAAACGTTGCTGTCTCTCATCTTGGAACAACCCCTCGTTCTAGAATAACTACTACTATCCAAAACTACATTCTAATACAAAGAAAATAGTAAATAAATGTTTGGAAATAGACATCTCAGTACTGCAGTCTCCAGATTAAGGGCCCTGCTGAGCATTAGCCCTGATATAGTACCCTTATTCCCGTCGCCATAAGAACGTCATATTACATTTTTAATAGGCGCAACAAAGAATGGACCTCTCCGGAGCTATTACTCTTCATGTAAATTTTCTTTTTCTCTCTCCCTTAGCTATTTTTCTTTGTATGTGTGGTTATATTTCGTAATCGTTTTTATTGTTTTTAAATTTTTTCGGACTAGACACTCTTGTATATCAATCCTGCTGTCCCATGTACTACGCCAGGTGACATTAGCGGGTAATGTTTTTGTAAAGAGATCACCAATAAAGGCATCGAGTTTAAAAAAAAGTTTAGTAAAGGCATTGAGTTTATTATTATTATTATTATTATTATTATTATTATTATTATTATTATCATTATTATTATTATTATTAAAAGTATTATTATTAATAAGTATCTCCTTGGATTGTTATTGCGCAATTCATAAAAAGTATAACGCTTGAAAGCAACTAACCTTCGCACTTTTCACCACGTTTTTCATATCCCAAGTCACAAAAACAAACATACGAACCAACAGTATTAACGCAGTGACTGTTCTGGCCACATTGATCATTTTTCAGTCGACACTCGTTGATGTCTTGACAAATAGTTCCATTCTGCTTCACCATGTACCCTTGTCGGCATTTGCAAGTAAAGGAGCCGAAGGTATTTTCACATATTTGTTTACAGTTGGATGTTCCATTGCTACACTCGTCGATATCTGTTGATGGAAATTTGAATTAGTTATAAAAATATGATTAAAATATATATGAGAGAGAAAACTGCTAATACTTATTTCCTTGTACAAATACAAAACACTTCCATTTTTTTAGCTTCCTTAAAACTAAGCAATGAAAAAGTCTTAACAATCTCTTACTCTCATACACCCAGCACTTTAAATGGACTTCTTTCCATCCACACACAAAACATGCCGTAAACTTGTTACCTATAGTGCTGACGTTAAAGTTGAATTAAAGTTGACAGAATGGAATAAGTGCCTTAGATATTAGTTCCAGACTCCCCTGTTAAAATAATTCCCGTTTGACCTTATATATTTTGAAAAGTATTTGATAAGTATATTTTGAAAAGACTTTAGAGAAGTAGAAAATATGTCACTTCCGGGACTTGAACCCATGGCCCACTCTATCACGATGCGAGGCCTACCAACTGGGCTAGATGGTCTCCGATGTTAACATACTCTATTTCTCTGGTACGCACATCAGCTTCCAATCATTCACCGATTTGATCAGTTCTTTTATTGAAGGAAAGGCAACACAGCTACCTCTCTTTTAAATCAGAATTGGCAAGAGGAAAAAGGCTCTCACTGTCTTTTAAATAGTTCCTAGTGCCTCTCGATTATTTTAGATGTGAAAAACCCTTCCCATTACTTGGAAAGTAACCCAAGACAACGTGAGTAACTGGAAAAGAAGTAACGCAACATAATAGGCCAATAATAGTAAGAATACGGATTTATTTATTCCATTAAAAACTTCACTATTGCTTGATATAAAATTCTTGCAGCGATAAATATACTTCAAGCGCTAAGTACGTTTTAAAAGTAAGGAACATAAACGTAGAGAGAACAACAAATATCGGTGTACGTAAAAAAATGACGAACAGTTACCTTGGTGGCATCGATTGCCGGTGAAACCAGACGAGCAGCTGCAGTTTGCAGTTTCTCTGTTGCTAGAACATTTGCCTCCATTAAGGCAAAAGCCAATACTACAAGGGTCTACGAAAATGAAAGAAAATATTAAAATTAGATTTTCAAATCTTTAGACTGAGTATGAAGCTGTAAAAATTTATTACTAGTCGTACCAGTGAGAAGGAAAAATATGCAATTTCCATGCATTCCTATTTCAGCATCGTCACCAGTCCAGGGCCGCAGTCCTAACGTTTCAGTACAGCAAATGCCAAGGATCTCCACTTTTTTAGCTGTCTGTTTGTTGAACGGCTGTACTAAAGCTCATTCCTGACCACTCCTTTATATCATCACCAAACTGCCGTCGTGGTCTGCCTTTCTGGAATTATCCAGGATGAACGCCGATCATTACTGCTTTCACTATACCACCTGGCATACATGCGTGCCCGAAAAACACCAATTTCCGTTTCTTCACCCGCCCTTCTATCTGCAGTCTTGTGCCCAACTCTTCCAGGTTGGTTCGTCGTCCCTGCCAACTGACACTCAGCATCCTGCAGTACACCCACATTTCAGCAACTGTTTAGGTAACCTTAGTATCTCGTTTCCATGTTCCTTACCCTATATCGTTACTTGTCACTTTTCAAGGTCTCGGTTTTAAGATCTTTTATGCGTGGGTCAGCTTTGCAGTTTTTACAAAGCGTCGGCTCCCAACACAATCTAAGACATTACAAAGCTAAATCTGAAAGTGGACTGCAAAAGCAGACACATCAACACACACAAGTTTAAGATCGAAGCTTTTTGTTTGACTCTCGTATTAGCTCTCTTCGGCTCACCGAAGGGAGTCCTAGGGCTCTTGTTGAGAATCACAGCTTTAGAGTACATAAAGTACAATTTCAAGCACGATTGGTGAGCACATCTATTGCAGGAAAAGCCTTGAGATTACAAGAGCCTTAGCATATAACAGTGGAACGGGCATTAGACAAGGCGCCTTGCCTAGTGTTTCAGTTAGTTTTAGTTTTTCACTTTTACCTCCTTTCAGATCTTATATACTAACTAACAGACTCTTAGGGCCCTTGTTGAGAAACACTGTTTAGAGTAGATAACGTACAGTTGCCAGCAAGATTGGTTAGCACATTTAGTGCAGGAACAGCCTTGAGATTACAATAGCCTTTACACGTAGCATGTAAGAGTGAAAGCACGCATTAGACAAGGCGCCTTGCCTAGTGTTTCAGTTAGTTTCAGTTTTTTTACTTTTACCTTCTTTCAGATCTCAGATACTACCTAAGGGAATCCTAGGGCTCTTGTCGAGAAACACTGTTTGAGAGTACATAACGTGCAGTTTCAAGCACAATTGTTTAGCACATCTATTGCAGGAACAGCCTTGAGATTACAGTAGATCCCTTTTGCGTATCATGTAAAAGTGAAAACGGGCGTTAGGCAAGGCACCTTGCCTAGTGTTTCAGTTAGAATATGAAATAGAAGCAACAATGTTTACCAGTTATGTTAAGCAAAATGGTGCTTGCAATAGAATCCTTGTATCCTCCTTCATTGAAAGCGCGACATACATACTTGCCCTCCTCCTTCAACGTCATATTTTTTATTCTCAAGCTTTGTCCAAATCCAATTATTCTGTTATTCCATCTCCAAGTATAATTTGCAGAAGGAAAACTGTTTATCAGACATGTAAGTTGTAGTGAAGACCATTTCTGAACATATACAATTCCAGCAGGAGTTACGTTAGGGGTATCAAGATCTACAAAGAAAGATAAGAAAGCGCGTGTTATATGTATGAACGCAAGATAAAGTACGTTCTGCTCTACATTACTTAGAATAAACTTTAGAGATAATTCTTCATCTTTTTACTGTTGAGAAATGACATGAGACTCATCTTTACTCTTGGCTTTCTTACTTCATTATTTCTCTTGTTCTGTTTGCCAGGAAAAAAATTCCTTGGAAAATAAGTGGAGCAACTGAAGCTGCCTTTGCTGCCACTACTATATTAATCAAATAGTTTAAGTGTTTTAAAATACAAATAATATAAAGTTGCTACAGCGTTCTTGATAATGTACTTACATGCCACTGTAACTTGGGCAACTTTTGACAGCTTGCTTCCAACTTTATTAGCTGCTATGCACACATATGTCCCTGCATCATTTCTTGTTATATTTGAGAACACAAGGTACATATTCTGATTAACCATGGCTCCAGTTTGGACACGGACCCAGCTATATGAAGGCCTAGGAAAGGCATCAGCGTGGCATAGGATAGAAACATTGCTTCCTTCTGCATACAATTTACTTGGAGAGCTGATGATGGGTATATTGATGAAAGAAACTACAACAAGGAGAGAAATACAATCACAACAGAATAATTAAGTGTGGTGTAGCAATTCAATGAATATCGGAATTTTCATAATATGTTGTACTTGTTGCATTTGTTTTGCAAATATGGACATTATGTTCAAATTTGAGAACGATATCATGAAAAATCATCACAGTACACTCTTTCAAAGTTTGAAACAACCCCATCAAAACCTTGATATTTGAACCCGTTTCAAAATTAATGAACTGAGGATAATTAACATTTTTTCCATTCGGCCTTTTGCAAATCTGAGCAGCAGCTTCACCACTTCAATGCTCTATACCACCCAAAGAAAATGAAAATGTTCTTTCTGCATCAGTTAAAACTAAATACGAGTACTTGGTGTGTATTTAGTGAGCTATTGTTTGCGAACTGCATGTCCTATAAGTTGTTATAGCTATTACTACAAGCCAAAGTCACATTGTTTTTTAATGCAGAGATAACGGTCGACTGGAAGAGTCGAAACTAATTTTCTTCCGCCAAAAGGTAACATGGTGGTTCTCACTTTCACGAGAGTTTGTCAATAATACGAAATTTGAGATAAGACACAATGTTTCTTGTTGGGACATTTGTTTCGTTTTGCAGTTCTTGGTTTAAACACATGCCTTTGCATATTGTTTGAAGCACAAAGTGACATTTTTTCTTATTTACGAGGCTTATAGATCAACCTTCGGTTACCGTTGCCATCATTGAGAGCTGGCCAAACCCAACATCCTGGTGCTGTGACGTGTTAGTATTCGATGGGGCTTGGGCCGAATCACGTCACGGGATACCACTTGTCGCCCTCGCAGTAGTGTAAAAAGTTGTACAATTTCGGAGTACATGTGGTTTCAGGGGATTCAATCGATGTAAGTTACAGAGAGGTTGTGTATCTACTACTCTCTACTGATGTTAGTAAAGAAAATATATTGTTGCCTTTAAATGAGGATTTATTTACTGAGATCAAGCTACCTACGTTGCGCTATAATACTTAAAAATACTCCGAAACTCTCATAGGGTTAGTGAAGCTTTCCGCCGATTCTCTATATACTAAATACATCGGTACATAATTCATCGTTACAATAGAATTTATAGGCATTGAAAGAGTCGACATTTACAATAGGTGAGACATGATTGGTGGAAAAAATGCGGGCGTCAAGAAAAACAAGTAAAAACTTTTAGCGCTTGGGATAACCTAACGAAAAACAGCTAGTCTAAATACAAATTCATTTTGCTTACTAAGAGAAGGCTTACGCAAAGCTATATGTACAGCCTCCAAAACAGACAGATAAAGTTTCGAACGTGCTCTCCCAAGTACATTAAACTGTTGGTCACTATACTCGGACAGACAATGTGAATCCTCCAAAAAATGTAATACTTAAAAACGTAAAAATTTGAGCAAAGACATAAATACACCATGAAAGTGTGTTGTCTTCATGAAAGCTTGAGTTTGGGATTGTTTTGTAGATTAGCTTTACCTTTTAGGATATTTGCAACAACCATAATTGCTGATTCTGATTAAAATGATACTTTTAAAAGAGAAACAGTGAATTCCTTGGTGTAAATAAACTTTTGTGTAACCAGCCTCTCATCAAGTGTAATAGCTTTTCAGGTAGTTCTAGATACGCTGCATTAGACCTGTAAGCCGGAAAGAGCAATAATAAACGCGCTTCGAATTTCTATAGTTACCATATTTATTTCCGATGTTTCTTCCTCCTCATTTAAAATTTGAATTCGATTATAATCCGCCCTGTGACAAATTGTATTATAATTAAGAAGTCTTTCTTACAGTCTGAATATTATGGGAGTTTAGTAATATTATATAATTTGCAAAACGTTACTTAATTTGATGAAAGAATGTACTAATCTCATTTTAATATTTTTGTGATTAAGTAAGTTCTCAAAATATAAATATTCCATGGTATCCGGAGAAAAAAAGGGATAAGGGATAGGAACATGATTTGACATAGCAATTGCTCGAGCTATCGGAGCTTCTTTTTGCATAAAAGCAGAATCAATTCAAGTCGAGTTACCGAGAGTTAAATGTAATAAAATATTGAACTAAGACAAAGTTTGGTATGGGAACAGTGACTTACCAATGACCACTAATGTTGCATTTGCAGTTACCAGCTCTCCTTCATAATTTGTAGAACAACTGTAATTCCCTGCATCCGATTTTTGAACTTCCTTTATTTGTAAAGTTGACGCTTTCCCACCATCAATTTCACTGTTAATTATTATATACTTTTTAGAACTTTGTAAAAAGGTTTTACCTCCATTTCGTGACCAACGGATAGACGATAATTTTGTAGTTATGTTGCAATGGAAGTTAAAAATATAGGGACCACCTGCATCGTTTACATTTGCAGTGCCAAGAAGTGGCAAGATGGCGACATCTAGAAAAGAGAAATGACATTAAGTCACGATTTAGAAAATTGTACAAGCTGAGAGGCCCACTGGTGAATATGGCTCGGAAAACACGTTTTGGAAGACTTTTCATGCTTCACCTACCACAAGAGAACAACTACTAGAATTAACCACCAAAGCAAACTCATAAGTTTGAACACTTCTCTGATACATGCGTATGACTTATGTAAACACGCATAAGTTTCACAGGACTAATGTGGTGGATGAATAAAGTTGATAAAGGACGAATAAAGGACGAATAAAGTAGGAAAAAGTGCTACACAATGGAACAAAGGAAACATAACATGGTCGATTTTATGATTGGAAACACGGTAATTAACCATTTTCATGATGATTACTGTAATTTACTATATAAAAAGTCAACATTTATGGGTTTGATACAGACCTCTTTTCCTTTTTTGTCTTTCTCAGGTGAACGTGTTGGGGTCTTCTCACCCGGTTTAACTCCTTCTGTCGAAGCACGTTCCGATAATTTGATTGAGACCTAAGAATGATTTCAAAACAGAAAGTATCAAGGATGGGAAAGGTAGTTGATAAAGACAGTAAAGGGTGAAGGAGGGCATGCACTCAGTTGATTCCTTGCAACACTTGAGCCTTCAAACTCTGCCACAGAAGCAGACCATCCTTCAGATTTATTATCAAAAGTTATGTAACCTGACTTTGTTTTGCTTCGTTATTGTTATTGTTGCTGTTGTTGTTGTTGTTGTCAAGGGTGATACAATCGTGGCATTATACATAGAGTAAGATTATTTGAAGAGTGATCTTTGAGGTGTATCAAGGTATTTTACTAAAACCATCAAAATCTTCTGATCAAGCATCGACGCTACTTCAGACTCAAGGCAAAACATGACTTAACAACGCTTGGAAATTTCAAGACAGGACGTCTCACCGTAGTATTAATGCAACATTGAATCTGAGTCTCATCCAGAAAACGGCCATTAAGTAAAGGCGTACCAAAGCATACGACAAAAACCTTGAGTGGTATCATTTGACTACTTCCTGTAATTGTCTGGTGCACAAGGAAAGCGCACTAACCACTTAACTGCCATAGCGTACTTCTTACGAAGGCTTTAGCCAACAATTGTTGCCTTCAAGGTTTTCAGATCTGATTTTCGCATTGCTATACTGTTGAACGTTAAGGTAAGGCACAGATAAATTAGTGGTAATAACGACAAATTAGTTTAGAATTCATAAGACACACACGCTTCTCTTTCTTTAACTGCTAAAGCATTCTTAAAATGCCTGAAACCACATTCGTCTGTTGTTTCCAATTTCATCGCTTTGCTCGTCTGCGTAGTCCATTTCAAGGACATCCATAGTTAGGACTGGTAGACACCAAAAATACCGCAATGGAAATAAACATCGGCATATGCCGCACAACTAATGCCAGCTGCCCACAGCGCAAGAATATACATTACTAATACCTGAACTCCAACCCGATAAAGGTAACTGACTTACTTCCAACATTTTCAATGCTAAATGAGATGCCGTCGTCAGGAACACTTCATATTCCTCATCAACTCCCCAACTTAGCTGTACCAATTTTGTGTAGATGACAATCAACCAATCCAGTGACTGGATATCGGTTACGGCAGAGAAAAATTTATCCGGATGGTAACTTGCATCCTGTGAGCTTGGCATTTTATCCACAGAGAAGTTGCTACTCTTCTTGGGTGTAAGGGCTCCTAGGATTCAAATAAAAAGCGTGTTAAAATGGAATAAAACAACTTCTTTACGTACGGATGGCAATGGATCTAACTAACGTCGCGGAAGCAACCATCTTTCACACATTGCTTACTGTCACAGTATGCATTATAGTATTTGGAGCCGCTGACTTTGAAACAACAAATTGTAACATCGAAATTGTTCACCAAAAGAGATTTCCTATGAAAGACACTCCCTTGGTATATGCTTGAGGCTAAGCATAAAAAGCAAATGAGCCAAGTAAAGTTATTAACTTGTATTAATATAACGCTGAGTTGTATGGTGACCTGCCACTGGTGGGGAACAAAATAGCAGCAAGAAGAATGCAGCTTGCTGGTCACTGCCACCGTCACCCAAAGATGAGCGCCCACAAACTTGTACAGTGGCAACCAACCCGCGGTCAGCGGACCAGAGGAAGACCAGTATTATCTATAATCTAACTGGTACGTCAATTAATTATATGTATTTTGTATTCAATTATTTTTCACTTTACTCGTTACTCATCCCTTTGTCTGGTCGACCGTAGGGGCACCATTGATGACTTGTCAATCCCTTTCTGTTAAATCGGCACGGTTTTCTGCTTTATTCATTGCTTCAGTCAGGGTCAGGCCTGTCCACCCTGTGATGTTGTCCTCCCACCGCTTTCTCTGTCTGCCTCTGTTTCTTCTTCTGGGAATGTTCCTTGCAGGATTTGTTTTGCCAGCCCTTTTAGATTTTATCATATGTCCGTACCACTGGAGTTTCCTCTTTCGGACGGATGTGAGCAGGTCTTTGGGCCTGATCGCTTGTTTCACCTTGTTTCGTACTTCCTCATTTGTGACGTGGTCCCTCCAGGAGATGTTTAAGGAGTTTCGAAAGCACTTCATCTCTGTTGCCTGTATTCTTCTTTCGAGATCGGCTGTTAAGGTCCAAGATTCACAAACATATAAGAAAGTAGATATTAGTAGCGAGCGCATGAGCCTGATTTTTGAAGCAGATTGAGATGTTTCTATCCTTCCAGATTGGTCTTAACTTGATCAACGCTTGAGTTATCTGTGCGATTATAGCAAGGACTTCAGGCTTAGATCCTTCGTCACTGACGACTTACCCAAGGTATTTGAAACGCTGGACTGTTTCGAGCTTCTTTCCTCTGATCTTGCCTTCCGTGCTGATGAGGCTGGTGTTGTTTGTCATTAGTTTCGTCTTTTCCGTGCTGATTTCCATGTCGTAAGCTGTGGCGGATCTGTCCAGGCGGTCAACTAAATTGACAAGTTCTTGTTCTTCCCCTGCCAGTCCATCAATATTATCAGCAAAGCGCAAGTTGGGTATTGTTCTACCTTCGATGCTGACTGATCCTTCGTGGTATTCAATTATTTAGCTAATTATAAAAATGGTCAGTTACCTATTTCATTAACTTTCTTTATCAAAAGTAACATTATTCACCAATCTATTCATTTATTCCAAATTTGAATTAAATCTTTAATTATCTTATTGGTTAGTTATGGTTTATCTATTTACATTCACTTAATACTTATACATATATTATGTGTTTTAGATACACAGTAACACTTTGTCATTTAGTCTTTTATGTCAATCTGAAACTACTTGATTGCTTTTGGCAAATCATTCACATCCTCAGTGTTCGTTGATCAATACATTCTTCAAGTAATAATTCTTTACGTAAGTCGTTATATAACCGTATGAGAATAATCGATATAAAACGTACTCGGGGGATTTTCTGATTCCTTTTCCAGCAACAGATCAGCAGCAAGAAGAAGCTAAAAACAAAGAACGAAGTATTGTGAGACTATTAAGTATACAAGTAGTTAATACGACAAATGGATGGAATATTGCTATACCTGTGATCGAAGAAAGCATTAGAAGTCAGGCAGATTTAGCTGAGTACCGTTAGCAAGGTATTTTCCAGTCAGTCTGGCACCATTAATATAATCTCACTGGACAGGTACAACTAGTTTGGCATAATTGTTTAGACGTTGTTAGCAAGGTAACACTAGGCAGGCAACTACGGGCAAAGCTATTAATGCATAACATCAATCGATGCTTTAAGAATTCACATATTTTAGAACTAATTTTACTCCTTCAAAACAAAGCATTTCTAAGCAACACAATTGCTGCGGCAATGAACAAGAAGAAAAGAGAAAATAAAGTAGAAAAGCAAAGCTTAAGCCTATAGGACATTAACAGGCAAGGAGTACACGCGCTGCACAGAAGAAAGGGTCGTGTACCTGATCCTTGCAGTCTTGGTAAGGCATGTTCACCGAATACAACCACTCTGCAAACTCCGTCATGTAATTCACCTTTTGGAATGTATATTCCGGGTTCTGTAAAGAAAAGATTCATTAAGTGACTGGTCCTTTCAAATGGGATTGGGCTTACGTGAAGTAAGAACAGGGTCTTAGTATGGGAGAGAGGGAGGGGTCTACGTCGATCAGTTTATAAAAGTGGGAGGAATAACTTACGCGTAATTACGGCCCTAAAACAACAGCGAAACTATCCGTGACGTTTACTGCTTGGTGATTAAGAAGACTACTTCGCATTCATTTCTCCGACATAAAATGTTACCCTTCTGTTAAAGCGTTTTAGGACCACAAGAGGAATTACACAGGGCAACAAATTCTTATAAAAGATCTGCTGTATGGGGTTTTTCAACTGATTCAAGATTTATTTCGAGGCTGATTTTATTTCTGAAATCTGTTTTTCCTAGATGCTCTACATTTTATTCATTTTGAAATTTGCGGGTTTTGTTTCTGCATGCATCGTATTCCATAAAATATAAACCACTAGCTGAGGTACCTAGCGTTCTCTGATAGAAACATACCTTGAATGTGTTTTAATCTTTAATAATTTGGCGATCACAACTTTGAACCCCAAATCACTTATAAGCCCAGATGTTACCTCACCTGGTCTTTGGGCCTTATTATTTCATTATATGCAATTTTACCACCCTCTAATTGACAGATTTAGTAACGCCAATTAGCTTTGCTTCTTGAAGGGTTTAAAAATTGCCCAAACACAAATGTAAAGGTTTATTTAGTTTAACAGTATCCCTTTCGGAAGCCTAACTTTTCCCACTGACAGCATAAAGTTGACCTGAAGAGTAAACTGCACATTCTCTGGTAAGTTTTCATCACAAATTAAAGCGTCATAGGTCAATCAGTGTGAAAGGTCATATCGGACCAACATACATACGTCGAGAAAACAATCATCTATCTATGAAAAGGGGCAATTAAAAGCAAATTACAAGAAAAATATCTACTTAACCACTCCACAAAAGTATGTTATTTCAGAGAGTGGACGCAGCAGCTTTTTAATGCTACGGTACTTCAGATCTTCTCAAGGAGTTCGGTGTTACCTCGTATTTCTCATCAGAATGGCAATTATTCCTGGGCAGCTCAAAGAGCAGCCTTAACTGTACTCTTGTGCACAATGTCGATATTTTTGGACCAGTATCACCCGGTCACTTGATGCATTTGCGAGAGGAACACAGTGATTTAAAAATGGTTACAGACTTACTGAAATATCATCAACACGGATAGATAATTTATGTGGACCAGAAAGTAGTCAATTACTCATTGGACAACAAAAGCGATTTACAAATTTCCATGTCTTCTCTGCATGTGAGATAATCGAACTCGCGAGAAGCACTGCACCAACAGGGAATGGCCTCCACTGTGAAATGTTGGAAGCAGGCATGTCTAACATTGCCAACGAACCAATTGTAAGCCGACAGATCATTTCCCCTCCTCCATTTTACATTAAGCTTGGCTTGATGAAACAGTTTGTAAGGGAATTAAGTATCAATAGCAAATGTTTTCAACATATAGTTTCTGGGGTTTTTTTGCTTTACCCTTTGAGAAGATAAAAGCAGATGTGTTCGACGGATCTCAAATTTACCCCTTCTACGCAGTGTAGAATTTGTCAGGAGAATGAATGAAAAAGGAGAAGGAAACATGGTTAGCATTTGTTACAGTAATAGAAAACTTTCTCGGCAACTGAAAGGCAGATAACTACGTTTCTAGTCAACAAAATGTTAGTGGTTTCCAGCGATCTTGGGTGCAAAATGAGTGGCAAGCTACATTTCGACCAATTTCCATATTTCCATACAATAATCTTGGTGGGCTTCGATTAAGACATCTTGACCATGGCAGAACGCTATCAAGGACGATAAGGCAAACTTGGCACGGTGGCATATTACTGCTGGAGTATTACATAAGAATGCCCTTGGGAAGCCTACAAGCGCTAATTTTAGCCTCAATCTGTTTAAAATATGCCTTATACTTTGGGGGTAAGAGTTAAGCTCTGCAAAACTCGCATTTTTGTGTTTCAATAATATTTTTCTCTACGACAGATTCCACACTGTGAAAATGCTCCATTTGAAAACAAAATTGCTAAATTTCAAAAAATATTAAGGAGAAAAACTAAACCAAGATCCAATTCAGTGCCCTCAAATTAGGAAAAAACAAACGCGAATGCAATGCAATGCAACAAAAAGTTTGTCCCCCAGTGTTATAAAAAACATCAAGGTTTCCATTCTTTTTAAGATAAACTGTCCAAGCTTCATAAGAAGTTTTGAAATGCGGATTGTCTGAACATAATGTCATCATCACCATCATCATCGTCATCATCATCATCATCATCATCATCATCATCATCATCATCATCATCATCACCACATCATCAATATCATTATTATCATCATTATCCTCATCATCAATGAAAAAGATCTCGATCCCTTTGAAACTTTCACCATGTATGGTCAACTTTTTTATCAGGGTCACGTCACCAGACCATCGGCCGTGACGGCCAAATTTTTCTCACCAAAAGTTTGCCAGATAAAAGTTGGGAAAAGTCAGAAAGTTTCAGCAACTTAGAAGAAAGCGTTAAAATTTATTAAACAATATTCACAGCCGCGGGCCTACTAGCGCCCCCACGCCCCCCCCAACCCCCTCGTGCTAGGTAGGGTTAAATCTGAAAAAAGATTGATATTCACTGCCTCGTTAGATACTTTAACTGCGTTCCTTGGGGTCCTCATCTTTCATAAGCAAGCTTTTCAGTACCAAGGCTCTACGACTTTGATGCCAAGTAATGTTTATGCTCTGGCCAATAGAACAAAGAACAACCAAAACTCGAATACTAGAACGAAAACAGGAAAAGAGAGGAGAGTCCCATGTCATCCTATAATTTTCAAAACGGGTAAATCCATCTCTTAAGGTATAGAATGAAAAGAGAAACTCTTCATTTCTCTGTTCCCGTCCCTTAACCCTCCTCTCCGACCCCTCCCCCGCCCTGTGTAAGTAGTGAGTACGTACTTAAAGGCTTTTAAATGGTTAAATTGAGATTAGTGGATGCAAGAGACGACAGGAGAACTTATGTGGGGAAAGAAAGGAATGACGTATGGGTGAGCCAACGCAAAGGACACCTACATTGGTTGTCTGCTTCGTAGGATATTGTGCGATGAGTTATATTCCTCATCATTTATTGTGTGTTGTGCTTTTTCAGGGAATCGAAGACAGGAGTTCCTACTGAGAGTGTAGTATACACGAAGTCAATCCTAGTACATAGTGATGATAGTCCGACTGTACTATTTTGTTTCTTTCAGGATTGTGGATGGGTTCTGTATCTTTAAGTGGTGGATAAAATATGACCCTACAGAACATGAATCAACAGATTATCAAGTCTTGTACTCTCAAGATGGTAAGTGATGTGTACCTGTGTCCTTTTAATTACTCTGTTAACCTCGGCATTGTGAGCATTTGACGGGGCTACACTAGGACAATAGATATCTCCAAAGGTATTGCTTCCAAAATAGGCAAGTGTTCGGAAAGTGAGATCTTAGATCTGGAACATTATTTTCAAATCCCAGGCTTACAAATTGTTCATTTGCTGACGCCTTTAGAGGAAAATGACTCTTGGCAATAGGCTTGTCTGACACAGTGTTCCTCCCATTCCATGAATGATATAATCGGCATTTCAAATCGAGGCAAGGTTTATGCGAAGAGGATTGCTTGTGTATAGCTCGTATAGATCACAACTATTCCATATATGTGCTTCTTCCTTAAGAAAGCATTAGGTAATTAGAACGGTCAACAGGTATAACACGTTCCCTTTCAGGTTCTCCATTAAGTCAGCAGTATTAAGTCGGAGGGAGTTGTAATATCGTTTTAAAATCCTATCTAGTAGTTGACGAGTAGTTTTCGGAGGGCACCATACGTAACATAAAACACTAAATAATAGTTTATAGAGATTTAATTTTGGGGTAAATGTAAAGTAAAGTCACGTATTTGTTGATGCCTTATTTCTGCTCTTTCTGTAGCATGCTTTAGTATTGAAGGACGTACCTACAGAACTATCTTTAGTTTACATTCAAATGTTAAACCCGCTCGAATGCGCGCTTCAAAATCGCCTGACAGGACTTACGTTTATGAATCACTACTTAGTTTTTAATTGTACCCAACACGACGTCTCTGTAATATTTGACAGAGACAAGTTCTCTACACTACATGCCAACCAAAAGTTATAAACCCTCCATCATTCAAACATTTTCTACTCACTCTCTGACATTAATCAAGAAGATGATGGCACTAAATGCGCATGCACCCCATATCCATTGTTGCCCATTTTGGCAGTCTCTAAACATCTTAGGTTAGAAACAGGTGTTTAATTCTGGAAAATGATATTTACAAGACAATGTTTATCATCGCAGAAATTCATTGGCAAGCTGTACAAGGTTCTTGTCGGTATTTATCTTCAAGAAAATTCAGTTTGCCGTTAATATGTCAGTGGTATTTGCCCAGTGAGAGACAGACTCGCAATTCTATTCAAAACTTTTTGCAACCAAATTATCTTGTCTTAGTTTATTGTTTCTGGTGCAATTCTTTAGATCTTGTATTTCAGTCTGACTAGTAGAATAGTGTTTAAAGTTAATATGAAACAGTTAATCATCAGATGATTTGGTCGCATTTGATTAGTTAGTGGAAAGCAGTTTGTTGAAGTTGAGATCGATGCATTGGTTATCATGCATGACTACGAATGCAAATTACTGACGCAAACGGAGATGATGTAGGCATCAAATCCAAAGAATTACTATTGACAAAACACCTTTTTGTTGCCCTTATTACTACTTGTGTATAAAAAGATTTGTACATTTGGGGTTTTCCGAAGATTCCTTTTTGGCTGTATGGCTTTGCTGTGTTGTCGTTATCTTCCTTTGTGGCGTTTGGGCCCAGTAGATACCCAGAATGTCATTCCCATGCACAAAGGCCTCTTCGTACACTTAATATAGATGCTTCCTGTCTTGTTATCATCGGCTTCCGGAAATCTTGATGACTTTTAATACAAAAGTTGGTAGCCTTTACTTGTTAAGAAGTATTGCACCGTGTAGAGTTCGAAGGACTGTTGCATTCGAGTAAGAGTCATTGAAGCAAGAAAGTCACCCACAACATTTTCTAATTAAGCATGAATCAACAAGAAAGAAACTGAAATATAGGCACAGCTCGACGCATTCCGTTGAAACACTGATATACAGCCACTGCGCCTGTAGATAAGATATGTGTCTCACCGACAGGAAATCCGTCATCCAATGCGCTATGGCTTGTCTGCTTATACAATAACCCTTTTAGGAAGTCTATCGGGTGCTGCGAAAGTAACTTGGTGCAAAGAGATACTCAGAGAACAACGGCACATTAAATAGTGTTCCGGCATCTACCACACCCATTTACGAATAAGACTGTTGCACTGTGCTGTGTAATTCATCTAACACTAGATTGGAAGTAGGGCAAAATGACTCACGAAGAAGAAGAAGAAACTCTTGAGGTTTTTGCTAAAGGTTCTACTTAGTAGTAGTGAATAATTCAGTTTTACACTGTAGAAAAGTTTCTTATATTAACCCCGGTTTCAAAGCTCGACGTTTTGTCGTATTATTTTAATCATTATGAATTCGACCATAATTTATGCCATCATTCAAAATGTAAGTTGCAATCTGTCAGAAAATTGCCGTATCGTTCCAGTGTAACGTTATGTCTATGTGGCTGTAAGTATCTTACTCGACCTGCATAAATGCTGACAGACGTAAAGTTTGAAATTTCCCTACTTACGTGCAATACTTTATACACCAAGTTTAATTCCGAAATGGGATTGATAAAGCATGAAATCCCCTTGCCATAAAACCACATAGGGTCTGAATGTGCTCCAATATACCAGCGTAAGTTCGCATTGCTTGGACAAACATGAGAGACCTCAGCAAGAAATATGACGATATTATCCCTGGCTACCGGACGAAAAGTTTACTGGCAGTATTCAAGCTACAATTTTTTGGCTTTTAATAATTTGCTGCACTTATTAACAGGTACAATATAGAGAATATAGACGCGATTTTGTAGTCATATTACGTAAAGCAACTTAAGAAAGCATCGAAGTAGAGGTGTCGCGGTGTATTCAGTCGCTGCACTCAAACCTGGTGGATTTCGAAGAGTGAGGCTACCTCCACTGTCTGTGTGACTGTTAATCATTGTAACGATTGCCTGTGAAATGGTCCTCCATGTTCCAGGCTTAAGAGTAAGGTTCTCGTTGAATCGTGCCGAAAAAAGGTAAAAGGACAAAACTTGTAAATCGTGAAAATATATAAAAAATAGTATTCCACACCTAGTAATTGCAACCGCCTTTTGTGGAGCAAAGAAAGTTTTAAAAAATGATCGGAAAATCGGCTTGTGACGTCAACGCGTCCGCTGCGAAGATTCTTGAATAATAGGCAAGATGAGTAAATGCAACAAAGTCAGTAACTCGTACATGAAACTTGATCTGCGCACATGAATTAATCACTTTTCTTTGATTTTTTTTGGCAGATGACTCCACAAGTTGCAGACTCACAGTTGTGCTTAACAGATTTGAACTTGCCTTATACAACAGGTATGACTTTGATTCTGTTTTGTACTTTCGTGCAAAGCATTTTTGTTAACAACAGTACTACAACAATTCTACTAACGACATGTTGTTTTGTTTTGTTATGGTCAAAATAGGCAGAATGTCTAATTTCATGGGGAAATTAATTGACATGTTAATGTGACAAAAACCTTCTTCACATTACATTAACTGCAATTCAAATCCTAATAAACCTCAGAAAGCGATTCATCAGGTACTCCAGACTCTTCACAGAGACGTTCAATTTACCAGTGTCTGTTTACAACAATACAACAAGCCACTCAGAAATTTGCTAGTTCCTATTTAAAACTGTCCATGCTTCTCTTTTTATCACCAATTTAATCAAAATATTGAGAGAACCGACAACCAAAGATACAAATGAGCCTCAACAGCTTTATAGACAAACGAAACCTACAGTTGTGACAACATTTGACAACCTATGAAACTTTAATTTGTTCGTTGGTATTCATCATGCAATGACAAAAATCTTCTTTTTCTTGAAACTCTTCTGTGTTTCTTCAGTGGATCATCTCTTTTGATACTCCAACCGTAGTCAGCTAGCATACTGATGTCCAATCTTGCTATTCCAGTAACAGAGAAAGCAGAAGTATTAGATACAACCTGCTTGCTGGCCAAGTTACTAATGGTTATTCACCATTTTCAAATCAACACGTACGACCCAATCCATGTTGATCATATTGCAACATGGACAACACAGTTTTTACCTCGCCATAGCTTTCCTAAGCATGCACAGAATACGTAATAGGCATAGAACCTAAAACGTTACTATTATGCAGTAAAATACATTTCAGACTTCGCTTTGACGAATCGATAAACGATCTCTTTTTCATAATTCCACATTTACACAGAACACAAACGAGTCCTTTACTTGAAAAAAATGTCGAAATGAGCTTGTTCCATATGTCAACAGATTTCTCTCTTTTAATCTTGATGCTAAAATTTGAGATTGATCTTTCGATGGATTAAGATTTTGAATTAGATCATTCAGTTCAGCTTGATTATCGTCTGTGGCGATGACTGGGATGTATGTGTTTGTTCTTGGCTATAGTCAGAATCACTTTCTGTAGATGTATACGAATCTCTATTGACATAAAACTGGTCATCTATCTGAATTTCCGAATCAGACTGTTCAGCGTCTTTGCCAGAATATTGTTGAAAGGTATGGAATGGTGCAACTTGCAGTGGAGGTAGTTCTCTGAAGACTGGCACGGGATAAAGATTCGAATATGGAACAGGTAATATAGCAGATGGCGGGCTTGGATATTAAATTTTGTGACGATTTTTCTTGCTGAAACCTTTTGTTTTCACCAAGCAAAAGTAGCAGTCAGTGTTACGATTTTATGGTTCATGCCACATCCTAGCTATTCCAAATCATGACGCAAGCTGTAATAAATGGAGCAAAAACCATGTGGAGCCCATGACTTGTCTTGATCTTCCAGTGGTATTCCAAAATATGCCAGGTACATTTTTTCAATAACATCCGACATCTCTTTTCCCTCTGAAGAGTACGTGAAATTTCCACAAATGTAGCTGTAAAATGAGTTGTTTTTGCAACATCGTCTACTGGTCACACTAAATCTAAAAATAAACGAAAAGGTTGTGTCAACAGAATGTGAATTAAAATATGTTAAAATTCCTTCTTTCCTTCACAAGTGCCAACGAACATAATCATCTTCCTATGATGTTTTGTCCCTTTAAATTTGTTAGGTCTGAGCTGTACGAAAGATTGCAAGATATCTTTAAAACTGAAAGATATGGTGATGCAAGGAAGTCAGTTCCAAGTCTCAATATTGATGTAACAGACGACGATGAGAGGTAAGACATTGGCCATTATGTATATGATGAAGATATCTGTCAAACGCAAACGCAAGACTTACTTGCTCTAATTATACAACAGTAGCAATCGGTTACCGAAATTTGAAGTCATCAATTTAGTAGGTCATCGTCGCCTGTGGAATGTTTCTAGCTTTTCAATATCTTAACCCTTCCTTATATGGGAGAGGGGGGCTGGTAGGCCCGTGGCTACTTACTTCTGTTCGTAACTTTTTAACGACGTGACGTATCATTGTGAAATTTTGTGAATTACCTAAATTTTTTGCGATGTTTGCGTTTTGCTGCACCATCATAGAGTTTTGGCCTTTCTATTTTGTCGCTTTTGTTTGAAAATCATGGTTTTATACATCATTAAAGCACGTGGTTACTCACGCAATTTCTAATTATGCAACGTCACATGATTTGCGTGATGAATTGATGCTGACACGGAACTTTATTAGGGGTAGGCGGATAAGTAATTATATATTCCTAACACCCCGCATCCAAGAGTTTGTAATATGCCGCGGCGTTTATTAGAAGAAATACGATATTACATTAGCTTCTGAGGTTGAGCTAGAAGGAGAGCTATTCTGCAAGTTACAAACCTACTAATATAATTCTAGTAAAAATTAGCAACTTTAAAAACAGTTTCCTTTTTCCAACTTGTAAAGGATTTTAATGTTGTAGTTGATATCGATGAATTACGGCTAGGTAAACTGAACTTACCTTACGTTAAAGTTATTAGACTCTTTGATATTTGTACTTTTCACGTAGTCATTTTAACGTATGATGTTGTGCGACCTTAATGTTTTAACTATCGCAAGGGAGTAAGGAGATGATATCGCACTATCTGGATTAAACAGTGCACACGTAAAGTTAAAACTAACACACCCTCTACCTTCCTGTGTCTCTCAACTGACAATTGACGAATGGAGGACGTGTTTCTAGTTTCAAATGTTTCACTTGGAAATACTTTTGTCATAAATCTCCTACTTTCATAAATATATCGTAATGTCCATATGTATTTTGTCAGGTCACACATGAAACAGCAGGTTCAAAACTTAGAGGATCAGGAATGGATTGAAAGCAAAACGACAGATGTTTATTTTGAGTTTGTCTCCTTTGAACCAAATTTGGATATTTTAAGGTAGGTCTTTTACTTGGTTGGTAGAGTATCAAATAACGTTGGACATCATATCACACTTGCCATATCTTGCCATGCCAGTGATAACCTATCACTGCTTATCAGGGGCGTGCATTGAAAGATTACCAGTTAAGATCTCATCTTGCCATATCATTCCATTTACTATTCATATGGTTTTAGAGTAGTAGAGAAATAGAAATTGTCGCCGTCGGGATTCGAACCCGAAACCCAAGCTCTCTTCCAGCCGAGTTACAGTAAGCCATACTGTATTACCTACCTACCATACTGATTACCTACTAATCAACAACGGACGAACATGGAGACCCGATCTCTCTACGTCGCATCGTGCGACTTGCCCAAATCGTCACTGCTGCGGCCCATAAATCTACCCAAACCCAAACAAGGTTGCAAATAATCGAAAAGAGAGTATTCGAAATGGCAAGTTTTGCAATATACTAGAGAAGGAGAAATTTTACCAAGAAAAAATTAAATATTTGATGTTTCATGTATCATAACCTGACAAATATGATTTATTATTGATCGCATTACACTGTAGTCAATATTTGTATTTTTTTGTTTGTAATTTTGAGGGATTTATCATTGAGGTTTCCCCCAAACTAAAAGCCGTCTGCCTAATCGAACTTCTTTGGGATTCATAAGATGCCATAATTAATAAAACAATCAATAATCGTGTTACTTTTTGTTCTAATTTTGTTTCATAGCTCATCACGTGTACATTTCAGTAAATCTAATTGGGGAGAAACAGTTGTTAAGACTATCGTGTCCTCATACGTTCTGACAGAGCCTTGGACTGCTCTGCGAGTTTCATTCCTTGTGGTACAGGTGTGTATTTACTTTTGTTATCTCAGCTTTTTACCGCCTTTTGAGCTCCGTTACAGTATTAATAACCACTCGGTAAATTACCAAACAATGTTTAAAATTAGTACGTTGTAGCGCTAGTACAGTACAGACGATTACCTCTCTCAATTTATTCGTATCCGCTGATTATAAGACTTGGACGTATTTAGGTACATACAAAAACTGGTACAAATTTCAGAAGGCGCACAGCAATCTCTTCCTGAGCAGCGCTTTCTCGGCCTCTCTTCGTTTTTACGTTTCATAGCAATGAGACTTGAAAACGCTGAGCTCACATAGACATGTCGTGATTAAACAGAGCAATGTTGAAGTGTCTTTGTTTACTTGAGTTGAAAAGTCCTTAGTAGCAGTCAATCAGAACACGGAAAAGAGATTGATCACCAAAGCATAGTTTGATACCACGGTCGTATATCAGTTCAGTTGGTTACTTCTGCTCCTACAGTGATGTTCTCTCCACCTTCCTCGATTTCATTGCCCCAAGGAATATCCCGAACAGAACGTCACGAAGGATGGTAAGCAGGGCACGAAGCAGTTTAGAGGCAAAGGTACTTACTCTCCAACGTAGAAGCATATTACTTTATTATTCCAGGTGTAGCACAGACTGTCGACAATGTAAGAACGATTTGGAGAATTATATCATTTCGCTTGGTACACCAAACGATCTTTGACGTCACATTAAGTTGCTCAGGTACAGTGGATCAAAAAGGCAGCATTATTTAATATTTTTGTAATGGATTACTGGCTTATCGTCATTTCTCTGTTATTAAGTTCTGCCTTTCAAGCCATTGTTCCTTTGGTCAATCAGTCAGCTAGTATGTTGTTTAACTTATGCATTAGTCAACTATGGATAAACCTGTAAAGTAAAATATTGAGTGTCGTTAAGTCACGTGATCACGGTGGTAGTAGTAGTAGTAGTTTGTATGGTGACACCTCCACACCGATTTGCTCCAACCAATCGAAAAATTCGCTGCGGCACTCGAGAATAACTACAAAACCACTCGAAATTAAAGTATAAGGGTACTGCAGTGGTCAGTATCTTTGGGCGCTGTGCCGCACCACGGGCATATGGGGGAAGGGGCCACGCCCCATCTATATCATCCTAGGATTATCTCTTCTCTTCTTCTTTCAGTGCTTATTGCTGATATGGACGCTATACGCAGTCAATAAACACTTCGGATCATTTATGGATCGTGGATTCCGTCATTTCCGCAATTGTTGGCATATAGTGGAGGTAGTAAATGCTATTACTTGTATATTTTAAGGAATGTAGGAAGTAAGGGCTAATGATATTCCTTGTGCTAGTTATTGATGATTTTATTCCTGGATCCCTGTTGTCACTTATTTTAGATTTAAAATATTCGAATTTGCGATAACGGTGTAGTGACATAAAATATTTGGCAAAGTCAGTTCCGATGTCAAAAATTTCGCATCAATCTAATTTCTGAACATAGGATTGTCATTTATACAAGAGCTCTTTATATCGTAATTGTCTAGTGATCGCAGTTGCGTATACACAGTCGCACAACGACTTTTATTATTGCTTTTTGATTAAGTTGTCTGATAACTTTAACTTGCCGCGGTGTTATGGGAGGACCTCTTCTGATCATAATCTGTTCCACAAAAGGCAAGCACCCCTTAAATAAGTTGCATATTTTTCTTGTTTAATCTATTGAACAGGAGAGAGAGTAATTGCATCAACTAACAAGAATAGTAAAATCCACTGATGTGAAGTCTCAGAATCAAAAATAGCATCATACGAATTGGCGTCCAGAACATAATACATAACCCGTATCTCGAAAACTTTTTGCAAAAGAAATTTAACAGAAGTGGAACTTTGACAAGTACCTTCTTTCAGCAATCTTTGGACAAGTAGATTTTTTCGAACCAGGAAATTCAGAAATTTAAAGATATTCGGAAATTTTAGTTTTAATAAACTCCTATTTCTTGTGGGAGAAATACAGAATATGATAGGGGTTTTCTTTGAAATTTTGGATAATATGTGAAGTGGGTAGGCAGTTATTTTATATGTTGCCCTCCTCATGGTAGGTTGGTGGTCTATGCACTTGTATACCTCCCTGATAATGAATTTAGCAGCATACCATTTTAAACTTGTTTCAAGTTGAACACTATACTTAGATAGCTTATGTTTAGTTTGATAGTCCCATAATTTCGTTCCATATTAATGTTAATTTCCATTGTTTGTAGGCAGTCATCGTCCTCTTATTTGTCACAAGCGCCGCGTTGTACATCTGCTATGAAATGGCAAAATTTGACCTTTCTTACGAAATGGGATTAATGGATTTTGATGACTCCGATACATTCCTTGACATGGCACTCCTCATCCAATCGGAAAAGGTGATAAAGTGTTCTAATTTTATAATTCATGTGTACCGTATAGCTGTTTTGGATGTAAATTAACTATAACGAATAATAGTGTTCGCTCATATTTGTAATCATACGGTAAGCTTGTAATTAGTGTCCGGGGCGTTGATAACATTTAACTGATGTAGGGAGAGGCGTTGAAAAGGGGGTCGTTGGGTTCTACATAGAGTCAAATAACAAATATTTTGTACTATGATATTATGAAAGCAGAGGCAGCTAAATTTGGTTTAAAGTCTCAATCAAGCCATAAATATACAGGCATTGATATACTTTTTTCCAAATTGCAAATTGACTCTGAACTTGATGTGTCAAATGTTAATTAAGGGAACAGGGTGTCGTTGACGTTAACATGTTAAATTTCTCTTCCTTTTTTGGTAAGGAAGTAGAAAGTTAAAGTGGTACGATCACCGCTATTGGCCAATGACCTGTGCGAGTCGTAAATATTGCAGCTGCCCAAATTTCAATAGTCACAGGAAAGCAACCATTGGTCTACAATGTGGCTTAATACAGCGCCCCGAAACTTTATGTTCAGGGTTTACTTAACATTTAATTGAGAACATGTTGCCGAGTCTACAGTGGGTATTAAATTGGCACTTGGGTTTCATTAAATAGTATCTTGTAGGGAGTGTAATCACGAGATAAGTGCGCGGGAGGCAACTTGAAAGTGGAGGGTTTACACGCAGAGGGTTAGGGGTTGCATCCACTAACTTAAGCAAGTCCTTGTGATTTAGGTGATGACAATAAAAGTCATTGTGCTTGAAGGATTGCGTTTGACATCTTGGTGACACGTAATGTCGTCATCGTTTTGGTATAGGTTTATCAAAAAGTGTTAAAGTTATTGAATTATGATTTGACAATTAACTGTGTAGCAAATAATTTATTCTTATTTTGGTCAGCAATCCATGTTTGTCTTAGCTTCCCGATAACATGATGTCCGTTTGCTTACTTTAAGGAGAAGAGAACATTTGTTGCCAACATTCTTTCAAAGTTGTTGTTACGTCAGCTTGTCACAAATATTACTTCTTTGAGCAGACAGAGTAAGAAAGTCTGTTCTATAAACAACTGTATGATTATTTTTCTCTGTAGGCGCTGCGACGATGTTTTGGATTGTTGTGCTTTTTCATGACCATTCGTTTGATGAAGCTCCCGAGCATGTTATCGCCTTTCCAGCATTTCTTCTTATTACTACGAAGTGCAATGAAGAAAATGACACCGTACATGGTAATTGCATCCATCCTTTTTCATGTTTGCCTTGTCGTCCACCAATGCTTATTTATACCATGTATGTTCTTGGTGGCTATGACTCTACACAATAGCAAAGCGGCCGCAGAAGCAACATGCAATAAAACCCAACAAATTATTTATCCTTAATCAAAACTCGTTTTATCACGCTTGTAACCTACCTTCGAAAAAAATATTAGAAGCATCAAAATTTAAGGATTGAATAATTTGTTGGCTTTTTATTGCATTATGCGTCACGTGTCATGCGATATGCGTCATGCTGCTTTTGCGCCCGCTGTGTTAGGTGTTGATATTTTTTCGTTTTTGTTTTCGTTTTCCGCCTGACTCATCTGTGGCTTATATTCTTAACGAAGGACAACTGTATTTAAGGCAATTTGCATTAAAGATATCAATCTCACTGGACCATGAATATGTGGCGCTCGAAGCAATGACGTAGAGGGAGTAGATTTCACCTCCACCTTGAAACCGGTTTTTGGTCGTATTTGAGAACGTCATTGTCATTGAATAAGTGTGGAAGATCACCATTTCTCCGTATCTTGCAACTATTTGTCCATCGGTTACATCGAGACTTCAAGTCTTTAGGAATTCTCCCCCTTTTTTTACATATTTTCCTGCCTTCAATTTACCGATTTTTTTAAGGGAGGGGGTGGCTGCATAAGCAATTTTATTTGTCTTGTAGTCATTTACTTTTCTCCTGGTTCCTTTAAACCTTTAGAAGAAACAAAAGAAAGCTTGCTAATTTCGATTAAATTTAGAAATTTAGAAGCTGTCACATACCGGTTATTTAAAGTGTTGCTGAGTTTGTTTGTATTATCTATGAATCGCTATCTTTAACCGGGGCTATTCCAAGCGTAAGGCAGAGGGGCCACGCCCTTTAGCTAACTTTTTACTGGAAAGGTTTTTCAGTGTCAATGATATCATGCATTACGCTGCTTTTGAAAAACCGGTGCTAAGTCTGTATTGACGTAGCATCTGCGTCGTTGAGGAGATAACCCTAGACTTCTCTTACTCAAGACATGTGGCTTGGAACCCCCCACCCCCACCCCCACCCCCATAGTCTCTACCGTGGATACGTTTTTTTGTACTTACTCAGAAACTGTATGGATGATATCTAGAAATCTGTCTTAAGGCCCACAAAAGTTGCAAAGTATCATCGAGACAAGTAAACGTGAAACGGTCACTTTGAAAAAAAACTTCAGAAGTAGGAAATGTGAATGGACAGGGCACACGCCGCGAATGCGTGAAATTCCGGGTTACATTCCCTTATTTTTTGTTACTCTTTACCTTTGCTTAACATGATATCGACTTCTGGTATTTTAAGTTGTATTTCTTTTGCTGTTCGTAGGATGCCCCTTTTTAGACATTAGTTTTTCACTGATTACCAATTCGATATTTATCATGCTTACAGTACACCCTTAAATACTCTGAAGGCTTGGTAGTTATACAGTGAAACATTAAGGACAATTATGTCTAACGGATTGGATTTTGACACCAGAAGGTAAGCTCATCATATGAATTACTTGTTTTGAGATCTAATTTCTTTACATGTTCCATGTCATTGTTTAGGCTCTATTGACTGGAAATGACTTGCAAGGATAACCAACAACACACTTACCATCAGGCCTTGCCGGGGTTACAGGGAACAGCAACACGAAGAGCCAGTGAGAGCAACAGGTCTTGAATTAAGATTACTCCATATTTGTCTCCATGAAATCTGAAAATATCAACATTACAAAATATCCATGTTTAAAAAAGGCGCGAGATGTCAGAAAAGCAATATTGTAAAGTCTTAGGGTATATATTATGTTATATCGTGCATAACACGCAGAATCTGGGCAATTTTTCACATCGGTGCAGTGTTTCAGTTTTAAAGACCAGCAAGTTATTTGCATGGGAAATTCTATAGAATTCTCATAGGTGTCGGGGTTTTTTAATTTCATTTGCTGAATAAAGTTGCTCACCATGTTAGCGATGCTTCTTTCTTTGCGCAGCAATATGAATTTCCTCCCCGTGTTTGATTGTTTACGAATAACAACATTCGGAACTTACCTTGCTCTAAAATAAATAGTCTTAAAAACTTGCAGACTCGTATCTGAATTGAAATGTTCCCGCGTTGCTAAGACTTACTCATGCATGCGCGTCTAAACATTATGCATTTACCAAGGAAAATGTCTACCTAACCGCAAAGTAATTCATATAATACAAGTTAACCTCTACAAAATATCAGCAGTACAAACACTTTGTGATTTCAAAAGCCTTAGACTCCATCAGCTGTCAAATGTCTTCAAGATCCTTGGTACATATTTAGAGGCCATCCATTCATCAAACGAAAACAATTAAAAAGGCAATGAGTACTGTACTTGCACCTATAAGACACGAGGTATTAACAAATTATCACTACGCTTCAGGGACCAATGGCATTTTAACAAGATTTACGACATTTACAACAAGGTAGAAGAAGGTCCGGAATTGTTGTGTCTTGGTTCCGGGGGCGTGGGAGGGGGGTGGAGCCTTCGTTTTTTAAAAAAAGTTCCCAAGTCACACCTTTTTTAGAAGAAAATGATCTTTTTACGGCAAAGTGTACTCCCTTTTTCATAAAAATGTGACAAAATTTGTCAGACAAAGGGGCATTTTATCCAGAGCAGAGTACGTTTTCCTCTAAGAGTACGATAACAACGTTATAGAGAAAAAACACTGTAATTAGGGACTTAAGTTCTTGCATATTTTCCTTGCTACCTTCTGTTATGGCAAGACCGGACTACGATATAAGCAAATCATCACAAATTTAATTGTCAAAGTTTTAAATGAACTTACAAACAATTGTGTATTACTTTACACCGAAATGACAACATGGAATGGGTTTTGGGAGACCGAGTTTAATCAATCAAGGTTCCCGGAAGAGCATAAAGGTATAAGACTATTGAAGCAAGATGAACTAAGGAGCCGTTAGAAGGACTACCTGACTGCCCCAAATCTGCGAATGTACATTGCTTCCGGAACATACGGAGGCTTTTGATAAGTGGATGTTTAGGCCTATTATCCGTAGGTCAACCCTTCGAGACAGAGCGTGCCACATATTGTATACAACGTCTTGAAACGTCTTGAAACGTCTTAAAGGATCACTATGAATGACGAACGTCTGGGTAATTTTGACGTGATTCAACTACAAATACTAGGAAACGTTGACATTGAGGTATTTTAAAAACATAATATCGACCTCGGTTAACCATCGATTTGTACAGTTAGGTATGATCTTTTCTTACTTATTGTACATATCACTGTATAAACTTACAGTTTACGTTCTGTTTATGTTATCTGTTGTTATTCGTTTGAAATCTCGGTAGTTAACTCATCTTTAGAAGATTTTCTGAGTTACAAACTGAAACCTTTGAGTCTTTAAACGACAAAATTTCATGTGGACGTCCATGAATATGGGCATGTTTGTAAAGATTTCTCACATAGAGACAAATATTTACGATTTCAAAAGGGAATTACTGACGGTATTCGAAAAAGCTGAATAAGTTTTTTGTTTCGGGAGATTGCTCACCGAACACACACCACTTGTTCGTTATTAGTACGATGAGTGGATAAAAATCTCTTTCGAACATTCTTATGTACGTAAGTGCAGGATAGGCACCACGGGAGCTTGTAAGTAATGATTCGTATGCGCGTGAAAGTGTGAAACCAGCAAAAGAAGAGTTCAAGAAAGGCAACGGACAAGTTCCCTAAATTTGGGAAACCTCGACTGCTCTTCCAAATTCCTAGTTGCGCGCATATACTTGGCAATATCTCAAGTATCAGTACATAAAATATTCTAAATTGATGAGCGAATACCTTAGGATAGCACTCAAATAAAATCTTCAGGCTGACCTCTGATTCACATCCTTGCAAAAACCTTTAACTGATCTAGTTTGCTAACCTCTCACTTTTAATCTGATGGGAATACTTGTGAATGCATTGATTCATGATCATGGTGAAGCAACAAGCCTATTTCTTTATTTTCAAAATACCAGATAACATAAAATCACCAGTTAACGGTATAATGTTACCTTAACACAAAATCACACACAATACATGAAACATTCCCGTGGACAGTATACTTGACAATTCCAAATGATTCCATGAAGGCATCTTTATGATGATCACCTTCAAATCAAAGCCGTCTGATAGTTACTTTTCGCTCAACTTCGCTGAATATAAAGAATACCTACCATGGACTTGAT
>JAAAKM020006971.1:123830544-123842312 GCA_010016025.2 Alatinidae sp. Z8VKAUB7J3 | reverse complement strand
GTACACTGCCACTTCTGTTTAGAGACAGTACTTGTTACTGATATCTGATACCTATAACCTGGCTTCATACTGCGGTTAACGTTGTGGCGTAATATTTGCGGTATAGACTTAAGTTTCGTGTGCAAGTGTGGAAGTTAGATTGAGAAGAAATCGTGTGCAGTGTGCAAGTTCAGTCGTAAAGATATTGGTTGTCGTCGTTTGGTCGTCCCAAACATATAAAAGATTAATCACAGTGATCAGAATTGCTTTTTAATGAAGTGAGGACCCGATTTGATTTGAAGGTTTTAAACTTTAATGCACATTCCAGAAGGTACATAATATATGTGCAAATTCTAGAGGAACGACTGTCCTCTACATTGTGACTTTATCTTTTTAGAAAAAATATGCCAGTAACTCAGATGTAAGTAGTAGACTCTTCATATAATGAGTCCTGCAAGAGTAATTAAAACTAGTGAGTTATACATGCTTTTTTTGACGTATTGAGAGCAAGCACAGGGCCTCCCTCCTCACCCCTCTGACTATGCTCTTGTTATTGCCTGATCTTGCAGAATAACTCCACAACAAGTTGCAAAAATGGCTACATAACTGACTGCTGTTTTGACGAAAGACGTGTATCTGTTTTGCTTATCAGGCGATAGTTGGAGCAAACACGCCACTTAAAAAGCAAAAACATGCAAGACTTATAGATCCAAAGAAAAAATGATTAACTTTTATAAAACAGAATAGTCCCATTAATTCTTAGTGGCAACCTACACAGTTCTTGTCGATCACACGGTTCTTAAATAGTTGTCTCTTGCTGAACTCAAGATTTGTGGTCCAGGCAACGTAGTTAACTCCCATTCCATGACCAGGCCCACCTAAACTACAGCAGCATGATATTCAACACAGTGTAATGCGTACCGCCCTTACAAACTAACGTCATGTCAAGTAACCATAACATATTGGTAAGATAAACAAAAAACAATGATATCATTATCAATTCTATTTTGCCACGTTAGCGATCACTTCTCCACACAATCTATTTTGATTAAAAAGAAATTTTATGGTGATCTATTCTACCATGTCCAATTTTAAATAACATTTTGATAAACTAAATCTCCATAAAAAAGAAATTTTATGGTGATCTATTCTACCATGTCCAATTTTAAATAACATTTTGACAAACTAAATCTCCATAAAAAAGAAATTTTATGGTGATCTATTCTACCATGTCCAATTTTAAACACCATTTTGGCACACTAAATCTCCTGAAGCAGTACTACAAAACACAATATCTCTGTCAGAACCTTGACAGAGTTTAAAAAAGTAATAGAATATCTAACACGTACGGTAATCTAAACGTAGTTAGCAGTTGCCATGAGAGGCTCAAAAAACAGTCAGTTCATGTTTCTTCTGTACTGCATGCAATAGCGCATATCTTTTCAAAGGTAAGGGCACTCCCGTCTAACAGTATTTGCTCCCTTTCAGTGTAAATACATCAAAATCCTATAAAGCTAACCCCTTACAAAAATCATACTGATTCGAGCTTTCACTGAGACTGTACAGCCAGTAGTGGGTAGTTTACTAGAGAGCTGTATAGTTATGTTATCTTTAACTACAGATAAACATTGAATGCCCACGTCTAGAGATGAAATAATTGCAACATAGCAGTAAGGACTTGTATAGCACCATCTTTGTTTAATTTATTTTAAAAAACAACAACAAAAAAAAACAACATAATCAAACCATTAACCGACGAATATTGAAATTATTGAAAATGTGTGATCAATGTAAGTTCGCAGAATATCAGGCATAACATGCATTGTTTATATGTGTGTACATATGCATATATATATATGTATATGTGTATATATATATTTATATAAATTTGTCAGGGACGTGCCGTCAGTGAATGCAAGGTATGGATTATATATAGGCGTGGCTTAAAATTCTCTAAAAATACCCATACCGTAATGATGCCTCTATCCCTGTTAAAACCTTGTTGTTTCTCAGGGTCGATGTTCAGAGGACGGGGAGAATCTAATGTCCAATACACCACAATCTTAACCATATTTATTATTTGAAATAAATAAAATTATCAGCAAATAGAAATACTTTTGGGCAGTGGTCGCAAATGAGATCCGACATTTCCATTGTATTCCAGTCAAAACTCTTTTGCAATCACAATTAAAAATGATGACAAGAAGTGGAATTCTGGAATTTGAATCTCAAGCCCAGCTTTCGTAGGGAAATGGATAGTCCAGTTGAGTATTTATCGGATAAACTGTTTAGTAGAAAAGTTTTACCATCGAAGCTTAAAATAAAAGAGAACGGAAGACCAGTGAAGAGACTAAATATTTAAACAAATTTTATAGAGGCAGGTAAAGAAGGACATTGATATTTTAACAACTATGTAGTTCTTTTGAATGGATTTGTGGATGCGTGAAGTAAATAAGTAATTTTGAAGACTATATTGTTTGTAAATGAGAAAAATGTGTGGACAGAAACAGGCTTCTAAGATCTGGACACACATTTTGTTGACGTCATGCATTAACTGAGTGATCATAATGTCTATAAGATTTGAATTAATACTGCTAACTGAGTGACCAAAGAGATCCTACTAAAGCAAATTAATGATATGGGTTTCCACAAGTCAAAATCTGGCCTCGCTGGTGCTTACCATCCCATGTTCTAGGCCTACAGTCAGTGTGTGAGATAAGTCGCTGCATTGAAGAGGATAAAACCGACACATGTAGTTATCAAGACAATGATGGCCTCTCAAACTTATACCTGATTTCAATTAAGAAGCGTCTTTTAAAGCAGTTACGATTTCAGGATAATTTTAATTTGCTGATAGAAGAAGTTTTGAAGAAAGACTGAAGAGTCAAGTTTCAATGGAACTGATCGACAAGATTCTTGACCCTATTTTCTCAGGATTTGTTCTCATCCCATTCCGCTCGTGGGGGAGAGAGAAAGGGTGCCCTTGAATTCCCCTGATATATTTTGCTATCGCACATTCTAAAATACTAAACATCAGCACAATTTTAGTACTAAGACGACAGGGTAAATTCGTTTAAAAAAATGAAAATTAAAAAAAAAGGAAAAATTATTTCCATATTGTAGTGTGTTGTTAAGGTTATAATTCTTCTTTTACCCGAGAACAAAGTCGTATGTTGTTGTTTGTTTTTTTTGGCATGCGTGGTCGATTCACTCACGGCACGTTCCTGATATATACATTTTTATATGTTATGTATTTCGTCGTTTCTGACGTGCCCACAAAGAGAGAAGAAGTGATTTGCACATTAATTCTGAAATCATGTTAGTGTGAAAAATGTGATTAGTAACTAAACACTTAACCATTACTTTTGAAATATGTTTTGATCGGGCTGTTTTATTTTTAGGTTTGATTTGCACTCATTTATTCCTTATATGTATATACATATTAAATTCTGACGTTTTGCTCAGCTTTCAGGTAACGCAAGTTTTAACTTTCTGTTCTGCCAATGCTGCATTCGTCACCAAACATCTATTAATGTCTTTCATGCTTTGAATACTCTTGACTTTAAGGACAGTTAATAGACCCACACTTTGGATATTGTACCAAGAAAAAAAATTATTAATTCAATTTGCAAGGACTATTGCCTTTTAGACCCATAATTTAACAAATAATTTAGAAGGGTAAACGATATTTTGTTTTCCCTAAGGTGTTTTAAATATTTAAAACATTATTATCAAACTTTACTAGTTTCTTTCAAAGTTTAAATTTAAGCTTGAAAGGCGCCTGACTGGTCTGATATATGATACCGTTAAAATTCTGGTAAGAAAGCCTTTCATCAATTTTAGTGTTACGTATGGGTATTTATAAACTATAAACAGTCCTTAAATAAAGAGATTGTCTATACTTAAAGTAAGTTACAAAATAAAATTTGTGTATTGATTTATTTATAGGGACAGTTTTGGATCTGAGCAACTACGATTTGCCGCTGAGGATGTTGTGGTTATTAAAGGATTCCCTAAGCTTGATAATGATGGCAATCACGAATTTGAGTTTGCAGTCTTAGTACCAAAGAACTTTACGCCAGGTAAAATAAAACTACTTTCATTATCAGTGACAATGGATGCCATTAGTAAGATGCAGATAGTGATTGAGAATGACTTGAATGCAAATGTTGTCATGCCAAAGCAACCAGAAGATGAAACAGAGTCCGAACCGGGTGTCATTCGCTGGGCTGCAGCTGTTGGATCACTGTGCGTTGCCTTTGCTTTACTGTTAGTAGCAGGATGCATGTACAAAAGGTACGGTACTAATTATTCAATAGTTTCATCATCGTAAGTCGTTCAATTGGCAAAACGTTACTATCTTAATGTTATATTTTTTTCGTTCGTTGAGAGATGTCACTTTTACTTGTTAACACAACTCTGAACAAAGGAGGCACATTCAACACAAAACTCAAACTGCTTCCTATAACGTCACATGCTACTCTAAGTTGAAAATGAAAACTTAGGCATTAACCTTTACCCAGACTTCCAGATATGACCGAATTGTATATGTCAGTAAAAGGAGAGAGAAAAAAATTAGATAAATAAAGCATGCGTTAATCACCTGACAAAAAAATCTTTGCTACGCTTTGTTACCTTTTAGTGACATCTCGTAGGAAAAGTGTAAAATACTTCCATACTGTATGTAAAACTTAAACTATTTTTAATTTCAATTTTCATTTTGAGTGGAAATATGAGTTGTAAGGGTAAAAATCAACATCAACATTTTTGCAACATTTCCGTCGATACTAGTTCCCAGCCTTACGATTGTGTTCTCCGGTATTGTTTCACGTTTGTCTGTTTGCTAACCAAGTGTTGTCTCTGTAGTTGCTCTTATGCCCATTTTATTCGTACTTAAAAGCATTGAACACTACATAAATCTACTATTTTACATTATTTTAATTAAATATCTGTTTCTTTTGTAATAAGTAATATAATGACACTTCATGCCTGACAGCGGTAAGGTGTTGTAAAAGTACTACAACTGATATATAAAAGACAAATAATGCGCCTGTATAACAGCTATAGGCAACTACCTGTTCTTAGCATCGGGTTTACAGCTATTACATTTCATAAAACCCCTACCTCTTTTCTATCCTACAATGAATTTCCACCCGTTAGTAGTGCATTGTAAAGCATAGTGCTTAGTAGACCGTTCTCGTTTAGAAATTCAGCACATGGTACATGGTAATTATTCTGTCTTTCCTTAAAATCACTTTCGTTCGCATTGACTAAGGGAAGGTGAAAATTGATTAAATGATCCCAGTAGGTAAATGAAAATACAGTCGTGAAAAAAAGTTGGGAAAGAATATGTAGATCAATTAATTACAAATAATAAGTTTCAAACTGCAATGTAAAATGCGCTAATCGCAAAATCATATTAGACTTGTTATAACAGACTATTAGACTTGTATTTAACTTTAGGGTAGGACAGGGGGATGGCAATTAAAGGAAATATCTAAGACTTTGTGAAAGTTATGTATTAGAAAAGCATCATTCTACGGTGATGTATTTTCAAAATTTTGGTACAAGAAATGGGGGAGATGTACTTGACAATGATATTTTTGTCATAGCTGGCTGACTTACTTTGACATGATGCATTAATTGACAACAACAAACAAGCGGAGAATAGCAATAAAGCAATTAATTAAATTCTTAAAGACTTACTTTTTTTAGAATCATGTGTAGGCTACCAAGGCTATAAAAATGACCAGTAACATTATTGGCATCACAAAATTTTGCAAAGAAAACCAAACGTTTTTAGAACATGTGGTTTTTCATTAAGTACTAAATTTCTCCTCATATTTTTGTTGATAGTGATGAAGTCCTGTTGTACATTGTATTACGTCATAATCGCAGATAAAATGCTACTACTAGGTTTTTAAGAGGTATATGTTATCACATGATAACGTATAGTGCTTGCATAACCTAAAAATTCAACAGAAAAGTCTTCACGTATTTAAATTCTGTAAACGGATACCTATTGTTCTAGTCAGCCCCCGAGCTAGGAAAAGTTGAAAACTATAACACTTCTTTAATCATTTCGAAGATATTCTAATAACATTTAGGGACAGTAGCCAAACCTATGTCAAAACTGATTAGTACATCAAACGTTTTGAATCTTCAAACCTGCCAGCGGGCACGAAAGGTCTCTTTGTCCACCTACAAAACAGGGTTGAGTTTTCCAAACTAACTTTAACTTCAATTTTTCAAACTTCTTCCATGATAGAACTTTATTATGAAATGTGTCTTTATGTCTCTTTTGAAACAGAAAACAACAAAGAAGGCAAGAAACCTTACGAACTCAAGTCCAAGCATTTGCAAACATACGTTTGGGTGCCAGCGCTGCTCCTGACGTTCATTCTGGAAAATTACACAGCTTTGACTTGCCTCTCCCCGACCCTCCTGCATACGAAAGTACCATATTCAACGAATATTCAACGCCACCACCTAAATATGATGATACAATGCTCTCTCCTATGCGTGTTGATCTCCAAAATATAAGCAGAAGCAGCTCCTCGTCAAGAATTTACCAAAATATATACGAAGATCTAAATCTCGATGTGCCAACACCAGACGAGACGCTAGGCTCGAATAATGAGAGGAAGCTTGACTGTCAGGACGTTTTGGCTTGTAAAGGAGAAGATAGCGTGGATTGTAGCGACCAATACCAAACACTTGTTAAGTCAGGCATTCAAAAAGCAGATGACACGGTGGAAGCAAATCAGGAAGGGGATGAGCCTCCGTATGTTGTGATGGTCAGTGACATGGCAAATGAAGAGAAGCTATGAAATAATTCAAGAAAGTGTTACCTCAAGTCATTCGAACGCAAAATTTCAACCATTTCTTATCTGGACGAAGGAGTATAGAAAATGCTTGCCCGTTTGTGTAATTTAAATTTTTTTTTGAGTGACGAATTGATTTATTACCTCCATGTTACCCTCAGGAGATTTCTAATTCAAAGAACAGGATGACTTTGGGAAGTGACCTTTATACAGTAGTTATTGTAGTTTTTTGATATATATGTGTTGTTTTTTTCTATTGCATTATAAACAAAAAGAACCCCCTGAGCTTTACCTTTTTCAGGCATCCTTTTATACAAAGTTTTAAATAAGGTCATACGTAAGGTTCATGCATAAGCGTTTGCATAATGTTTTGCATATTTTTTTTACATAAGGTTTATACATAAGGTTTACACATAAGATTTATATGTTTTGCGTAAGGTTTTTACATAGGGTTTTTAAGTAAAATTTTACGTAAGGGTCATGCATAAGGTTTTAGATAATGTTTGGCATAAGGTTTTTACATAAGGTTTATACATAAGCTCTATACACAAGATTTATATGTTTTACATTAGGTTTTTACATAGGACTTTTAAACAAGGTTTTGCGGAAGGTTCATGCATAAGGTTTTACGTGATGTTTTGCATAAGGATTTTGCATAATGCTTTACATAAAGTTCATACGTAAGGCTTTTGCATAAGGTTTTACATAAGGAGTCCCAATATATTTCCCTTTGATGCCGAATCAAGATGAGTGAAAAGATGTTCTTCATGCCAATCAAGAATGATATTGGCAACTACAATATGGTGCTGCCAATTATTGAACAGAGATTTTAGTCTTGTACAAAGATCTTGAGTTTTAAAATGATGAAAGAGGTATTAGAGTACATGACTCCGTACATCGAATGAGTGGGAGGGGAATTATAGGGTTTAAAATATTACCAATAACGCTAGAGTGGCATAAAATACAATACTAATAAAAGTTTTGTTAAATGCTAAGTTATTTCAAAATAAGATGGTAAAATTCAACGTCTTTGCAATCAAATGAAATTATAGTTTCGAATATCTGTTTTTATCGATGTGAAATAGTTTCCGTGTGGGATTGAAGCATGTTTTGTGGGTACAATCTGTTTGTAAGACTAGTTAATACTAACAGTTTTGAATAGAACACTAGAGAAATAGAAAAGTATGTCACCAACGGGGATCGAACCCGTGATCCACGCTTTCGCAGCGTGCGCTCTACCAACTGAGCTAGGTGACCTCCGATGTTAACATGCTCCAGCTTTGCAGACATGAATTGATATACATTGGCTCCTATGCATATTTTCACAGTTTTTGTATTGGCCACAATTATTGATTATTCCTTATAATATCTGTACTCGATGATAATTTCATCATGTTAACAGGTAAAATCGATTTTCCTGGTAGCAAGAATTGTTTTTTTATAATTTTTTTTTACATCAGTGAACTCAGAATATGTGAATGCATAAGAAAAGTGACACACTGGATCGAAACTAAATGGTTCATGAACATGACATACCCTAATGGTCAGTGTCAAATGAAGGCCCAAGTGAGCTTGCACACCAGGGGGCTTTGGGATAACGATCACATTTTGAGTCCCTCCTGCTCTTTAAGGTACGGTTTTTAAATTCATTCCATTTCATAGAAAATTCTGTCTCGAGTATTTTTAATAACACAAGGAAATTAGATTACTCTTTTAAATCAAGCCGCCTAGCACCAATTTATATTTGTAATAACGTAAAAGAGAAGCCGAAGCTTTGAAAGCAAGATGTTATTCTGTAGATTATTAGTTTTGTATGTGTAGGCCTATATATATTCATTCAGCCAACAGTACTATATCAGCGTTTGCGCACCCATCAGTGCAGCATAGAGTTGAGACTGAAGCTTAGCTATGAAGCAAGCAAGTGTGCAACAATTTAGTTTTAAGGATTTACATTTTAACATGCCAAAGTGCTCAAACCACATGTCCTATCAGGTTACAATTGCCAATGCAAATTAATATTTAGTGTTGAGTACTTACATACCTGTGGCGCTGATAAAGGCTCAAAGCCGAAACACAAGAAATAATTATAATTAAATCATTTTCCCAGGAAGAGAAAACATGACAAGATGGAATTGAAAATTTCTCACCTTACTTATGGACTTGATGATCCAATGGTTAAGGTTTAAGGTTTGGGTTTTCAAACCAATGGGTCGTGGGTTTGAATCCCCTCAGCTCCCTTAGTGAAAAAGCAAGGTATCGTGCTAATGCTCCACTCGTGATATATATTTGTATATATCTATACATATATATATAAATATATACATGTGTGTGTGTGTGTGTTTGTGTGTGCGTGTGTGTGTTTATTGAGCCTGGTCGGTAAGAAGAAAGCTTGTCTTGTGTCTCCAAATACGCACAGACTCAAGAAGGTGTAGAACAAAGAGTAAATGAATGGCTGTCGTACGTCATAGGGAAGGGGAGAGCCTATCATGTTATGATAATATCGACAGCTCATCCCTAAATGCTAATTAAAATTACAGTAATTATTCTATTAACCGCATGGTGCGCTTATTAAATTTTTCAAATTTTAGGGGTGCACTTATTTAGGGGGCGCGCTTGATCGAGGGAGTGCGCTTATAAAAAATTTTACGAACACGATTCTGCATCTTAATTGTATTGAAACAGATAGTACACCAGAGGAAAGTAGGAAAATTAGTGTTTAACAAAAGAAACAAAAAAACATATGAAACTAGATGTCAACATCATCAAGATCTTGCTTTTCATCTGAGTTACCATCATCACGATCAAGAAGCATTATCTGGGGTGCGCTTCATCGAGTGGGTACGCTTATTACAAACTTTTGCTGGGAAGGGGTGCCCTTATTCGGGGCATGCGCTTATTTGAAGGGGGTGCGGTAAATCGAATAATTACGGTATAAGAAATACTAATAAATAAATAATACCATATGGGCGATTCCAAATAGTTCTTTATCATTAGCATTTTCATCTTTTTCACTGTTTGAATGCAAGAGATTGCAGGTTCGATCTCAGCCTGTCCCATAGGCGGTCAAACGTCTCGTGACAGCATAGTCATTGTGGCTGTATTTTACACCTACCGGCACCATATATCTCCTTAATCAACGGCCATACATTCATATCCTGTTTAATATCATAGTAGGGGCCCTGCTGCTAATCTCTTAATTTTGTGAGACAAGAGATAATTAGAGAACCCTTTTTGTGCTCCAATGTCCTTAGTTGTATAAACTTTGCCGTCAGTGATCATAAATCTTGCATTTCCCTACGCATATAATCGACCATATCGCCAACTGTACCTAAACAATAAGGGAAGTGTTGACAGAGAGCACGCGGTCTATTTTTATTAACGGTGGGATATCACCGATAAGGAGAAACGAGATTATGTTTTTGAATAGAAGAAATTGAATGATGGAAGGGCTACTTTATTTGTTTTTGTGATATCGCTTTACGTTACACCAAAATACATCTGAACCAATGAATCCCAAAAGAGATGCTACTTCTTCTAATTTCTTGGGAAGGGGTTTGAGAGTATGACAGGTGTCAGGAGGCTGTTATGCATGTTCAATAAACAGACGTATGTAGAGTTACAAGATCTATATTTCCTGAGTGTTAAATTGTATCAAAAATATTATGTACTCTTGAAGTTGGCAACTTTATTCTACGTAAATCAATTGTCATTCGTAAGGATTATTTATCTCTTTCGAAAGGTAGTAGAGAAAATGCGAAAATGTTTTTTTTACCGGGATTCGAACATGGGATCCGCACTCTACCAACTGAGCTACGGCGATTCGAATTTATCATTTCCAATCTTCTCTATTTGTCTTTATAAATTCTCTATACTAAAGAGTAACGCAAAAATTGCTTTTACTTTCTTGCCACCAAACTGAACAAAGTCCAAAGGAGCTATTTGTTTTTGAAAAAATTCGTACGTGTATGAAAGTTTACTAAAAACATATTTTTATTTAAACAACAATTTTAGCGTAGATAAATTCAAATTGTACAAAGTAATTACTCAATGTTAGGAAGAAATATGATACTTTGGAAAAGCTCTAGAAAAATAACTCCCAAGCATAATCCAGACAGCTGAATAAGTGGTGTATGGCGTCATGATTTTTACTTTGACAAAAAGACGTCCACCGATGTGGTGCGTTTCAGATTATTAGTTGCGAAGAGGAACGGATCTGCAGATGATGTTGCAAAAGGAGTAGTATATAAGTCAGTTATTCCGGGAGTAGTGGCATGGATGATAGTGCCATAACTGTAAAGTAGTAGTATTGGTTGCCCTGGCGCTATATGTTTGAGTTATTCAAAGCCTTAAGGACTTAAAAATAGTTACTCTCTTCTCTGTAATGATATTTGGTCCGAATTATATTTTTGATATATCCTCATGCCTGTATATGTAAACCTTGCAACATTTTTTCAGGATGTAAAGTTCATTTACATGAAGAACGATATCACTGGCGCCATGGCGATGTTCTTCATATGATCCAGAAGTTCTTTTCATCTGCCCTGAATTTATAATCAAATGGGACACTATGATATACATTTTAGAACTTACTGTTGGATTTGAAACAAAGTTGTCCTCTAACTATGCTGGAAATCTGATAATTATATACATGCTATTGCGCTTGGAATTAATTAAAGATTATGACGTTCGATTGATAAATTTAAGTATGAATGCTATTCGAGGTATATACAACATTGGTTTTGTTGATAAATAAAGACATGAGTTTTAGAAAATAGCTACTACTACTGCTACTACAACATTATTATTGCTGCTGCCACTATAACTTTGTTCGTCATCTCAATCAACTCTTAACAAATATTTAGAATAGAATTTAAACAATCCTCAACTATCTTGAAGTTTGAAGTACACGATAACCCCCTCTTTCAGCTTGACATGACTCACTTCAACTTTTGCATCCTCCTTTCC
>JAAAKM020006971.1:123804867-123819285 GCA_010016025.2 Alatinidae sp. Z8VKAUB7J3 | reverse complement strand
TTTACTGTTTGTGTTTTTTTTTTTTTTTTTGGGGGTGGTGGTTGGTGTGTGGGGGGGGGGGGGGGCGTGCGGGTTGGTTATAAATTTTGAGAAATTGCATTCATTTCATTCTCCTTTGCGTTCATTGCATTCATTTCCCCTTTTTGAATTAAAGATAGTTTGCATCTTTTCAAATTGTTTACCTATTATTTGGCTTTTCGTAAGCCCTAATATCCGACTTAGAGCAAATAAGTGTCTTCAAGCGTAATCTCCGACTCAATCTCCGAGACAAAATTATTCAACTAACATCTTACCTTGATACAATAAAGTTTGCGAACTCGCCATAATATTCAACAGCATCAGCTAGTTCCCTTACATTTTCTGCGATTTTCTCATGAAGGCTCGGCAACTGAGTCACTAAATTTAGAAGTTCCTTTTTAATATCTGATCCCTATAACAAGAGAAAATGAGTAGTTAAATTTTAGTACAGAAAGAACAGCTGCATTAGGCGATAAGCATATACTAAAACTACAACGAAATCAACCTTAAGCAATGATAATGAACCAAACTTCTTCATCGGGTTCTTGGACAACGCAGTGCATGGACGACTGTGATACTACTGCGCTGAAAACCTACTTGACATTTAATGCTTATGAACTGCTTTGTACTACACTTATGAAGCTTCGACCCTTGGCAAACAATTCTTAGTAAGGACTTATATGAGACTCATGAAAACACGATAACATAGACATTGTCATTCAAACAATGACATCAGTGGTATGAATGTGTGCTCTGACTATCTTGATAGGTTATGGGCCGTACATGAAGTATCAGCAAACAATCAACGCGTGAATAATGTACGTTTGCTCTTAAGAATATTGAGTAAACCATTGATGGCAGTCGACGATCTGCGTGAAATACAATACGGAAAATATTTATCATTCATGGATCACATAGGTTATTTTAATAAAAATTAACAGTTCCCTCATACAGAACCATCAAAGAAAAGTCAGAGACTTGCTGCACTGCGGGTTCACCGGCTGTGCAATTTTATGCCTCCTTCCTTCCCTTTTCATGAACTTTATTGGTACTTACCAACGGGGCATTCACTAATGGGGCATTTACTAATGATGAATCACATCTTATTCACCAATAATATGCCCTCGAAATTTTAGGCTTCTGTTATCACAAAGTACCCTTTGGTGTACACATATTCAGTTACTGCTTCTCATGTTACGTTTCTTATGAAAATTCACATTCTCATACAGACATTAATCCAACTATGCTGTCTTCAGCTTACAAAAGTTAATGAAAGTGACAATTGCTTACATCTATTCCCATTTCTTTACAACTTTGTAGGTACTTTTCCTTGAATGTAGCAGCATTGGATGTATATTCGCTCTCTTTCCGGCTACAGTCCTGCGTCGTGGAGAAGCACAATGAAGAAGACAATAAAAAATATAAGTTGTATTACGTGTAGACCACAAATTATCGCTGATATTCAGCTGTAAACCCTACGAAAATTCAGCGAAACTAGTAATTTGGGAAGACAATATTACCCAATTATTTTATGTTTGAAAAGTTACTGAAGTAAATTAAAGTATGTCGCTATGAAGTTATCATCATCATTATTGTTATTTACATGTGCCTTTGCAGTGAATATCTAAATTGCATATAAAGGAAACAAATAATCTGATCTTTGAAAAAAATCAGAACAAACAGTTTATATAAAATTCAATCACTAGGGACGTTAAAAAATTTGCAAAACCTTTGTATAATGGAAATGCTGTTACTCCCCAAATTTGCAAATACGAAGCCTGCTTGTCATGACTACATTATCTTTTTGCTCTAATATGACATCAAAGCAAAAGCTAAAGAGCTTGTCTTTGACAACCCATTTGATGAAAGATATCGATGGTGGTTTTCAATTTAATCTTCCAGCTCAATGAGTAATAAGCAACAGGCCAGACACTGAGTACATTTTATATCATTGTTTATCTTAAATTTTCCCATTTATGTTTCCCACTGGCGTTGTCAGAAGACAATTTATCCTTAAGCTATATGCGATGACATTAGCACAATGACATAAATAGCAGATTTGATCCCCTTTGGTTTATGCTTTGCTTCCTGTCAATAGAGGACTTTTATTCAGTATGACCCACTATTGTTTTTTTCTTTTGTCATTTGCTAAGTTTCTTGTTAGACATGGTCTAGCTCTACTTGCTTCAGCTTATTTGCTACTATGCAGATGCACTTTGTTTTTTGTCCTGCCCCCAAGTCTTTTTGTGATCCTAAGGCTTTTTGCACTATACCTTACCTCATCTTACGTTCAACAAAAGGTCTTGCAGTATTTTCACACTAATTTTATTTTCATGTCTTTAATGCACTTTCATATCTAGTTCTCGCAGAGCACTATTAATGAAATTTGCAGCAAAATTAGCACTCCGAGTACTAATTTAAAACATTAACCAAGACTATACATTCTTTTACAAATGTAAGCTTGTGAAAAAACTGTATTCATCGATATTTGTCACTTTATAATGAGCTTAAAATGATGCATAATTTTATAATTGAATTAACTTGAAATTTGCTGTTTTTCTAATGAAAAAGTATACTTTAAATTGTTTTTAAAAAGCAATAGTTAAAATGGCATCAACTAGAATTATGATGATCAGGTTAATGGCTCTTACTGGCAATTATCTGTGATCCCAACTTGGACTTACATCACTAATATTTCAACTGATTCAAGTAGCAAAATTGATTATGCACAGTATGTCATACCGAAACAAAAATATTGATTTCATCAACATTGGTAGGCTAATGTCTTTATAGACAAAATTGAATGCTCAAATATAAGAAAACATGTAGCAAGTATGCTTGATAGTTGTTGTCATCAGAAGTAACAATATTTTCAGCATATATGAACCAAGATATAGGGGGAAGCCCTCACCTTTTAAACATCCCAAGATGTATATACTTATATTACACACTGTATAAGTTGAAACATACTTGCAGATTCTGTCTATATTGGCATCCCCTGTGCTTTAATATTCTCACACCTCATAACATACATTCAAAAAGTAAGCTGGTCTGTGAAACAAAATGGAATTTAGAATGCGGACATTATTTTACCCGCTGTGTCTGTTGACATCTTGCAATTTGCTTTTTGAAGGATGGAACTTCATAATTAACTTTTCTCATAAGGTCAGCAGCAGCTTCAGCTGTTGATAGGAAGCAGAATTTGTAGTTAGTCTCTGAAAGAAATGAAACATTTAGTTACAAGGCAAAAACACAATTAAGACCATGTATTAAATGTGCAAAGATTATCTAGTATAATCCCTAAGATGTCTGTTTCCAGAAAAAGCGAAGTCCTTTCCCTTTTCCAGAACAGAAATTTTCTTTATTTGCAACCGTTTCTCTTTGTATGAAAACTCCACTAGCTTGAGAAAATTATTGGGAACACTAGTCAAAGTCCACCACTTGTACACTTTCCCCAGAAGATGTTAAAGTACATTAAAACTGAGAAGAATAGAGCCATAGTTTAAATAACAATGAAGGAGCATGCCATCTTTGTTGAATTGTAAACGAAAATGGGGAAGCTCTGTTCTCAGTTAAACAAACGATTGGCTATGGACATAGTAACAGTCTATCCCAAAGCAATTACACAATCAAATTTGATTAAACCTGAGTACCGCACTAACGGTGAAACTTAAAGTAGCTACAACAACTTTAGTCTTTCTTTTGACTCAAAAGTGTATAGACATTAATTATATATACATAAATATATTCTCAGCAGAAACATTGCAATAATATATTTAATTCTCAAAGAGTGGAGCATTACCACAATAGCTTGAAATTTAACGGAGCTGACCGGATTTGAACCCACGACCTCATAGTTACTAAACCAACGCCTTAACCATTGAGCCATCTAGAGCCAATCTTTTGCGAATTCTCCTCCAGTCAGTGGGTACAGGGAAAGTTCCTCATCATGCTAGTGTTTATTTATTGATAGTCTATATAATTTTAATAAACACGATTTAGTGACCTCTTGATTACATATATATATACATATGCAATTGCTCAAATACTGACATTAAGTCAAATGATAGCGGGCATAAAATCAAAAAAATTAACAGCTGTAATGACATTTGTAGATTTTGAGAAAAGCTTTCAACTCAATTCATAGGGAAAACGTATGGAAGTGTTACATGCATATGGGGTACCACAAGAAATTGTAGCTGCCTTAAACATCCTCTATACAAACACAATGGCCCAAGTATTATCACCTGACGGAGACACCGCCTTCTTCGAGATTGTTGCTGGAGTACTACAGGGGGATACCTTGGCACCTTATCTATTCATCATCTGCCTCGACTATGCAATGCGTTTAGCAGTTAGCCTGTTTGGTGGTTTTTCTGTTTATTTAGGGTAGTTTCAATATCGGACCCACTGCTCATCAGGGGTCTTTGTTTGAGAGACTGCGAATGAATGACCAGATGTGTCATGACATGTGCGCATGCGCGAGTAGTCGTAACACCAGCTACAAGGTAGTTTCACCTCGCTCCATGGATTGGACTCATTTGGTCTCATTCATGACCTGTATTTTACACTGTCACAATTCCCTATTCGGAATCAGATTTTGCCGCAAATGCATTACATTTAGCTCAGATATTTTAACTAAAACACAGGTTTATGAAACCTAGAACACAAGATTGTTGGCTCGGCTTCTGAAAGCTTCACAGACTTGTGTCTGAGAAGAGGGATACCATTGAAGTCCATAAATCACAATCCATCTCTAGGGTCATGATAACAACAATATATAGGTTACGTGTATATGTCAGGGCCACCAATTATAGGTTATGTGTATATGTGCTGTAACCTGTGTATTTGACTTGTACCCGCAATGATAGCGACATGCTGTTATTATTCGGGCAGCGAAATTAGCGAGGAACAAAAATCACTACCAACAGCTTGGCGTGTAAGTCGTAAAGTGTAAGTGCGTGTATTTAGAAATCTACAGATCAAGTATTGCGGAAATCGCAATCATGTGTAAAATTACAACACTGTTGTTAGCTTTCCTGAAGATGGGTAGATAATACAATACATTTCATTAGCAGTTAACTAAATCACAACACATATTTACACACAATGAAAACCAGATCATGAGTTGGGCTCAAGGTAACCAGACGTTCTTTGTAGCCAATAAAAACCAATGGTTACCCAAGCCTACGTAAATCTTTGTGACTCGCGTGGATGGCACATGATGCCTGGCGGACAGGTGGTCAGAATGTTTGATCACAAGTCAGACGCACACGATATCAGCTAACCTATCTTATGATGTACACGGGCATGATATCTAATTAGAATATTGTTCAAGAAGCAAGGATCCCTAATTACATGACCGTTTGCTTGGAATCACTTTATAACTTCAATAACCCAAGAAAAATCCCGTCACTATGTAGACTATCTTTGCAAAATTTTGTAGTACAGAGGTAACGCAACCAAGTCAAAAACGGTCTTTGGGCAAGGAATGGATGTAGTATCTATTCTCATTGATGACAGATGCTTTCCATAATCCGCGAGAGGCAGTCCTACTGGGCAGTTGCGCCTGCTTCATGGCTTGCTTCTCTGCCCGGTAGCACAAATTGAGGGGCGTTGTCCTTGGACGCCTCAGCTGTCCTTTATTTATTAATTAGCCTGCTTGGTGGATTTTCTGTTTATTTAGGGTAGTTTCAATGTCGGGCCCACTGCTCATTAGGGGTCTTTGATTGAGAGAGATTGCTAAGAAATAAAAAAAGTTTCCTTCCTTTATATTTCATTCGATCTTCAAGGAAGGTTTGAGCTTTTGACAATTAAGATTTGTCATTAGCGCTCTTTTGTTATCTCTTGTTACAATGTATCTTCGAGACAGTACTAAATATCGAGACAAAGAGATCGCAAAACTTCTTCTTATTCTGTTTTGTATGAACTTCTTTCGTCAGTTAATTTTTATTTCAGCGTTTCGTTTCTTCTCCTCGCCAAAGAAATACATTACTTGGCAAAAAGTTGAGGAGTTGCAGGACACCAGTCCACCACCCCCTTTGGCGTCGCCGCTATGGTATATTATCGACCGTTATAAACTTCCGTACCTTTTGTGCAATTTGCTCTGTCCTCTGCCACGTCAAAGTATTGCATCACCACGTACAACTGACAACGTTTGCTGCTTTTGCAATAGCAAGCAAATAGCAGATCAGAGAAAACTCCTGAAAAACTACAAAAGAAAACTCTGAAAAAAGCAAAAGCAAAAAAAAGGGTCAGATCTCACCAGGCGTGATTTGGGTTAGCTTTGTAATTTTATAATGATTCATTCCAGGTATTTACAATTTTGTAATCGACGCCAAATGACATTTGTCAAAAAGCTACTTCCAGTACATATTTACTAGTACCATTTCAAGTACATTCTTATCAACGCCATACCAATGGCTAATAACACTATCGTTATATCTTATATAACAATCCGTAAAAATTTAGTTAAAATAAATGAATGGTAGGCATTGAAAAAATTCCACCAAAATATTGTAAAAGTAAATTAATATATTTAAAGGGCGATAGTTTTTAATGAAAGAAGTAGAAAAAGACAATAAAAACAATTTTGAAGGAAAAGATAGAATGTAGAAGTCAAAGGAACTGTTAGAGAAAGAGTTATAAAATAATAATTAGGAGAAGATAGTATAAGAAAAAAATTTCTCCAGTTGACAAGACCAAGTCTTAACAACTGGAGAAACGACTTCTACAAAGCAGTGCCAATCAAAAGGGATTACAAAAAAAAGCTATTCCACCGCGTATGGCACCCACGCTAAACATAAAAGACATGAGACATACGATAGAGGAAGGGTAAGAAAAAGAAAAAAGACAAAGAAAAAGAAAAAAGAAAAAAGAAAAAAGAAAAAAAAAGAAAAAGGAGAAGACAAAGAGGGGATAGTCAAAATATTTTAAAAAATTAAAATGAGGACATGTCTAGGGCAAACCCAATTATCCTACGTTTGTTTGCCCTAGATTGATGACATCCTGGACCATCGTAGGGAATGAGGGCTTTGCCGTCGTCATCCCAGGAACCGTTCTCATTCTCTTTGTACAACTTGTACGCCATAGGAGTCTCATCACTGCAGTGGTCGCTTAATTTCCTTTTCCGTGGTCTTAAAGCCGCTCTTATATCCCTGTATTTGTGATCTGCTAGATCGTCATCTTCAGATGCTTTCAGCATGCGTAACCTGTTCTGCATATCCAGCTTTTCCTGAGATTGTGTGGCACGCCAATGATTACCTTGGCTAAGATTTTGTCTTAGACGCTCTTGAAGCAATAAAGACTTTCTTTCAAACTCATTACTGGAACAGGTTACAGTTGTGGCATATGTAAGTAGACCACTTCCAGATGAAGATGACGGAGCTATGTCGCCAATTTGGCTGCCAAGAAGTAGACTGTTTTCAATTCCTGTAAAACCTGCATCGACATTGATTACTTCCTTGTTAGTTGGTCTTGGTCGCTTTGCAATCAGGGTATCGTCCGGTGCCTTGTGAGCACTATTATTTTCTTCATCACAATAACTTTCTTGTAAAGATCTTTTTATAGCTTTCCTGTCCTTCGTACTGTTGGAAAGGCACTGGGCATCATCGTCTGCGTCATCACTAATGCATTCATAAGCCGGTTCAAAATCGTCCTCAGTGCAATGGGTCGCCTCGGTAAAAGTTTTAGGTGTTTCGAGAGCATCCTTCTTCGTCCTTTTGGAGTATTGAGGAAAATAGTTCTCATCTGATGGATCTACGTATATCACTTTTATGTAACCACGCTTTGCTCTACTCCTTGTCACAATCGTTTGCGGTGGTTTGTGGGCCTTACTAGCTGTCTTTTTTCTCCTGGTTTTCTTTGCCTTTTTTCCACCAACAACTATTAAGTCAGCACATTTCTCTTGCTGCACTTCTTTGAAGACTTTTATGTCGTTAGGTGAAGAATTGGGACCAATAACTTTGTCATGTTGGTAAGAATTGCCGGTACTGTTGAGAAAGTCCTCTGTATCGATTGATACCAAACTGTTCTGGGTCATATAACTGTCTTGTTCTTCGTACTGGACAGTCGCCTTATTCTCGGTTTCCACGGAACTCAGCAACATTCTTTTTGTCAAAGGTCCTATATCCTTCAGACATTTTTTCTCCAATGTACACGTCCCAGATCTCTCCAGTCTATCCTGTTCATCATCACCTATTTCTCGATAGTAAATTTTCCTCGCAGTCCCTTCGTACTGCAGCAAATCATTGTTTTCCGCTGAGGCAAAGCTACAAGAATCCAAGGAATTCTTATAAACCCGCGAGTTTTGTCCAACAAATGCATCAAGAGCCGCACTGATACAAGAATTTACTACTTGAGACTCTCTATCATCAGTTTCGAAAGGTAGAAATTTAGCCCGATCCAACTTGTTTAAGTTACTTGTAGATGGATTCACGAATTCCTCGCCTCCAAAGCAACCCAGCTCTTCATTCATGACAATTCCCGCTAAGTCACTATCTTGGCTACAACTCCAAATGAGGTCTGAACTCAGGTTGGTGACCGCTGTACTGTATGATGGATTCATTTCAGTGGGCGCATCTAGGTTACACTCTGATAGTAAATGATGGGTCAGTCCTTGATTGCTTGTGTTAGCATTGTCCTGTCCGCTATTCTCAATAAGAAGTGTTGCATCATGGCTTACCAGCTGGTCCATCGCTCTTTGATAATCCATTTGACTTTCATAAAATTCCATCCATCTTTTCTGCTCAGAGATGTAGTGTTCTGGATTTTGGCATCCCTCTAAATGTTCTTCCAGATATGACTCTACACTTTCATCGCTGTCCGAGTCCTCCACATGTGATGATTCCTCAGTGCAAGAACTGACATGCGCAATTACTCCAGAAACCTCAGCGGTTACCTGTTGAACAGTTATGCGGTTAGTAAATCTGTCGATGAGACACTCACTTGATCCCAGTGAAAGATCAGAAGGTGGAACAGATTCCATAGCTTCATACATCAAGTCACTTTTCCCATTAGAAGCAGCAAATTTTACTGTGTTTACATTCGAGTCATTAACTAACAAGTCATCCAAACCTCGTTTGGGCGGCATATCTTCATTGAAAAGTTCAACAAAATTTTTCTCCTTGGAGGTTGATGCATGACTGTTAAATGGAGTAAGAGGATGGAGATTCTGAATTCGTTCTTTACTAATCAAGCACATATAATCTTTCTTGTGCTCAAGTCTCAAGTCAATATTTGGCATCACTTCTCGAGCTGTTGCTTTCTTGCCAGTATAAATAACATCTCTTTCACTCCTAGACAAAACCATTTTGCTTCCTAGATTTCCACGGAGAATCATGCACTCTTTATCGTCTTGCAACTGAACAACATGGCATGGTGCATCTGGCATCTTTTCATCGAATATAATCCTGATATTGCTAGCGATTCGTTCATTCTCCTCTTGGTCTGATGAAACGTCATCACATGCGCTGTCACTTGCGGCCACCGTGTCACTCAACAATAGGCTCCGTGTAGATTCAGTTTCTGTAGAAAGAAGAAAAAGCATCGTGTAAACTTTCCCTATGCTCACTTTTTAGGATACCGAGTGCTCTGGCATTATAACTAAACACTTACTATGTCATCACATAAAGTAGTGATAGTAGCCAATTTGGTCTAAATTATAAAAGAAGTGCTATTCTTATATTTGTGTAAAGTGATACTCTTGTATTTGAATGGTCTTGGCTTCCAGTTGCCACACCCATGGATTAGTTCCTTGGAAATGAGAGCTTTTGAATAAAGCGTTTTGAGTTGTAACGTATTTAACTGTTATCAGGTGGCAGTTGTAAAGCGCTTTTCAATGTGCCTTACACAGCAAGGGTGCTATACAAATAGCAGTGAAAGTTACTTTAGTCTAAAATTTGGCCCTCAAAGAAAGTATTAACGACCCGCAAACTCATAGTAGGGGGCTGTTGTTACCGGTTGAATATCTCGCTTTTCCTGGTATGGGGTGGCTGCTTTTGGTCTGCTATCTGAAGAGATGCCCCAAAAAAGCAGCAAAGGTTTGCTCAGCCTTTAATGTTACAGATCAACTCAACTTAGGATAGCTTTCCAAAAATGCAAAGTACCAGACAAGATGACTACTCGAAATTTCTATCAAAGTGGCTTTCATTTGGCTTACCACATCCAAAGCTTAGGCACTCTGGCTTGGCGAAATAGGTTGCAAGCCTATGGGATAAACCAACATTTTCCGACCTTTAAATAGAAAGTAGACACGCTATACAAAAACGTTTAAGGCACTGAATGTACCCAAACGGAATAGAAGAACCCCAAGTTTCCAGCCTAGAAGAACCCCAAATTGACTACAGTCTTATCACCAGACGTTCTACATGCCTACGTTTTACGTATTGCTAAGTAAGAGAAAAAGGAAAAAAGATAATATATTTCTTACGCTCTGCTACAATTAGAAAAGGAAAGAATTAAAAATCATATTATTTTTAGCTAGCGCCTTTCTCTAATTAGCACTGCACCAGTTACAAATAGCGTCGGCGTCTAATCAGCGCTGCGTCATCTGAAATAGTTTTCTTATGCTCCACTGCTTTTCAGTTAGTGCGGCGTTTTTAAATTATTCCATGCATCAAACATATAGGCCTTGTGTGACTTTGTTGCAGAAATTTCGTTTGTTCAAATGGATATATCTTTTATTTGGCTCACTTGCCAATTAGCGCCGTACCTTGGCCTGCAACTTTTTCGATAGCGCTGCGGCGCTAATTCACAGCGTCGGTAAAAGTTTCTGTCGAAAGTCTTGTCGAAAGCCTCGTCTCAAGGTAACTACTAACACTAAGGAGCGAAAGCGGTAAGAACTCCCTGAATTTTTATGTCATTGTCGGTGCAATACACGTAATTATGCAACAATGTAACTTCATTACCTCAAAGGAAATTTTGCCGTTATTTTCCACGCTCCCTCGAAGTTTTCAGTTTTCTGCAACCCTGGCATTACCAATAATATCTGAAAGTAGCTTCCCAAGAGGTTTTGATTTACTTCCTGGTTGTCATTTCCAATCAGAGTATGACCCTATAAAGCGATACTTAGGAACAGGGGCTATTCCAAAAGGACGCTTGAGGCTGAACAAGATTATTTCAAAAGTGATGGCAAGAAACGGGCATGGAGGGGAAGGCTTTGTGAACCGGGACATCTACATTAAAAGTTATTATGAAACTGGTTTTCGTTCCCTGATGAGGCCAATATAAATGCAACTCGTTCTACCACAGTACATATTGTACATGCTTAATTTCCCAAGAACTTGATTAAAAGTGAACATTGGAGGAGAGAAGAGAGTTTCTTGAAATTGGACAACGGCAAACAAAAAGGAATGGGTTATAAATCTCAATTATTTTATCGGATGTTTTTTAAATGGCCCCGTACAACAGTTGAGAATGCAATTTAAGTAGCTTTGAACGTAAATCTTAAGATTCAAAGTAATTGTTCTCATCTAAACTTATCGCTTAATGAGCACTAAAAGGTATTCCTTTTTTACAGCTTTTTGCCGAGATTTGGTGAAGTAAAACTACTGTTTCGTAAAAGAAATAATAGACGAGCAAAATCAAAAAAGGTTTTACTCGCTTATATCATACTTTTTCCTGTCCTGTATTACTTATCTTTTAACTCGCTGATTTCGTACAATTTGACGTGAACAGTTAATCCAAACATTAGTAACCGAAAAGGCGGTTGTCAACAAAATATGTTATGGAAACAGAATGAGCGTTTGGGATTTTTCACCCATCACTAATTTCAGTCCATTGTATTTCTAGTCCATCTGTTCGTCTTAAAGAAGATATTCAAACATGACAACTCCTGGGAGAGGAAACTTCAAAGCAGGGGAACGTCCTTAAACAATGAGCCTCACACAGTCCTTTCCTTCAAGGAAATACCTTGGGTCACAGTGTTTTGATGATTGCTTTCTTCTGGAATACTTACTAAGAAACGGCTTCCAAAACACTTCAATTTGGTGTCCTTTGACACTTTAATCACTCCTACAGATTCTAGGGCCTTTTCCACTTGAAAAGGAGTTGGTGATGCTACTTGTAGGACCTCCGAAATAACTTTGGTATTAGGTACACCATCTGAAACCAAAACACAAGATATCAGTTACTCAATATCTTAAAAAGAAGAAGTGTTTGAAAAATAACGTAGTGTTGGAAATATTGGATTTGGGGAAATATGAGCTCCGGAATACTTTCTCACACGAAGATGGGCCCATAACCTGATTTCAAAATATGCGAAATCCAAAACTTTTCACTTCCTTAGCTGGCAAAAATTAGGCAATAGAATTCTTTATCTTTATTGATGACCCGACTTTTAATATCTTATAATATTTCCCTTGTTTAAGAAATTGGAATATTAGGCTCGGTATCTTGTCGTGCTGTTGAGCAGGAGACGAGTAGAAACAATTAGGTTAAGTTCAATAAAGCACAGTGTAGTGCTATTGCCGTTTTACATATTTCTTATCTTTAAAGACCTTCAATCGGAGCGAGATATAGTGCAAAGAAAAGCGCTGTTACTCAGACTTAAGCAGTATAAAGGCGTGTGAATAGATTTTAGGTATACTGTGGGAAAGGTCAGGATCAGCTGCAAGGGTTGACCGCTTTATAATTAAACCTGAGTATCAATATAATAAACAGATTTGTTGTTATTCTAAAACTCATTACAGATACCTCAATCAGTGGAATCTGGTATATTTTTTCAAAATAAACGTTCCTTGTTCTTTGTATGTGAAAATTGACGCGGCCTCGGATTTCGGATATGGACATAAGGTTTCCTTGATGTCGCACATGTAGTTTGATTGCAGTGTTTTATACCAGGGTAAGATACCGGCCTATCATGCATACGACAATCATACAGGCTAGTATCGTAAGGACATCGAAAGGTCTACTTTGATCGAATATAGAAAAGGTTTGCGTTTAATGCATAACGGGTTGCTGGTCCAAGTGTGGATGATAGCTGCGATTCTCAATGCTATATTTCGTAAGCTAAAAAAGTAATATCAGTATGTCGGTTAAGTGAACCTCAGGAGCAAATTATTAAGATTACTTGACGAAATCGGGTGACTTTGTTGTTGGTTAAAGTGATATGAACTGTCCGACGCGACACAGTTTTAAGTCTAAACTTAGGGGCAGTATAATGTAAGCATTAAGAACTAACTAAGAAGCTAGGTCATCATGTTTTTATTTATTTACGTTGATTCGACCTTCAAAGACCCCTCAAGATTAAAGATAATCGTTCAAAATTAAACTTCATTTATGTGTAGATGAAATTAAATCGCAGCTGTCTTTAGATACAATTTATTTTTGTGTAAAGAGGGTCGATTTCCATACCTTTATTTAAATGCAGATGGCACAGGTTGCCGTACATCTTTCCTTCTTCGGGAGATGATGAACTTTGTTTTAGACTTCAACAACAATCACAGCGTTCTTAACTGAACAAGCCAATCCAAGAGCGGTAGTCTATGCCCCTATTACACGGGTGTTGATCCAAAGGACTCCGTCCACGTCTCAAGTTTTCAGACGGGAACGGATCAATTTGCCTCCAGAGCTCAACATAGTATTCCTTCCATTGTTACAAGGAATGCAGTGAAGTGGAAGGTTGAAATACGAACAATGGCTAACGTGTCATCCATAGTTGAGACAGAACAGAACATGAGTGGAGATGACCGCCAATGTAACTCGCCGTGGTACTTCTTGTCGCCTCATTTTGCATCCGTCCAGTTTGCGTCTGGTTCAAAGTGTTTATAAGAAACCTCTTCGGGGTAGGATCCAAACTGGTTCACTTTCATAAGTGGACAGAACTTGGTACGGATAGCAGAACCAAATCTTGTCAGATCCAACTGGTCCTATGTAAACGTAATGTCGATCAGCACCAGTCCCGAGTAAACAAAGTCTATGTAGCATGTTTGGTAGCTAAACAACGTATCACGTTAGACGGCTGCTTGGGTTTTCTTCGTTACTATTACTCTTTGTGACGCCCAAACCAGTTGCGATTACCTGTATTCCATTCCCTTAGGCCGTCTTCCAAGAAATCCTATCGTCGCTTATCGCCTTCCATGAGCTTACAAACTCCTCTGAAATTAGCAGGCCTCTTTTGCAAATGCCCTTATGCCTTAAATGAGGCTGATTGACACTTCCTTTGCCATCTGATACCGTCCTATGCCTTTTGCCTGTTGCAATGTGACCATTGTTCATTCTTTGCATATGTCCTAGTTAGCGTTCCCTGTGTTCCGTGAGAATAGTGAAGCTTTCTTTGTAGATTGTGTTGTTTGAAATTTTTTTCCTTCCATTGGAGATTACGACGTTTTACGGATTGTGACGGGAAGCTGTTGTGTTGCTTTCATCTCTAGAGTAAGTGGAGCAACATTCACTTCTGTA
>JAAAKM020006971.1:123746185-123803480 GCA_010016025.2 Alatinidae sp. Z8VKAUB7J3 | reverse complement strand
GTTTAGCCATCTAAGTCGTTTCAGGCCCGGAGCTATTTGAATGGGCGGGTGTGTAGCGCTAGCCCTCTAGAAATTGTCTTTCTATAATGTATCTTTACCCTAAAATGTCAGAATTTCAGTACTGGAGCACATTAGAATACAAAATATTAAACTTTTCTGAATGCAGCACCCCCCAAACGCAGACCCACCTAGCTTGCTAGCTTACTCGCTCCGTCCAGTTGGAGTACTGTTCTGTATTATCTGTAGCTTTCAGATCTTTATAATTCAAATAAATTTAAAGTTGTTCAAAGTCCTTGCGAATTCTGAAACACAAGGAGCGCATTAGATACGACAAGAGCATTCGCAGTTCCAATTATGCCCTTATACTCTCAACTGCAGAAAAAGAACCATGTAACCATCCGACGGCGAGGATGCTGAAGTAGAACAAAAACGATCCAACGACTCTCTCGGGTCAACAGTTATATCGTTTTTAAGTCGAAATCGGTGATACATACCAGTAGCTGTATGTGAATCTGACACATCACAGAGAGCAAATCTAACAGTCTTTCTCATCGTTTCCTGAAACCATTTAAACGTTCTTTCAAAGGCATGTAGTTTGTTATATGCATTGGTATCAAATGGGGTGAAGAAAAGAATTATTATTGGTGTGTATTGGTGTCTTGCATCCATAACTGATGTGAAGAAGTTGCTCTACAACAAAAAAAGTAAAACGTAAGACGTTAAAGATGAGGCGTGCACAACGTGGAAAAAACAAAGAGAGCAGAATGGATCGGATCTTCTACAGGTAGCACCAGTGAACAGTCGTACTCTGACGTATACTACGCTGAAAATGATAAAAACTCTTCTCTGATCATAAAATGTTTACCATCAATTGTACTGAGCTTAGAAGACATCAGTTTGGAAATTTAATCAACGCCGCGTGGTAACGTAGTCATTCTTTCACAAGGATAGGTGCCAACACAAATGGACTGATGGAGGGATGGACGAACAAGCCAATGGGTGGATGGGCGCGTGAATTGAATGAATCGATGTCTGGATGAATTTGTATCTAAGTACATGCACGGATACATGCATGGATAGAAGGATGTATGCATCCAAGGATATATGCACGCCTACATGGACTTATAAATACATACATACATGCATACATACATACATACATACATACATACATGCATAAATGCATACATAAATACATACATACATATATAAATACATACATACACACATACATACATAAATGCATAAATTTACACATACATACATACATACATACATACATACATACATACATACATAAATACATACATACATACATATATACATACATACATACATACATACATACATACATACATACATGTATTAAAATAGAAAGAGCCGTTGCTTTGGATAATTTAACTTGCAAACTGACTTCCTGGTCCAAATGGATCCACTCCATTCTCAACACCAGGGAAAATCAGATAAAACGTTGTAAATGTCATAGTTTCATTGTTGGCATTGCACCCATAACTTCTCAGTGTTATGTTGACCATAGTATTTACAAATGGAAAGATCTCATCGACAGCCCTCCAAATTTTGTTATGGAATTGCCGTGCTAAGTAAATTCTCGTTGAAATAATACAATGAAACGGCTTTGAGACTGAAAAATTAACGTAACACCAAATTAAGAAGCAAGAAAATCTTTGCTATGCAGACGAAAAGAATTTGTTTTCTCACTAGGCCTATTGGACGCTGATTGGTCCAAAAATAACAGCCATTCAGGCAGGGCAAATTCTGATTGGCCCTTTTAAAATACAGTTGGTTATACTCTTTCGCACACTTCATTTTGGCCATTCTGACGTTAGTACTCTGAGGAGTGTCAGACGACGAAAGCTTTTAAGTACAAATGTTTTCGCTATTTCGTGCAATGTTCTTGTTTTGTACAACAAACAAACTACCTCAGACCTTATATAAACATTTTTAATCGAACACAAAACATTATAATAGTCATTAAAATAAATTAAGATTATTATGCCCTAAAGAATTCTTACAATACCTGTTACTGTGTAGTGGTTACCGTTTATAGCTGGCATAAGGTACAGTTGTGAAGACACTCAGTACCCAGGTAATGCTTTAGAAGTCTGAGTGAAGTCATTCTGAAGACCTGCAGGTTTTACGAAAACTTCAATAACTAGAAAGTTACTAACATTATCGTTATTTGTTCTAACATCATCCCCAGTCGCAACAAATTTCTATTTCCCTTGTGTCTTTTCTAATAATGCCAATGTTATCCTTTTCTAGTAATAGGCTATACTTACCGGATAAAAAGAGAGCTAAGTGAGTGTCAGCAGAGGAGACTTATCAGTTATCCCCCATGGACAAAGCCCAAATGTAATCCTGATGGTTCATACAGGATGCATCAATGTGATCCATATACACGAGGCACATGTTGGTGTGTCTATGAAAATGGAATGATGATCCCAGGTAAAGTAACAGATAAGTAAAATTGGAAGAATGTAATATTATTCTCACGATAAAAACCTCGTATCGTCATCTCATCATCTTACGTTTTGCATTATGTTTCACCTACGCGCCTTGTGCTGGGCACTTATCTTTATAATAAGACCTCGTATCGTGTATTCACTCATTTGTTAACGGTGTCATAATGATGAACAGATTTTTACCTTACACCCCTGGATGATATTTACAGTAAACTAGATGAATCTATAAATGTCTTAATACATTTTTGTCATATGATCTTGTTCTACAAACTATTTACATTATTAACACGTTTAAAGAAAGACTATCGATTTAATTTTCCAAATAATAACGTCTGCAATGGACAACCCAGGCGGAAAACGAATTCTTATTATAAAGATACGTGCCCACCACGAGTAATTATATATATCCAAATAATATTGCTTAATCTAATATTGCTGAGAAATTTTGGAAATATTTACATTATATAGATATCAGGTTTCATTATTATTAATTGAGGTAAAAAGGGTGCAATAAAATTGGAAGAAAATCGACCCTAAGGAAACGTTTAAACGTAGATGTAGAGTAGTTACCGGTAAACGTATAGACAATTGATCGCACGAAGAAGTAGACATTCATTAATACATGGATACTCTGAAAGCCTTTTTGCACACAAGTACGTAGAGCATATTTTTTAAATTATTTTTTTATTTTCTTTTGATTGGGAGCTAATGTGGCGACTAGAGAAACAAAAGTATGTTAACACCGGAGGTCACCTAGCTCGGCTGGTAGAGCGCACGCCGCGAAAGCGAGGGTCACGGGTTCGATCCCCGGTGACGACATGCTTTTATATTTCTCTAGTGTTCTTTTCAAAACTAGCATTTTTTCACTTAACAGCTTTCTTACCCATGGGACCAATTTTCACATTGGATTTGAAAGGAAAGGAATTGATTGCTGCTGTGTTTTGCACTAATAAGTTAAAGCTACATAGATTAACTGTAAAAACTTATGAAGAAACTCTTTGCCTGCGAAGGAAAGCAACAAAACCTATTTCTCTAGTGTTCTTTTCAAAACTAGCATTTTTTCACTTAACAGCTTTCTTACCCATGGGACCAATTTTCACATTGGATTTGAAAGGAAAGGAATTGATTGCGGCTGTGTTTTGCACTATTAAGTTAAAGCTACATAGATTAACTGTAAAAACTTATGAAGAAACTCTTTGCCTGCGAAGGAAAGCAACAAAACCTTTGAAACTTGATACACCCTTCTTTGCGAAGTGAAATTTAAATTGAGACTTAATTCATATTCCTGTGAAACGCTTGAAAGTTACATGGTATTTGCAACTTAAAGTGGAGAGAACATAGTTATCAAGCAACTTTCATGAGCTTTATCGTCAATTAAAATTTTAGAAAAGCAATAGATAGGAAACTTTTGATATAGAACGGTAAAATCGTACTTTATCAACACACTGTCCATTTATCACGTAAAGGTGTGGATTTCACTGAAATAGCAGAAACCCTATCAGGAACCTTTGGAATTTTTGAGAGATACACCTAGAACACGTTTGGCCCAATTTTAGAATACATCCACTGTCCAAATGGCCGACCAGACAAAACCAATGGTTCGTATCAGTCGCCCAGATAGAACCATACCTAAGACTACCCATGTGCATTATACGTTTGACGAGTCCGCTGACGCTTTCCCTCTATCCGATCAATGGATCCAACCATGGTCTTATGAGGATTATTTTTAAAAATAGTAGCATGGCGTAATACACGTACCAAAAATACTGCAATTGCAGTGAAAGGGATGACAGAATACTTCTTCTCTAACAAACAACTGTTATCTCAATAGGGCATTAATGTGACTGTTTACTACAAGACAGCTCTGATTGTTCTCTTGGGATTTGTTATGGGGAGAATTTGTTATGAGGAGAAATCACAAAAGGCCCCCTTGTTGCATTTGAAGAGGGCAAGAGTTTAGAGAGAAGGCTTTCTTTGGTAAGGATAGTAAACTCTGAAGAGATGGACCCTGAGGACGTAAAATCGGATTCTGAAATGGTTGAGAGTATTGAACAGCGTGTGAGAACGAATGTTAAAAAAGAGTGAGGATGAGAGATATTTGCCAGTAATAATGCCAATGATCAGCAAGGCTTCTTTTGAATTGACAAGACGTCTGACAGAAATACATTCCGCTACAACAACGACACAAAAATTTGTATACCGCGCCAGATCGCAGAAGTATAGGATTTGTGTCCATTACTTGGAAAAACTTTCGACAGGCGATGACATGGGGTGAAAATATAACGTGCATCAATATATAGATAAGCGGGGGAATACTTATTAAAATACACTCTAATTTTATAAAAAATTTTCTATTTTGAAAATGATTCGGTATGATTCAAATTAAACAAGTATAGGTGCAGTTAGGAGAACAATAACGCAAATAATACCATGGTAAATCAAGATGGCTTTATCCCTGGGACAATCACAAATAACTCATCGCATTAAGAGCATCAAAATCTACCTCAACTACGATAGACCGACTCCACAAATAGCACCAATTAAATGAGTTACGAGTCCAAAATTTAACCCTACAGATTGTATCATAAAAGCTAAACTCCTTAGATAAATTGATAATTTCGTAAGAATGAGAGGGTGGTTTATTGAGAAAGATGAGGAGAAAATAATGACACCAACTTAGATTAAGCGCTTCACTGCTGCCTCAAGTATCATCCGGATTCACTCACAAATCTCATCATAAATTTGTCATGTTTTTTGTACCCAAGTAATACTTTTACACCTTCTTCATGATCTACCATTAAATCATTAATGAAAGGTCAGCCCAATAAGTGCAAGATTTAAGTTCCATCGAAACTGAATAACAACAGGAATATTCGTAAATGGAATGTGAATTTCCTTCTTGTCAGAAATAAAATATTAAATATTTTAACACCAATGTTTCGTTGAAGTGGTTTTGCATTTATTGCATATTCAGGCTATTTTGATAGGAAGACGTAAATATTAGCTACAGCTTCATGACAATATCTTTAGTTATTATTGATCGATAGAACCGAAGACTGTCGTTTAAAATACGATATAACGGTAACAAAACAAAGGCAAATTTTGAACAAAATAGCCACTTCTTCTCAGATAGGAATTGTCCCTTGAATGCTGCAGTTACAAAGAAAAAGTGAAGGTTAAAAGCTCTAAGGTAAAGAATATACATTATGGTATTTCAAAACAAGTAGAGAGGAAAAAAATAAAGATTTGCTATTGTAACCTCCGTAAACATTTTTATAAAGTCGTTCGTGCTTAGGGAACAAGGTCACCAAAATTCATTTAGGGCTTTTAGTTCATTCACAATCAAGTCAGTTAACACCAAATGAATTTTGAACTTGGAATTACTGTGTTTAGCTTAAAGTTAAGACAGAAGGGGAAGCAAGTTACCTCTTCCTTGAAAAACAACTGACTTCCAGTTAAACATAGCAAAACGGTTTTCGCATTTCTTTTTATTATAAATGGTTGGATTCTATAACAAAGAGGCAATTTCCGTCCTTACCAAATATCGCAGGAAAACAGAAAGTTCAAAAAGTTCAGAGAGAATCTATTTTTTGTAAGATGCTGTTGGTGCTTACTGGGTTGCCGATTCGCGTACTTTATACATTACTCATACCTTATTTCGTTGCTTTTTACGGTCATTGTTAACTGAATGGCATATTACAAATAATGGCAAAAGTATCACGTCGACCTTAAATTTGAATTGAATTTCACAACCCATGCAATGCTAAAACGTTTTCTCTTCTTTCATTTTCAGGTACAGTCAAGGAAGTAAATGATCCTGAAAAGGAACCAGAAAAATTAATGGACTGTGTCCAAGCAAGGAAAACAGCACCACCAGCCCCGTCTGTTCCTCCGGAAACTGGGGCACCAGACCCTAGATTGAAAGCAGGGGCACCTGACCCACCAGGTGCAAGTACTTCTCCTCAAGTTGTCTCTCAATTTCACGTTAATTATTCTCCAAATCTAGGATACCCCCCCTGTCCATTTCCATGCCAAAACCCATGCCCCTATCCCTGTGCACCACAACAAGCTATGCAAGGTCAAGGATTTACATTTCATCTTCCTGTATCACAAGCAATGCAATACAGTGCCGGTCTCTTGCCTGTCGCTCAACAGCTTATGTACAACTGCCCATCGTCGTGTACACAAGGTGCTCAACAATATGACAACCAGGTATGTCAAACGCAATGCCAACAACCCACATGGCCTCAAACAGTCACAGGAAGTTATTATCAGACAAATTGCCCGCAACAATGCCACGTGACATCTGCAGCACAAATCTTAACAAACTGTCCTCCTGCTTGCTCAGTTGGTGCTTTGGGACAACAGCTGGCTAACTATTTTGGGCAGTTACCTGCTGGTGGATGTAGCGATAGTTGTTTAGGGTTAGCTCCATTGGCAGAAACCAAAAGTTGCCCCCAAAACTGTGCGCAAGCAGCCGACGCGCTAAAGCGAATCTCTGGCACGATTAACCAAGGTCTTTCAGCTGGATGCTCTAGCACGTGTTTGGGAATACAAGAAGCAGTAGGCTCAGACTGCTCACCATCATGCACTCAGGCAGCCAATGTAGTAAACAAGCTCAAAGCAATAGTCAACACTAAAAGCGATCAAAACGATTGCCAAACTCAATGTATGAAACAGGAAAATGCCGACAAATCAAAATGTGACAACAAATGCAAACAACCAGAAATATTGTATCAATACCATACTAGGTTACCACAAGGCATCCTTTGCCCAGACAACTGTCTAAATCAGCAGTCACAGAACAGCGAGGTCAATTGCCCGAAGTACTGCCAACAATATACATCTGCCACACAGCCATTGCAAAATAACTATTGCCCACCCAAATGTTCAAACTCCCCGTCCTTTAGTATGCCTCAGAACTGCCCTCCAGGTTGCACTTTTCTATCACAGAGACAACCCTCATATCAAAATATCCAACAAACCTTTTTCACACAGCACACACCTACTTACTGTCCTCCACAATGTTCCACTTCTTCATACTATGGTATATCACAACCTTGTCCACCTGGATGTCAGACACAATCTTATCCAAATCCACCCGCAATGCAGCCTCAACTACAGTATCAAACTATGTATCCCGCTCCTTCATACCCGATGCAGAATCAACAACAGTCTCCTTGTTCTCAACAATGCACGACATACAACAGCCTAGCTACAGCTAATAATTGTCCTTCTTACTGTCCTGCATATGGTATGGCGAGGCAGATGAGTGGTGGCATGGTACCACATGAATCTTTTAAATTGCCTTGTTGCAAGCGTGCTTGCTTCATAGCTAAGATTCAGTCTCTTCATTCTGTGCTGCACTGATGAGCCCACAAAGGGCGAAACAGTACTGTCTGCAGATTGAGTATTATACATAAATATGCATATATATATATATATATATATATAAATATTAACTAGTGCAGACTTGAATATAGCTGTTAGATAAAGATTTATATAAAATATGAAAATTAAAACTGTGCCTTCGGTGAACGCTTGGCATTCTATTATCCATTCCAACGTAAATGCAGTCTGAAAAGATGAAATAATTTAAAAAATGAAAAATCAGTTACATTACTGAATCTAAAAAATAGCTTTGTACAACAATACTATTTTAAACATTGGATGGCTAAGCTATCTACGATGATTATCCAAAGTCTCATATGTGGACAAAATTAGGTCTCAACTTTGATTCTCCCAACTTTCAACGAAAACTGTAAGCTTGAAGAAAATCGGAAATAGCTCCAAATACGAGACTGTTTACTCGTAAGATGGTAAACTTGGGTACTACAGTACTCTTTATTCCTTTTAACTTTAAACACTATAAACTTTTGTTGCTTTCACGTCGATATTTCTTGTCATGTTACAATAATTAACTGTGTAAATAATTAGGAATTCCTGATCAATTGATTTTGGGCTCCGTCAATAATTTAAACAATTTTGAAAACCAATAGTTAAAATCTGAATTTATATTTATATGCAAGTTAATGTCAAAGACGTTTCTTTCATGCAATTGCATCAATTAATAATGACATACCTTTTTGACATTTGGCTCTGTATCGTAATATGTCAACCCATCTTCTTTCCTAAGAGTAAATCCACAATCCAATTGATCAACGTTTAGTAATATGCAAGTTACGATGCTTATATTTTCTTTGACATTAACAGACCTGCAATTTTTAGTAGTTAAACATTCTACCATGCATTTTCTCTCATTATCCAAGTTTACAGATTTGATGATAAAGTCAGTTATGACTCGGTAACCAGGGTGAACTTTGAAAAATACTGCCCTCCAATAACTTGAGTTGTGTTCTGTATCACTTTTTGCACCGAGTATGTATAAGTATGCTAATACTGAAATCTTAAAAACGGTGTACTGCATTTTTGAGGGATTAGGTAAAGAATGTAGAGTAATTAGTCGAGTTGCCCCTTATAAAGACCTGATATAAACCATGCTCCTCTGACTCATTCGCATGCATTAGTATCTTCTTGACATGTTACGCTGCAGCCACCCGACGTGGAGTGAATTGCTGTTTCTTATTTCGAGGTATGTGTGCTGCAGGTGCTTATATACTATTAATCCTTTAAAGAAAAAATGTTTATAACTGTCTGATTTAAAGCATCTATCTTTCACGGTAAACATTGCTTTTCAATGACAGTCAGTAATGTGTTTATCAACGAAAAAGTAATCAATCTAATAACTTCTAGGCTCTGCACCTGTGCGTCTAAATTTTCTGATATTGAGAACTCTTCCAATAGGATATATCAGTGCTAAATTTCGTATGTAAAAGGGAAATATGTTGCGTTATCAAGTTTCTGTGAACATTGCAATTTGCACCTTCAAGTTTAGCATATATTTTTTATCAAAGGTGCTGAGATTTGTTCTCATTTAAGAGGAAAGAAAATTTGTACCAATTTCAGTGTTATAGCTTCTTTGAAGCAATATCTCTTAGTGGCTCATGTAATTATGCAATTTGACTCTAAAAATACCATTTGTGATTTCTGTACAGCAATATAAAGTAAGGCAAGTTGAAGGGAAGGACTTTGATAATAAAATTGTAATCTGCCTTTCGATCCCAAACGTATGCGTCTTTAGTATTTCCGTGCAGCAATGCTTTATATAGTAAAACAAGTTATTATACATCTTTTTTCATTTAGGTCTAATGTCTTTTGTATCGATGAAATATCAACGAGAAAAATTTACTATTATCATGAATTGTTGTTCCGTAATCATTTAATCATTTGAATGTGTTTATGAATTTCCGCTGTTCAAGAAAACAGCCTCACCTCTCTATACTAGTGTACAATATCGTATAGCTCTAAGTCATCAGTAAAATTGAAGGGGCATATGTTACTATTCATGTGAGTCGACTCCATGGCTCACAGTTTCGTCCCATTTTTCCCCCCTTGGAAAGTTTGAAATAACATTTTATTTAGCCAGAGTGCCATCCCGATCAAAATTAATCTACCCTTGTCATGTTATTAGTTAATGTGTCTGCTTTAAGTTTCTGAAATATTTTTTTGGAAAAACATGGTAACTGCTGCTATAAACCCACTGTAAGCTGTCCTTTTGGAAATTTTCGATAAACGCCACAATATTATTATTGCAAACACCGGAAAGTCCATTTATCCAATTTGTGTTTGACTATCAAGTCACGTGGTAAAAACAAGACTTCTCTTATCTATTTGCTGTGTTGCCCTGTTAGTTTTATCAGTCGTTCGCAAAATCAGTAGGAATATGTTAGCAATTACTGATACTTCCTACGAAATAAGTGAAACAGCTATAAACGAAATGAAGCAAAAAAGATAAAGCTCGACATAGTACTGGAGATAAGATTCCCGCTGTCTGTTGAATTTATACCAATCCTTGGATGTAAAAGGCATGTACGCTCTAAGAAGATTATGGGGCTTACATTTTTCGATGTTTATACTCAACTACTGAGAAAATTAGGCAAGATGCGATACTTCTTTCTTATGTGGTGATTCAAAAAGTGAAGAAGAGAAAGCAGAATGTAAAAGATGCATGTAAGCAAAAGGCAAGGGATCTGAGGGATAAATATTTTGCTATGACGGAAGGGTAGGAAGGATTACCAGCGTGCAAAGCTTCAGTCATTTTCAGTATATTCCTTCTTTCGTCTTATATTACTAGACTTACAAAGACTTCCATGGGCCTGTATATTCAGTTGTTATCAATGACACACGTAAAGATGCTTTCACCTATTCTTTTCACATGAACTTGGGAACCGTAGTTGTTTCAGTGACGTATGAGGTCTATTAGATAACTAAATAGCTTAACATTTGGTGAATAGAGTTGAGAAGTGGCCAGGAATAGGAGACTACATAGTCCCATAAAAGCCAAATTTTGACATCTTTAAAGGTAGAAAATAGCTTCTGGAGAAGTATATCTTATAATTGTTTTGCTTAGTTGGCAAAATTAGAAAACGCTTAGTTTTTTTTACTGTTTTTTGTACTCTGCTTCTTCTTTTTGGTTATTTTAAGTTCTTTTTACGCGTTTTTTTTCAAAGTTCAAAATTTCCCAAAAATACTTTTGTTTTATCTTAATGGCTTGTATTCTTGCCATAACATTCAAAATTCATTCTCGTTTAGTCAACAGCAACTCTTGTAAACATCTATTGTACTATATTCACACGTGTCTGCTGCCATTAGATTATGAAGAAACATTAAAATTTAACCCTCTGTCTTAAGAGATTAGCTAAAGTTATGTTGCGGGCCTCCGGGTTAAAGGACATGGCTTCCACCATTCAGAAGATAGGTAATTCGCTTCAGAACTACAAAAATCCAATTTTTATCAATATCATTATTTTTTCAAGTCCCTCGCCAATTGAATTACAAATTTTAATGTTATTACATCGTGCTTTAAATTTCGTCAATTAGGGGATTGGAACGGGGTGCAATACACGTACTCTAAGTTTACTGCTAATACTTTAAAATCTAAGTCAAACAACATGATTAAATTACCTGAAAGTACAGCAACTAGGGCTATCGTTTATCTGGGACGGATAAAATCTGTGTAATTGTGAAACATAGCATTTTAATATGCAACTGACCTGCAGTAGGTTAAAGTACCTAAAATTGGAGCAACTTTGCAAAAGCTGTTGGCCTCAGAATCATTTTATCTACAGTAATCTGCTATTTCATTGCGTAAACAATACATAAGCCTCGTCATTTAATGTAGTATAATAAAAAAAAAATTGATAGGGATTTGTCTGTTGTTGCAACAAAAAATGACCCGCGGATTTTTCTGCTTTTGACAAAAATTGGTGGAAAAAGGTTAGAAAAAAAAAATTTAGTAAGAGATATATTGCAAAAAAAATAGTATCTTGTAACAGACCTACTTAAGAGAGGTCTGGTTTAAAATATGGATTTATTGGTTTTTTATAAAATTGACTGACTGATAGGAAGCTATCCATTCATGAAATTCAAAATACACCTATTCAAAATGCAATTATAAAGTGATAAAGATTCCTACCAGAGTAATTAAACACTGTGTTTATTTCAAGTAATACAACTACATTGTAAATGTAAAGGTTGCAATAATTATTTAAGATTTTCAATTTCCTTGATCTATTGCAAGACACAGGGGGGTGAGTTTTTCTTAAGTAAAGTGGAAGGGAGATATATTTTAAGTGTTATGCTTGATTGCAAACTCTATAGAAACGTCGCGGTATATTATCGAGAAGTAACAAAGCAGATAAATTTTAAAAGAGGGGGCATAATGAATTTATGTTTGCATGGTTAACGGTATTAAAGACGTTCTACGATACCTTTGGCCACAGCAAAAAGCAAAACTTGAGTTATATGACACTGAAAAGATTTCAATGAAAATATGAGTAGTTACGTTAGTAATGACTATTGCAATAATGTCTCTCTTACGATGCAAAACGTGGTCTCCACTGATTCCCTTAAGCAAGGTTTACACATGCAACTTTTCATATGCAACTTCATGCAACTTGTTGCATAAGCCTGATGCGAAATTTTTCATCAAAGTTGCATGAGTAAATGAATACGCGATTAGTTGCAACTTACATACTGCGACCAATTGCAACCTGATGCAACCTGCAACAAATTTAGAATTCGGATCCTATTTTTAATTGAAGTTGCACTAGGTTGCACTTCTCTGGCCAATGATGATACTGTAAAATATCACGTGACTTTCACACCATCGGTTCGTCAAATGCTCAGTATTGAAAACATGGAAGACGAAGTGGCTGTGGAACGTAACACCATGAAATTTGAATGTACGTGCGAGTCAGAATGCACATTGATTGAGAATCTAGAAAGATACCCGTGCCTCTTTAATACAAAATCTAATGAATACAAAGACAGAAACAAACGTTTAAAAGCCATAAACGATCTAGCTGAGCTTGTTAGTGCGTCGTGTTCAAGTAAGATAACAAATTTTCTCTAGTCGTTAACATGGAGACCTAAACTTAAAGGTTTCATTCTGCATGTATTATAAGTCTCATTTGTTGATTCTGTTCTTATGTAGGTCAGGGTCTATGTTGAATATAGATTTCCTTTAGTAAGAAGTAGGATACACAGCATAATTGTTTCTTTACCGACAATACTTAGCTACATCTCATATGCCATAAAATTGGGGGTTACAAACACGCGAAGTCTCACGTGTGTAGCCTAATCCTGTACTTTAGGATCAAATTCGATTTCAGAAAAACAGTAATTGTCGCATTGAAAACTGAATCTGTGCAGAATAATTTTGGCCTAAGTTATAGGCCTACAACACGCTGTGCATCTAGACTGCTCTTTTGGTACTTGCCATTTTTTACACAGGGATGTGATGCTACACTAAACGATACAATGTAAACGAGGCCTTAAAAAGGGAATGATAATCACCTAACACGTTACACCAAGCGATCCACTGTTTCACCCACAGTCTCTTTTTTCTTTGCCTTCTTCTTTGCCGTCGTATGTACAGCAAAAGCAGTAGCACTGATGCAGCTACACAGCCAATATCTTTCTCCATTTTGTTTTTCTTTCCACGAGGTCTTCAGGATTGCCGCCAAAAGTACCGCGACTTCCTGCAAATTGTTGCAGCCAGATCATGCAGGGGTTGCAGTGATTTTTCTATGTGTAAACATGACAGGTACGCCGCAACAAGTTGCAGGTTGCAGCAACCAGCGACCTGTTGCAACCTAGTGTAAACACCCCTTAACACGCTTTACCACAAGTCTAACAACTCCTTGATTCTTCTAAACCAATGATATTCTTGTATTTTAATATTTGCTCTGTGATTGGTCCATTTTATGTATATGTATAAATGTAATCTTGTAAATGAAGAGAGTGACTGAGGGACCGTGAAAGAAGTCACAGTTCCTCTTAATAGATTGTAAAGACGAAGATGCTGTTTCATGAATGACGAGTTGCTCTACCAAGCGCTGGCAGCGACGCCCTCGTTACAATATTCCAGCCGCATTGAGAAATATGACGGCCGTTCGTGAGCGTCAACAATCCGAACGAAAGTGTAAAGAAAATTTGAGTCTAATAGAGTGTGACTCGGCCATCGGGACACGTTTGCTACATCAGCACGACTGTTTGTGGGCCTATACGAATGATTGTTTTCGTATATTAGCTAAAGCTAGATCAGCTTTCCATAAAGAGCGAGGGATTGCGGAGGGGACAATCCATTTCATATACGGAGTAATTTCTGTTCGTTTTAAGTTTTAATGTCTCTCCTTACTTTCAGTTAAAAAAACTAGTTTTTTTTTATGTAATATGAATTAAAATTGCCTCATTTTTTCGCAAATTACAAGAGATTATTTATCTTTTATTATCATAATTATGTGTTTTAAAAGTATTCTGATTCTTACTTATAATTGCTGAATTCAGGATTTAGGTACTTTCCAACTCCTGATTCCTTGTAAAGTCTGTACACCCCAGGTTCAGTTTTGGGCCGTCCAGCCAGTTTGGCTTGCTGCTCAAGCTCCTCTTTAGCCAACTCTTCAGCTCTTAGTTTGGCAACCTGTAAAAGACACCTCAAATAAAAAAGAACAAAAAAAAAACAAAAAAAAAACAACAACTTGGAATAGAATTTAAAAAGAAACAGGTACAATTTTTAACCAATAAAATATTGAAAAAATAGTCAATGCTAAAAACTAATAAAAAAAAGTCAACTTATTGCAGTAAAAATCCATCTGAGACCCACACAGCAACACAAAGCTGCGTCAATTCCGAGGTTATTTTCATCTGAAGGTTCGCCACCCATTGGCTGCTTCACGAGAGACAAGTTCAAAAACCAGAAGTTCCTGGTGTTTCTAGACACGGTTTGATCCATTAAGCCATAATAAACGGGGTTGGGGATCGAAAAAAAGATAAGCTGCGGTTGGGTTCGATAAACGAAGATCTATCTTAAATGGTCATAATCATTTTAGATCACATGCAAAAAATATTTACGCGAGTCCATTAAGGGACCATTAAATAATAGTCAATTATTTACTTAGTCACAGTTTAAGAATTAAGGATGATAGATAGCCAGAATAAATGCGACAAGCAGGATATGCTTATACGCAGAATATTGCTTCCAAGTAAAAATACAGCAAAAAAAGGAGAAACAAACAAACAAACAAAGAAAAAACTATGAAATGAAAGCATATTCGGTAGGTCAGATTATTTTGCAGTCATCTGTAGCCAGATTCAACGTCCACCAGTGGAAAAATCATATGGGTAAATATTCAATTCACTTTTGTTCCGGATTAGACTAAGAGGATTTGTTTATCCATGGATTAAAACGTGTTCAAAATAAATGAACCGAACGTTTATATTAATGCTCTGGTAAAAATTTGCAATAAATGCTATTTTCAAAATCTACATTAAGAAAAATCTTTCGTCTTTTAGAGAAAGATCATATAGGAAAACCTTAGACAATTTCCCTTTCGATCAGAAATACCAGCCAGAGCATACATAACGACGTCACTTGGTCACTTTCACCTTATAAGTAAAGTAGAACTCTGACAGGTGTCAAATTGCGCTTTGGCAAAAGAATTGCAGGTCATCCAATAGAACAATCATTTTTTTGGGGTGAATATACAGTATCCAGGAAGGTGTTTTCAAGTACCCATTCTAATATTTCAGAGGAAAACCTTTACGTTGAATTCAAAATCTACTGTCCTAGGTAAATAAGGTGCACTTAGGAATGGTCCAGTTCGCTTCTGTTACGGACTAGCATTGGAAATGTGTTTACCTAGCCCCAAAAATCGCGTTGAAAATAAATGAGAGCTTCCCACCAATACCCTATATTTTTGTAAAGAATTCTCGTTTTAGATTTTTATAAATAGAAAATTTTCATTTTTTGAGAGATTCTAGACAATTGCTCTTTCGATTAGACCTACCAAACTGAACATACATAGCGACATCGCTTGGTCACTTTCACCGTTTTCATTAAGCAAAGCTCTGACGAGTCAAAAAGCGCCTCGGTGACTGGATTTCATGTAACCCGATAAAATATCGGGAGACTGATATTTTTCTTCACCTTCTTCTATTTTGGGTTATAAGCTTTCTAGTTTAAGCTATTTGGCCTTTTGCTTCTTTCCCTGGTACTGGCGCAATTAAAAATCAGAGCGCTATCTGGCTATAACTCTAAATTGGCCTCTGGTCTCTAGGTTTCTAAAAACTAGACTGAAGGCTTCCAATTCTGCATTTTTTGAAAGGGTTTGATCAAATAAACTCTTGATAGTAAGTGCTAACTTGTGAGACTCTTTGGTGTATTTGAAGAAATTCCAAAGATCATATTTCATAAGATCTTCTTTTTCTACTGAAAACAAACATCTAGAAACCAAACCAGAATCCTTATGGCTGACACCCACTGAACCCACTGAAATCATGATGTTATGGTTTTCCCATTCAATATTGAAATATAATCATAACTCTCAGTACATCAGGAATGTTTCCCGTCTGCCAGCAGTTTCTTCAGGGGGATAGGGAAAAAGAAAGGAAAGATGGCATTAAAGTTAAAAATTCAACTTTATATGACATCTAATCTCACTCTTAAGGACTTAACAGTAAACAAGTATAACAATAACATAACAGGTATAACTAGTATAACAGGTATAACAGCAACATGTGTTTAATAGCTCCCAACTAACCAAGGTATAACTCCCAACATGTGTTTAATATTAATTTTGACAGAGACCAGCTCCAGGAAGCAACGTAAGCCTATCAGCAGAAAAAAAACAACAAAAAACAGAGCATATAGCACATAAAATGAAAAATGATACCTAATGGCGTTTGCAAACAGAAACTAACCTAATTCTTCAATTATTTATTATTTCTCTATTTTTATTTATCCATTTTTTGTTTATTAATTCACCCTGTTTTAACAATCACAAGAAACTATTCGCAAATACTAGTGAAAAATTTGCACTTCCAAAATATGTTTAATGTAGCTGTTGCCCGATAACAGTTCCAAACTGGACATATAACTTGGGCACGTTCAAACATGTACTAAATATAAATTTTGGGATATAGATTCCCATTTGCGTTTTTCTACTTAAAAAAACAAACTTATTATAATAATTTAAAGACTTATTAATATGGTCAAATGATCCTCGTTTAAGCGAGAAAGAATATTAATTGATTTTCTTTGTATCATAAACTGGGTTTTTAGGAGTATATCCAGCATCTGCATTTAAAGCGAGGTATCTTTTGGGGTTGTACAAGTTTGAAAGAATAGAAAACCGAGTCTACGATCAAAGATTAGAATACACCGTAAAAGCAGCAATCAAATAACGTTATGAACTGGCGCACCAATTGCAAGAGTGTAATGGGGTGACCAAATTTTTTCAAAATCTTGGGGGGGGGGGCACCATTTCTGTTTTTCAATTGTTTTCAATAAAATACTAAAATGCGTATTTTCAATGGAAATACCCAAAGAGTTATTTTTTGAAATCTAAAGAGGGGGAGGGGAATCTAGGCATTAATAACCCCCACCCCTATCCCGATTAACCTTCCTTGTTTTGAGAAGTGGGCGGTTTGGAAGCTGAATAAGATTTGCTAGATATTTTTTAGAAGAATTTACAATTAAAATTTGAAAACATGTTTCAATTCTATTTTTCATAGGGAGAGGGGGGAGAGGGTCCTTCAGACAAATATTGGGGGGAAGAGCCTTATTCATAGGTAAAGGTATGCACGATGTATACATTTATATTGCCTAAGCTTATTTTTGTGATTTATGATCTGTTTTATATCTCTTTCAATCATCTACAGTTTACCTCTTCATCTGCTTCTGCATATGGATCGACAAATGTTTGTGCTCCTTCAATAACAATATCTTCAATGGGTCTGTCCTTATTATCCGTTTCTATCCTTTCTATAGCTGACAGTGTTTCCAGGCCGCCAACAACGCGACCAAAAACTGTATGTTTGCCATCCAAATGTTTACAGGACCGAAATGTGATGAAGCTAGAATAACCACATCAATATTGATTAAAATACAGAATTAACACAAATTACGACAGAATTAGAACGTAATTACAATGACAAAAACGCCTTACAGAGGACTGAGTTTCGATGCGAATAAACTGCATTTTGCGCTATTTCAAAGCACCCTATATCCCAACTTAGCTAAAACTTGATATTTTTCAGTGTATTTAAAAACAGTGCTACAATGTTGGTAAAAGTCCACAAAGTGAGGAAGTAAAAATTGTTTTGGGCAAAGAAAAATAATAATTTACAGCCGAACAGAATAAAAAAATTGTTTAAAATTAGATAAAATAAAAAAAAACTGTTCATTTAGCCCAATTTGGCTAAAGATTTTCGCAGTTTGGCTGAAATAAAGCCTAGCAAGCGACCCTAGTTTGGTTGAAAAGCTGACTGTTCGCCGTATTTCGGTAATTACAGAAATATTCGAAAAAAAAATCAATAGCAACAGTGAGTCGAATCAATTGTATTTTGTTTTAATTAATTATTCTTTGCATTTGCTCAAAAGTTACCTTAATACTCATTACGAATTCGCTTTATATTGCTCTCCTATTCATTTTACAAAAAAAAACGTTTTGAATAGTTTAATAGTACTAAATATTTTACCCAAGAGTTTGGCAGTCAAATTCAGTCATTTGACTGTGTCTCAAAATCCTTTTTTTTAACGCGATCCTCTTTACCCACACACGCTACCTGTGCTAGTAGCAACAAAAATATTAAAAAAATGAATATTAATAAAAACACATCCATCAAAAATATCCAAATTTCATAAATACGTGAGTTTTTGAAAAATTATAGGTTTAGCATAAACTCAGGTCCGGCGGGGACATTCGAAGTCGGAAAGCCAAGTAAATATCAGACAAACTTTGGCGCAGCCACACTACCGACCAAAAGATGAAGTCAGAACAATTCCAAGCGAGTTGTTTTGGTTGTTCCCAAAAATGGGCCAAAAAATTAATTTCCTGATCGACTTGAAACTTATAGCTAGAAGTTCAAGGATCACGGGCACCCAATGCAAACATGGAAGAAAAAGGAAAAGAATACTGTTTCATCCAAAAGATGATAAAAAAATACCGGACAACTTAAAAAGTCCCTGCGTCAAAAATACCCCAATGTATAAAGAAACTGGAAAGGATGATTGAACAGAGATTGGGTCAGGGTGCACCGATTAGGGGAGGGGACATGGGAGGGTAACTACCCCCTAGATTTTTGTTCCTCTATTGTTTAAAAAAATATTGTATCTTCATTAAAAAATCGGGGGAAAAAACTTCTTGCTCCCCCTACATTTTTGTGATTATCATCCTCATTGGCCTACTAGGAACGATTTGACAATTATTTAGAATAGGTGCAAACTACATGATTTCCATAGAAGGGGGGAAGGGCAGGGCTTCCAGAGAATATTTGCTAGCAGGCCATTTGATACTTCAAAAAATAAAATATATGATGATTCGATAGCTCTAAACTAATATGAACAAGCTAATATTAAAAAAAAATCATAGTATCCAAAAAAAGTAACGTTGCAAAAATTCAAGCTAATAAATAATAATAATGTGTATATATGTATACTTCGAGAAACTTGAACCTCAGAGCTAAAATTCAGAAATAATTCTAACAAGTGGCAGCCCTGGGCCAGAGTTTCAGAAAAAAATATATATGAAAACACTAGTTAAAATGACAAATATAATATCCTACAAAGGAATTCGGAAACCTTTGTGTTGCGAAGTGAAACGAGAAAATTGGGTTTTTAAGATGCCTGAATTTTTGGTGACTTTACGGTTTCATCTCAAAATTTTTAAAAGAGCAGAATTCTTGGACGGTTCTTACAGTTTCCTGCAAAATTTCGAGCCGGTTTAATTAGATTATAATGATTAACCAGTAAATTTAAACATGTAATTTGGATTAGGAAGTATTATTAAGCAACGTATTTCTGGAGAAAGTCCAGAAAAGAGCAACAAGGATTATACTCCGAAACCGCAACATACCCTATGATCAAGCCCTTGCGAAACTGGATTTATCTCCACTTAAAGTCCGGCTTGAACACCTGATTCTGCAATTTGGAAAATCCGTCTTAGCCAATTCAAGCCCCCGATCACTACTACCCTAACCAGCCCCTCCCAATAGTCGAACTCGGTTACAAAATAAACTTCTACCCCTTGAAATACGTATTAACCGTTGGGTCAACTCATTTTTGCCTTTCTTCACATCGATTTTCAATGCTGAGCCGTAGTGTGTGATTTTTTTTTAAATGTAAGAATTTGTAAAAAAAAACTAAATTTAGCTATGCTATGATAGTTTTTAAATCTCTCTCTCTCTCTAATACTTATACAGAGAACACAAATCTTGTTCATAGGGAACTTATTAATAGCAAATATTATTTACGAGGAACATAAAACATTACTTTTCAAGTACCAGGAATAATGAAAATGAAACCTGATTGTTTGAAAATAATAGCTCTGAGACATGAAATCCTTCTAAATATCAAGTTTCATTAAGATCTGGTCAACCGTTCTTAAGTTAAAAATCCCTCAATTTTTCTAATTTTTCCAAATTAACACACCCCCCCAGCTCCTCCAAAGGGAAACTGCCACATTAAGACAATGAATAAGTTCTCCTTCGCTATTGCAATTGCCTCTTCTAATTGGCTTCTCAATTTGAGTGCCAGACATAAGAAAAAACCAGTCTGACTTACTGTAAATAGCGTGAAGGAACAAAAAAGTTGTGTGAAACACATTTCAACAATTTGATACCTTTTGCACTTTTGCATGATATTTGTCGATACTTTATCAAATGCATGAATTTTGCCATTGATTTATAAGATACATAACGTTTCAGCAACGAATAACGAAGAAGCGGAAGAACAGACTCTTTTGGAAGATATTTGCTAACTTTAACATATATTTCCCGAGGTAAATGCAAAAAGGTTGGGTACAAAGTTCCCCTCTGCAATTTTTCATCTTTTTCTAATTTCAGGTTTCTTTGGGGAATATCTTCGGCCTGTTTGTGGCAGCTACGTTCTGTTGGCATTGTTTGGGCACACATTCTATTAAAGAGCCGTTCACGGTCAAAAAATGTCTTGAAAATAATACGAAGGAAGTCAAAGGAGAAGGTATGAGAAAAAGTATTTTAAATATCGGAAGTTGAAGGTTTACTAGGAATTCATATATAAAAAGTTGTTTAATTGTACAAATGTTGAATGTTGCGCTGAGTAACGTATTCATCTTGTTAACTGATCACAGCAATCGCATGGAGATTTTTAATGTTAGTTAGTAGGAAAGGAAAAGGCCAAACAACGTCGTAGAAAATAACAGTCACGACAGCGACATCTTTTCCGCCACTCGCTTTATTGAAAAGGTGTAAATTGTGAACAAGTTCTTTGTCGATAGAGGACCGGCTTCTTTTTTCGATAAATGTGGCTTCTAAAGCGGCAAGGTGAAAGGAGATTGGATTCCGCTAATACACTAAGCGAATCCTCTTGATAGCTGTCTGCACATGATACATTTTCATGCAAATTCTGTCCTATTGCTGACTTGTTGACCTAGCTTTGTTTACACATGAAATTTTGCGCCATTTTGTCATGTAACCTCTGCAACGTGCAACGTATATATTTGCTGACACAGCGACACGTGTATTTATGAACCTTCATTTGTGAAAGGAAGTACGTCTTTTGGGGCAACAGAGAGCAGCTTTTGCATGGAATAAACAACACCTGGTTGTACCGTGTGGAAATTCTTAGTCACGGCTGTTTTTATTTTTTTATCAAAATTTAAAGAAAGATTGCAAATCCACGGTAGTTGGAAACATACTGGGCACATCACAGGGACATATCTTTGAGCGGAAGGAAACTTGTCAATTAGATCGGAAATGACAATGTTGATGATAATTTCTAGGCAGCTGTTTTCTAGAAAAATGGTTTTAATGTTGGCTAATATCTCACCCAGTTTTCATTGTGACCTAAAAATAAGAGCGCGGTGAACGTAGGTGGCTATGAGACTGCTTCAGCGACTTTTAGGACAAAACGAGTCCCACAGCGTATATTGTCCTATAAATGAGGGTTTTCTGTAAATACAAGTAAGTATCATCGAGAAGAGAGGATTTGAAATGTTAGTTTTGAATAGAAACCATGTTCATTCCATGGTCAAGTCACATGGCGCAGAGAGGCTGGTCTCCAATTGCGTTGAGCTGGATGTCGATGTCCACCGGCGGATGATTAGGAGCTAATGTGGCGACTAGAGAAATAAAAGTATGTTAACATCGGAGATCACCTAGCTCAGATGGTAGAGCGCACGCCGCGAAAGAGTGGGTCACGGGTTCGATCCCCGGTGGTGACATACTTTTCTATTTCTCTAGTGTTCTATTCAAAAATACAAGTAAGGAAAACTTACTTGTATTTTTTCACCCGAACGTTTAGGTAGATCAAGGATTTGTTTTCGTCCGTTTCCTACGTAAACCTAAGAGCAGGATGCAATTTATTGAGGTTTTGAAGAAATTACTAACACTATTGCTTATCTTTGAAAGCGGTTAAATATCATCAACATAGCGAAAATAGACTAGTGGACGACTAGTTTTGTAAAAATTTGGCATCATGGAATCTTAAGAAAAAGTTAGATAAAGTTGATCCGAGCTGAGAGCCGATAGCGACACCGTCGACCTGTCTAAACTCGGAGTCGTTAAACTGAATTCGACCGACTTAGTAGCGGCGGTACCAGAGCTTTGAAGTTTTTCATTGTACAACGTTTCAGAGCAGATTTCAATAGTTTTGAAGAAAGGAACGTTGGTAAAGAGGCTGATAATGTCAAATGATTTTTTTCTGATTTTCAATTACATGAGTGGCAGAAAATGTGTCATCCAAGTGCAATTTGTTTTCTACGCTGTGTTTTGGTCTTTTTGTTTCCTATAAATTCATTGCTTATAGCTTTATTACTCCACGACATTGTTTGCTGTGACCAGTGTCTACTTATTGTAACTGCACCCCAAATCAACAGAAATTGTACTTTAGCACGGGTAGCAAAAGAGAGACACTACCATTACTGCGCCTCTCCAATGTTTTTGTTAGAAGATCAATTGTTAACCGCAAAATTCAAAGCAAAAAACTTGGGATTTTAAACGTAATTTGTCAGACATTTCGGTAATATATTACCTAAGCTTTCGATGCTATCTTATATCATCTACGGAGAAAAATAAACAGTAATACGACAACAACGTCTTTGAGAAGAGAGAAGTTACAGAGTGATACAAAATGGGTCTAATGAAAATACTTTAAGAAACAAAGAAAACAAAACTGCAGTAAAGGTGCGAGGTAATTAACTAGATGGTGACAAGTAAGTGCGTTAATGCAAGAAGTGAGAAAGGCTAGATTTGCAAATTAAAGAACATTGTTTCTGTATCATTGTTTAATTCTCGCCCTAGATGACGCAAGCTAGCGTTGAAAGGTTAAATCATATATATATCAAGAAGTTTCTAAATTACATGTGATTACTTTAGTTTGTAAATTCCTTACTCGCATTTGATTTTCACCCGGAGTTTCAATTGTAAAAAGTGAGAGTTTTGGTCTCTACTGTACAGTAAGAGCACTTTGGCAAGTTCAAGGAATGTGTGATGAAGAACTTTTTTTTGGTCTGTAAAGGAGTTAAATTTAAGAGAGGACTTTTTACAAAAGATCAATTTCAAGATTAAGACCTGCTTCTGGTTCTTGGCAGGGATTGGATGAAGTGTCTGTTTTGATCGATGACACATTCTTTTCATGATCCATAAGTCCATGGTTCTATTGGGCGGTTGGACCAGCTTCATGGCTTGCTTCTCTACCCGGTAGGCAAAATTGAATGGCCTTGCCCTTTGACGCTTATCAGGGATCTCGATTGAAAGACTGCCAATAGATATCAGGAGAGGATGGGCTGGGGGATGGAGGAGCAATTAGTTGCTTGATGAAACTTTAAAAAATTTAATTAACCTGTAATTCTTGTTATTATGGGTAAGGCATCAGATCATTGTTATTTTAAAATTCTTTTATACTAGGTAACATTTTAGAGCGTTAACTGAGGATATAATGAAATCGAAAAAAATATAACAGGAATTCGGGCTAAATAGTATTAAAGTTATCTTTAAGCTGTATTGACGTCAAACAAAACAACTGACATCCCAAATTTCTCTATTTTCATGCTGTGGCACCACGGTATAATGGCTAGCACAACTGATTGCTACAACGATGAAGGACATGGTTCAATTCGTTGAGGTCCTACGTTTTTGCCATCGAGTTTCGCATTTTATGTCATCATCCACAGACATCAAAGCCAAAGAGTTGACAGAAAAATAATACTGTTTCAGACATCTTACCATATTTATGTCATAACTAAGATTTCGATTGAGCAAGGACGCATGCATAAACACGTAGGAAATAAGCCGGTGCAAAAATTCAAGCAAAGTACTTAAAATCCCATTACATGAAATCAAAGCTAAACCTAAGTGGGACACAACAGCAATTGAATGGCGATTTTCTTTCTCATGGTCACTAGGGACTAAAGTTTGCATATAGCAAATAGCATATTTAACACCCGTGTCAATCATAGACGCCAGAGAGACAATCTTGATAATCTTCGGAGTCTTTTTTGTTTTAAAAGCATAAAAAATCCGGCTCATGTTCAAGAGCGTGATAATACATCGTTACTTTTTATTGGCTTTGGACAGTTACCGACATTTCAAATTCTCTCTTTATGATGATACTTTCTAACTTTCAAAGACAATAGTATTGACAATAATATTGATAAAACTTAAGATTGACAATATTTTTCATGGTCCGGGGGTAATGGTTGAAACATTGCACAATATATTGACGATATCAAAATGCGAAGGTATTTAATGATGATCCGTCAATAATTTTGCAGCACACAATCGCTATGATTCTCGTTATTTCTGTCTTAACTGAAATGTCCAAGAGAAACAAGGGAGCTGAAAAAGATTTAAAGTGATATACATAAGCGACTCCCTGTACTCTCGAAAAGTTAAGAGTTAAGTAAAAAAACCAAGGACGGGAACGGTCACAAGCAGAGAAGTTTTACCAAGGATTCAGTTAAAAGAAGATTATTTAACATCATATATAAAACAAGATTAAACTATTTTGGCCACATATTTTGTCAAAACTCTTCACACGGCTTACTTCTAGAGAGGGAAGTAAAAGGGAAAGAAGAAGACCAGAAACATCATGATTCACTAATTCTCTCAGTGAACAGGATTGAAATACCTAGAATCAATACACCTGCCACATAATCGACGAAAATGGAGAACCTTCATTGGAGGTCGGAACCAATAAATGAATGAATAAGAACGAAGGATGAAAGGAAGAAGTTAAATACCCTGGGAACTGAACTTTGGAAGGAGGTAAAAAAGGCTTAAGGATTTACTCATACCTTGTGCTGGAATTCACCAAGGATTCAAGGATACAAAGCAAGTCTATAGTCCTTCGATGGTATAAGCCTGCCTTTGGACCATTTAGTCCATCTCTTTTGTTACTAATTCGTTTCCGTCTTGTTGAAATAGTTAAAGGGGAACATAACGTGACGAGGGGAACTAGTGAAATAAATCAGTACTGTCAATAAGTTTGAAGCGTCTGTGTGAGACTCAAAATTTCATCAATTAAAGTCCGTCATTATTATTGTCAATATTATTAGGCGTCTGTTGGCCACATGAGTCATGATCATCTCGTTGAATGACAATGTCCAACCTGATTTTCTTCTTAGATTGCTTAAATTTAAAGAATAAAGGAGTCATGAAGAGTGGCGTCTACCTTATCTACCCAGGTGGAAACCCAATGGAGGTTTACTGCGACATGAAAACCGATGGCGGCGGTAAGTCATCTTCAAATTCTTGTTGAAAGAGTAAAAATGTCCTTGTTTCTAAGCGCCAAAATGTAAGACAATTCGTAGTGGCAATTCCTCTTAGTACTTTCTTGCTTGCCTGTATTTTTACTTGTTGTTTTACTGTTTACTTTTGTTCTAGGTATTTGTTCAATCAGTATCTACCTCAAGGGCTAGTCATGTGTAATGTAGCATTGGTGCATCATTTTTTCACGTATGTCTAAAGTGTTTTTGTTGTTATTCATAATTGTGCTCATTCGTCATCTTGTATATTTATTCTAATTTCACTGTTTAATTTACAACTATTGTATAAATTCAATATACAGTCATGTACGTCGATATTTTAGCAGTTTGAGGAGACTGAGGAGAAAGTTATGTCAATTTTGTTGTAGACTTTTACTTTATTTGTTGTCTGTCAAAGTCAAGGAATAGATATTGGAAAGCCGTAAGGCAATTCGAGGCCCTGTTAACACTAGTCCAATCACTTGCGTGCTTCTTTAGTCATTGAATCTTTCGAACCCTTAAACCATTTTGTACCACTAGAGATTTATAGGCATCAAAACCCGGCAATAATACCTCACAGGTTATGTCTTAATATATAATGATTTATGTAGCCTATCCCTCTCCCCATGTGTGGCAGTTAGAATGTCGCTCCTAGTTAAAAATGTAAAAAGATGCATGTCATCTGAGAACACAAAGTTTAAATATTTTTATTGCAACTGATAACTGTTGTTAATTAGAGAGATAATTCAAGATCTACTTGTTCTATATGGACTGCATATTATTCTTCAAATTAACAAAATACAAGTTCTTAATGTTACGAAATATTTCCAGACTGGTTCTAAAATAAACTCTACTCCTTTTATTGGATGATTTCTACCATGTATATGAATCTAAATAATTTGTGTGTCCATAGTCGATTTGATATTATTATATTTGATTCTATTTTGAACAGTAAAACATATGTCCTGAAAATTTTCTATCTTAAGTGAATGGCATCAATTTTCCTTACTGAGAGAAATACTTAACCATATTACCCTATCCCACAATTCTAAATTGAAGAGTTCATTTGCAAAAACCGATAAGCGCCATTCCGATCAAAATTGATCTACCACTGTCATGTTATTCGTTCATAGGTGTTGCAAGGGGGTCAAAACTATTAGTACGCATGCTCAGATAGATATTGAGTAGTCCAATTTGCAGACCAGCTCCAGATGCAACAGAGTACTAAAGTGATGACGTCATAAAAAACTTCTTTTGTAGGAATCGCAATTATAACTGTATCACAGCGTTAACCCTGCCACCAAATGCACGTACACAAAATATCGCCTTTGAATATCATATAATCCGCGAGAAATGGCTGTTTGAATTTGGAAAAGGCCTTAAGGAAACACTGTTAATTTTGCTCAGTTTATAAGATTATGAACTGGGTTCAAATACCAAAGTTTTGATAGACATGATTTAAAGTTTGAAAGGGCGTATCTCATCGATTTGCCCAAGGTATGGTTCTCAAATTTGGATAGGTTGTCTATCTCAACAAGAAGAAAGTAAGGAATGAAAAAAATTATCAAATTTCTGATATTCATGAAGTCATGATGTCACACTTTGGTACTCTATTAAATTTAATTCGACACAAATCCATGACAAATCCGTCGTCTAAAGTCACTCGAACTTGTGTTAGATTATCTATGATAGCATCATGGCTTTGACTCAAATCTAACACAAATCCGACTGTTGGCTTTAGACGACGGATTTGTCATGGATTTATCATGGATTTAATTGTGGAACTGAATTTGACTCGACACAAATCTAAGAGAAACTTGACGTCTTAATTAGGCCTTAAACAGGTACATTCCTTCAATTACCTGGGCAGCACAGTGAGATCGGACGGGAAGTGTGACGGAGAAATAGAAGAATTGCGATATCTAAGGCCTACTTTAGACGTCGAGTTTGTCTTAGATTTGATATAACACGAATCGTTGATAACACGAAATCTGAAGAAATATTATTAGCTTCTTGTAGAAAAGACTGTGTTGAGCATATCATTGCCACCGCGTAACCAAGGCCGTTCTGACTTGTGGTTTAGTAGCGTATACTTAAGAATAGGAAAATAAGTACGAGTCCAAAGGTCAAGGTTCTTAACTGCTATGTATCTCCCATTCTGGCACACGGTAGCGAGTGTTGGACTATTTCTCCTGCGTTGAAAAAGAAGACTGAAGCCACTGAAATGTCGTATTATAGAGAAACAATGAAAAGATCACGGGCCCAGCACATCTGAAACAACGACGTCCTGCGCGGGGCAGGAACACAAAAAACAATGCTGCACACCATCAGAGACAGACTCTTTGATCATATAACGAGGAAAGGACAAATGGTAACATCGCCATAACCGGAAAATTAGATGTTAAACTTCGAGAGGAACAAAGAAACTCTCGCTCACGAGAAGCATTTCCAAATGGTTGGAAATCACCGAGACCCAAATGATCAGAGCAACAATGGATCGACAACAATGGAAGACCATGATCGCCAACGTCTGCATCGGATGAGGCCCCTGGAGTAAGTGAGTGAGTGAGTAAATGAGTGAATGAGTGAATGAGTGAGTGAATGAGTGAGTGAGTGAGTTAGTGAGCAAGTGAGTGATAATCTTAAATAATCTTTAATAATCTATAATCAGAAATAATAGTTAATATTCTCATTTAATCCCAAAAAATCTCAATAAGCACAGATATTATCTCCCAGTCCCTTAATAGTCTTACAATCTCAAAATAATGCTTTATAACCTCAAATAATCTTTAATAATCTCACGCTCATTTCTAAGATTTCCTTAACCTAAATTGCCTTAGCCTATGTTTTATTCTCCTTCTCATACCCATTCTTTTAAATCCTTTGATAGGTTTTCTCTCTTCGTTCTCATCACAAAGCTCATACTTCTCCATTTCAGTTACTTCCTCTATACCCAATACCACTCCTACCTCTATTCCAATATTCTATTCCTCTACACGTTTTTTATATACGAAAAATGAAATTTGAGTTGAGCCTGACTGTTTCTTAATACATTCATATTTTCAGGCTGCAATGTCTCTTAAATGTTTCTTAAGAGTACTCTCGGGTGCATAATACAAGTGGGGACGCTTATAAATTTTTAAAAAATTTTATCACTCCCCGGCACCGGCCCAGTCACTTCAAGATGATGAAGTTGAAGAAGAAGATGATAACTCATCCGAAGAGATGGAAGTAGACGGGGTAGATGGTGATAGAAATATCTTTTACATCATCAGTCATGCCATGTCTGTTGACAAGTTAACAAAATGATGTATATGTATTTTCAGGTTAATGCTGAACAACATCACTTTTCAAAAAAGTTCCTTTCTTGCTTGACTCAGCCTGCCAATGTTTCTTAAATGTTTCTTAAAACTTAGGCAATCTGAGCCTCGTGCTTCATAAAATCATGTTTCTTATAAAAACACACAACGTGCAAACATTTTCTTATATAAGCAACCCAGTTGCTAAGGCTTCAAACTAGCCCCAAAAATAAGCAACTTGCTTAGCAACCCTCAGTCCTGACAGTTAGTTAGCAACTTTTTTGCACAGAACAAAGATAAATAAAGACAGAATTCTTTTTTGATTTGAAACAACGAGCTATTTACATGTATAAGTCACTGTAAGTAGAATGCAGAAAAACTAGATATTGTATACATTTATATGATTTGGTATCACAGAGAAAAATAACCTTAGCAACCTGTTAAGAAACTTTAGCCCTGAAAGTGTATCATACCCTTAGCAACCTTAGCCTTCACCCTGAAAATCGAGTTGCTTATATCATAAAAATGTGTATTTCTCCCACAATTTGCCATATTCCTGCGCTAATTTTTGTGACGGTAAATTTGTGCTTCACTACAAACTCTGTCTTGAGACCACATAATGAAATATTATCCCAAATAACAAAGCTTGACGAAAATAGCTTTCCCTGTTTACATTTTGCCTTCGACAAATATCTCTTAGGACAAAAATTAAATTCCGCGCTCAAGCGAAGTCTTTTTCTCGGATTTACCTTTCGACCATTCAATGACATCATTCTATTTTGGGGTTTTATCTCAGCCTCATTTCCATTTCCTGCTCCTTCAAGCAGCCATCTTCTTTTAGCACATTTCCATTTAATTTTTTAAGAATGAAACAAAGAAATCACATTTCAGGTGAACAGAAATATCAAAGAATAGCAATCGTTATGAAAGTCGTCAATACCTTTCAGAAGTAAACCGAAATTATACTTTTCTGAGAGAACAATAGTTGTTAGAAATGCGCGCAAACTCGTTTTCATGATCATGGGGGAATTCCAAATCGAAGGGAAATTCCCATCCGTGTAAGGGTTAGGCCTTTTCTAGGAGCCTTTCTACAGAAGCTACTAGAAGTGCATATAAATTTAGTATGATCGGTCATTGATGTGTTTATTAAAGCAGTACACACGTTTTAAGAGACTTGTACGCCCCATAAATACAATTTGCTATTGATTCTTGTGCCTTGTTGCTGCAGTCATTTTCCAGAAAAAGTGATCATTCGTTACCACGCTGCTTTGAACACGCCTGTTCTTGTGACTTTTAGGTAAGCTTCTTCTTTTCCATTTCTGGTATTAATAACCAAGGTATTCATTTATGTAATCAATGTTTGTATTTTTGCCGGAGGTAGTACTGTTTTGATAGTCGTACACATATAGTGGGCCTTACCAGGAATTGTAACGGACACAACGCCAAATTCTTTTTCATCAGAGTTATTGGCTAAGGGTTGTTATTAACATGGCCCAACGTCATTTATTTAAGTATGGTCTAAGTTATTGTCATAAGAATTCGTGTAAACAAATCTTCAGTTTACGAGTAGATTTAGAAACTTTTAGTGTCATGAGAATTCGTATAATGTTGTCGTTATTGCTAGTGTTGACTCGTGATGAAATGCATCAAAACAATGGCAAAACGAAATTTTAAGTTAAAGAAAACCTAATTTTTCCAGGAGTTCTGCTCATGAAAGTGTGGATTCTTTAAGTCGGTGACTGAGTATAAGCTACTATTGGAAGTGTTAAATTAGGGTAGATTTTGTCAACGTTCATTCCATGATTGTGTTTTTGGAGGTATCATATCCGGCCTCAATGCTTATCGGGGGGCTGCACTCAGAGATTGCCATATCGAAACAAAGAGAACATATGTTTAAACCGATCAGCTAAATATCTCGTCCAATATTTACAGGCATAACGTAAGCTTGGGATTGCCAACTTTAGTAGTTTTAAGTTCTAAGTAGCCTCAGAGCTGAGTGAGCACAGTAGTTAGCCTTACTCAAACAATTTAAGTGACATCTCTGCCCTTAGATTTCTGCATGCTTTCATTGTATAAGCTATCACATGTTGGCTTATCAACGTCATCATCATAATCACCATCATCATCATCGTCTTAATCTTCGTCCTATATAGGCCAAAGGCCTTTTGATTTTTATATAGTATTCGTATAAGAAACAAAAGTTTGTTCTGTTGATTAGTATTCACATTAGTTTACTCATCATATTGGTATAGCTTCCCTTTCCAGAACCAAACTAATCTGGCCTTGAATGTGTGAAAATTATTAGCAGTAGGCCTACCTATGCTGTCTGGGAGACTTTATGCCCATTAAAGTACTCTGAAAGCCTGGTTGTTTATTGAGACAAGTTAAAAAAGACATTTTCCACAATATAGGCTATGTACTAACAAGATGCAAAGAAAATTTTAAAAAAAGCAAACCAGAATCTTTCACTAAAACTACTAATACGTATGTTGACAACTTTGTGACTAACCAGATATAAATTGACATTGTAGATGTTTATTGTACACAAAGTGGTGAATTAAGTACCGGTATATATTACGAAAGGCTTCTAAATTGAACTTAAAGGAACTTTGAACTTTCTCAAATGGATGTAAGATTATTTAGCATTTCCAACTTTTTTAAAAATAGCTTTATATTCAATTTTTCTACATCTCTTGTAGAAAGTGCAAGTTTTGGTTCCCACATTGTTTTCTTTTGGTTTTTTGACCTTATGCTTTGCTCCAAAGACTGTAAAATCTTGTTGAAACACTTTTGGGTTACTACCAAATAAGTTTTTATGTAAAACTCGAGGGGAATTTTTCATTTGTTTGACATGTTTGCTTATTTTTGCATGCTTATGATATATGCATACTGGTATCTAATATACATGTTTTATTTATTGAATTATCTAACAGAAATGGCAGCAACTGAGAGTTGGAATTTTTTGGAGGGGATGCCACAAATTTCCTCCACCACACTTGATGATCTTCTCAATGACAAAACTCTATTTGCCGGAATGGATGTAGAAAAAGGTAACCCAATCTCAATAGTACTCTTTATATTGTTGTTGGTTGTCAATTTAAAATGTTAAAAGTTTGCAAAAATATTGTAACTTGGTGGACGCTCAGGATGTGAACTGTAGAACTTGCATATTGTTATTCAGTTGGGTAATTCCTTGCGAGACATGGGAATACATCAATTTTCCAACTTCAAATCTGAATAATGAACAATGTTCTTATGAAAGTGGTAGGATTGGAGCATCTATTTCAGCCATCACTTCATTCACGAAAAAATTATTTGACATTTTACACCATGCCGTTATGGAACATATATTTTAAGTTGCAAAAAGTGACAAAAAGATACTTTTTAGTGGAGCCAATATAAAGATTAAATTTCATACATGCATATATTACCTATTCTAATCTGTTCCTTATTTTACCAATAGTTATATGTTATAAGAATTAGCTGTCAAAATATTTCCTAAGTGATTGTTATGATGACCATTTTCGTAGTACCCCCATTGTAATTCCGTTACCAAAATAGTGTATAAAGTTTTCATTAAAATGCCTCCTTACTATCGTTTGCAGCAATTAGTATAAATTCTCTTTGTACTCATGCTACTACTTTTGTCAACATAGACTTAGTGTCTTAAGTTTGCTCCTTTATGTTGAAACATGGTAACGGAATTACAAAATGGTAACGGAATTACGGTCCTAGAATTATAGTAGAGGCTTATTTCTCCCTCTACATTCTGTTTGTGCTCTTGCAGTTTCTGTGCTTTAAACCAAAATAGCTCTTATCACAACTATTTAATTTATTGTAGTTATGAAAATTCTCAATGGATCAATTGCAAATGTCGAGTGATAAATTGATAGACCTAAGAAGTACTTCATACAGTGGAGTACATTTTTCCTTCTGTATGGACAGGAGCTGCATTTTACTTCTTAAAATGATACATGAAATTGCTTTAAGACTAAAAGCAGGAAACTACAGAAGCAAATATTTATTCTCTCTTTAGGCCTACAGCTATTTTCATATTTTTCATCCTATATTCCTTTAGTATATACCTCCCTGATCTAGGTTTTCATTTGGTACCGTGATCTGCATGGTTGAACTTAGATATACACAGGTTTCACCAGGGAAATCTAGACAAATTCAGAATGTTTATACTGTGGCTTGAATGTGCTAACTGGTTACTCCAGTTCAATCATACGCTCTTGGGCTTTCATGACAACAAACCTGACAAAAGCTGCGGGCGTTTGAGGTGTAAAAGCACTGGGGTGTAACTGGCCACAATGGGTTAAGCAGTCAGCATCTTACTGGTGTATGAATGGTGTAGCTGCATCACCCATAAACATTTATTAGTAAGCTTAAGGGTAGGCCTATTATGTATTTTCTAAATAAACAAGTTATATGCCAACAGTATTCAAAAGCTCAGCAAATGCACAGTCAACTTGAATAGTTACATGGAAAGCATTAGTTTATACTGAAAATCAAGATTACATAAGAAAGATACAATCCATTAATAACCAGGCCTGTGCAGGTGATTTGATTGAGCATACTAAAAGTGAATGCCAAAGTATATTGAAAAACATTAACATCAATGGAATTCAGAGTAAACTTTTTTAATTAGATCTAGGAAGTTTTCAAGCACATGAACTAAAATCAACTTAGACATTTACTATTTGTGCAAGTACCAAGATGAGATTCAAAGTGCTATGTGGTTTCACAAACATGTGATGCTATTTACTACAGTGGCGGCATACCAATCAAATCAGCACACCTTCCATATTGGTTCTGACTCAAAGGATAATAGGGTAGAAGCAGTAGTAGTGACTTTAAACTGCTTGTATAAACAAAGTGAGATTCCAGAGACTGAAGAGGATATAATCTGGTCAGATAGGCCATCTTCAGAATGCAAGTATCCTTTCATGGTTCAGCCTCTTCAGGCAAGTTGGAAACATAAGAATTCCTTTAATTGGAAATACCTTTAGCAAGTCATGGGAAAGGGGTGGTCAGTGGCAATTTGTGGTAGAGCAAAATCCTTGGTTTGTGGGAAGACTATGAGTAAGGGTGATGAGAGTATGGTTGTGCAATATTCTTTACATTTTGCAAATGCTGCCAGCCCATTTATTGTTCACAAAATGTTAAAATGAGATGAAAAGTATATATAGTTATCATAAATTCTCTCTCCAATTTATAAAGAATACATTGTGTGCTGTAATGTTTTATACATGTAGATAAAAAAAAAGGATTTGGGTTTTGGGGTTTTTTTCCCTCCCAGAATGACATAATGACAAATGTGTCCTGTACGACATGTCCCGTAAAACATATGGGCAGGTGCTAAGTTTTGTGTTAATCACTTAAAAATCTACAACATTCAAAAAAGATACTTATAACACCATGGCCTAGGGGTATGTTGTAATGTATGCATCAAAGTGCTGTTACATTATAATTTACAGATTCACAGAGAATTTACATTATATAAGTATTATATATAATTCAATTTTTGGGTTTTTTTTCTGTGTCCTGCACAACATATTTGATTTTCCTTTTTCCATTATCATGCAATAAGATTTTTTTATTTAATAATAATACGTTGGAGGTTACCCTAAAAAGTATGCAAATAAGTTACAACAGAGAGTCTAAACCTCACGATATTTTGATACTGTCACAAAAACTGTCCAAATGTCCCGTACGACATGTATGGAATCACCCTAAATCAATTTGTATAGTCTAAGCAGATTCTAGCTATGGCAAGCTTTATGTTATGAATGATAGTAGATAACATACCAAATATAAACTCTTTCCAGTCTGCATCATCATGTTCCATTGTACTCACAGTTCCAGTAGTCCACAATGTATTGCAGTACAGAATTTGAACATACAATCATGACATATACATCAATCTATGTAGAAATAGGAGATATTACTTAATATATGAATATTCATATGGAAAACATAAGTTTTATCAATAAGAAAGCATTGCCAGCAAATTTTAAGTATAATGTGCCTTCCACACAGTTCTTGTTCCTAGCGTTGTTTACAAAATTCATATACACAAAAGCAAAGCCAATCATGTTGTATTTTGTCACAAATACTTAAAACTAGCTGACAGTATAGCAGTATAGATCCGTCTACTAATGGTTCTGGGAGCAGCTCTGCAAGTTTCATGTGTTAAAAAAGACTAGTAGTTAATTAACATGATCCTGCAATTGGCCAACACTTACTTATCAGTCAAGACTTGACTGTTTCAGCTATATGTGCAAAAAAAGTCCTAGCATTTTTCTTCACAGCCTGCTAAAATTGCAGTACCTAAGGTCCCCTCTCTTTCTCAATGCAGATCACTTGAGTATATACCTTTATTTTAAGTGCAAATTTCTGTTGCTCTTACTGCTCATTATATCTCACAAATTATTCCTTGAACTGCACAAACACTGGCCTTCTCCATTACTCTGAAAGCCCCTACCTTGCAAATATACAGTACCGTGGGCCTCTACCAGATATCTATATGCACAAACACACAACATCAAATGTGCTCTAATGACTGTGAGGTTTACTGCTTATCAAGGCTTCAACTCTCATTTTTCTCCATGTGGAGAAATGGGATTGCGATTGGTTGTTACACAGTTATCTCCTCTATAAATATGGAGTTGGTGTCTTTAGTCACACTAGGCTTAAATTACTTAGCCCTCTATGCTCTTCTTTATCCTTATTGAAGACTTCCATAAAATATATAGGCCTATTCCCTGAAATAAAATCAATCAAGCAGGAAGAGATTTGATTGACAGCAAGACCTCCCTGCAAGACAGCACATGTCAGTACTTCAAGAGTGATAATGAAATTAATCTCTTTGCAAAGAGGTGGAATATTCCAATGGAAGTAGTGTTTTGCACTTAGTTCACATCAGTATTTGAAGCTCTTCCTGCTTGATTGATCATGGTTCAGGTACACTTTTTCACACTTGTATTACCATACCAGTAAATGATATACTTTGATGTGCTTGTGTACACTGAAAATTCTAGTTCCAGCTTCTACCTATTAATCAGGACTTGAAACCTAGCTAAAGAGACTCTATCCTTCCACAGGCCTACTGTTCTTCTTGTAAATGATTCAAATTATGGTACAGGTTGGCCAACTTATTGGTTAATTTTACATAAAAAGGTCCTCAAAACATAGTAAGGGCTTGCCAAAAATCAGCTTTTACATATAGGATACGCCTATACAGTTCTGTGTTTCCACTTCTTGTTGTGTGCTCTGTAAGTAATTGTTAATTGAGTTAAATGTTCCGCAAAATGCCAACATCAAACTCAGAAACATATCGAGAGCATTAATTGATTTCAGTCACTGAGCTCACGAGCGCTACACTCAGAACATGAGAGGAGTTAGCCATGGCTTTTCCAGGCTCGATTTTAAAACTACCCTTACTAAAATTAAAGATGATAGCTGATAATAATTTGGGCATCTGGGGCGTCCAAGGGCAACTCTCCTCGATGTAGGCTACCGGGCAGAGAATCTAGCTATAAAGCGGGCTAAATCGGCTATTACTCATTGAATTAGGCTAGAATACAACTACCGGGATAGGGAGTTGGCATGGCAAGTACTATATATATAAGGGGGGAGAAAAAATCCAGACGCATAGCTATCATTGATGCAGTCAAAGAAGCATATAAATGATAAGTAATATAAATACGCGATAAAAATGTTACGCTGCATTTGTTGGTTATACATAATGATTAAACGCATACCTGCAGAAAATAGAAGTAAACCTCAGCTGATTTGGCGCTCTTTCCTTCAACACCGAAAGACCTTCACTGTTGATGTTACAGGACTGGAAACGAGAACAAATCATGAGAACGAGGCTACACGTTGATTGTTTCTCATCATAAACACAAATCAAACTGCAGCTAATTCACAATGGTTTGATACTTTTATGCTACAAGGTATCGCTAATAACAACTAATACCATGGATGTTGACACAAAGCAGACAAATATCCTGGAAAAACAGCTTCCAGAAGAAATTTATAAAGTGTTCAAGCAACATGGTTCAGAACAGCTTTGCTTCAATCAGCACACTGTTCTGAAAGATGAATTTCATGTTGATCAATTTATTTCAGATTGTAAGAAGAGAGTCTCATTGCAGACACTTCGAGAGGATCTTGAGAAACATTACAAAAATATAAGAGTTGCCCTAATCGAAATAATAAACCACGACTACGCAGATTTTGTGAATCTGTCTTCAAATTTGGTAAGCAGCTACTAGCATATCTTCTCGCGTGTACCTATTTAGTGACTCGTTAGTTGGATTCTTAGCACAGGGCACTATATATGTGATGCACTACGTTTTCTATGACGCCACAAGAGACATTTTCAAAACTTTGGGCCTTGGAGTGAAAGAATTTCAGGTTTCCATCAGGTTACAGTATGCCATTCTGATTTATTTTATTACCAATACAGTGGGCCTATACAGTTGTGTGTATTGGTATATCATTATAGCCCTGAAGGTTTTTTCACAAATTTATATCTAGTTATATCTTGATTCTGTTAATTTTTCCTAAGGTTGGTGTAGAGAAAAGCTTAGAAAATTTAAATGGTCCTTTGGGGCAACTTAAGGAAGAGGTTGGAGTAAGTATAGTTTATTATCATTATACATTTATAGTGTTTTTCACTTGAGATAATACAAATAGTGGTCAGATCGTGTACAAAATGCGCATGAGATTGAGAATGTGTTAAGTGGGCCAAAGTTAAAAAGCAAATGGGAAGTTTTTATTCGTTTTAATATAATATGTTCCAATGCAAAAAGTAGACTTTACATGTAGGCCTTTTTATTTTGAAACCTTCAGTTGGATAGTTCAGTGGCTTTTAATTAAACTTAGGGAGCTTGAGTCTTTATAGGCTTTTGTATTTAGGAATTGCAGCTAAAGGATAATGTCAATGAAGGATAAGAAAACTGATTGTAAGTAGTTAGTACAGTAGCCTTCCTCTTTTTGTTCTTTCCCCTCTTCTTCCTCTTTTTCTTTTTCTTCATTAAGTATGAGCTTTTGCCAGGTCAAACACACATCTTCCAGTCTGACCTATTCAAAGCCAATTGTCTTTCTTCAACTCTATTAACACTTCCCAACTGTTATTTACCATGCTATACATTTGTTGTGACATCCCTTCAAATTGTATGGCCTTTAAACCAATGCCTGCTTTACAGTCATATTTTTTATCTGGAATTTTTCGTAGGTCACCACACCATTTAGGTCTGATCTCCCTACTTAATGCTTCTTGGCCTGATTATGGTCTTGTCCTCATGACTTCATTTGACACATGCTGTTGCTGTTTTATTCTCAATAAGCATCTTATTCAATTTGGGTAAGAAAATGTAGCTTGTTTTCTTGATAGATAGTATGTAGTTAATAGTTTTTATTTTCATGCATAAAAGCATCTTTTGCTATTGTACTGTTCTGCCAATAACCATGCAAGTGTCTGCCTAGCTCCTATTGTAAGAAGGCAATGATGGCAGTCCCCTCAACTCCCTGTTGAAATCTGAAAGCCTTCGCTGCTATTGTTTGTGCCTTCAGTTACTTACATGAAGGCCCATGTATTGATGCATATTACTGTATAGTATAATTGTATTTTATGGCATTGTTATCTCTAGATAGTACAAAGGGATATACATGATGTTTTGTCAAGTATTGAATATAAGCTTCAAGAGAGGAGACAAGTTAGAGAAAGGAAGGTAAGTATGATAATGCTTCTACACCTATATAAGCCTTACCTTGTTAGAAGTGTTAATATCTTGCAAATGATATTTTAAGTTTCCACTTGGAGTCATTCTAAATAATGTCAATAATAAATTCTATGGAATCTGCTTCATGGTCATGGAAATGTCTGTGAGACCATGGGAGACATAGTTTGGGGGCGCAATGCCTATGCCCAAAGTTCAGAAACATCAAAATTTTGGCAAAAACAAATTTCAAGGAAAAGGGGTTATATATTTCTAAGGTACTCAGTTAATTTGCAAACTTTCCACATTCAAATTTGTAAGAATGTTTTAGCTGTAGTATCAGGCTGAAAATTTAATGTCACTGTCTGCTGCATAACTTTTTAAGTGTTTCAAAAATTAATTAGGTGATGTCCAAATTTTTGTCAGGAGTCATGGCAGCATTGTTTTAATTGTTATGTGTTCAGTGAAATTCATGTGTTGGTGCCTTCACATGTTCGTTATTCAGGGTCACTTATAAGTTTTTCTGCCGAAATGAGCATGTTGAGGTATACATCCACAATAATAGTTTTGGGGATGAGGGACGAAAGCCTTGCTTCCTTACCACAATCTGTACAACTTATCATGTGAAGGTTTATTGTTACTGCAAAAAGCAATTTGTTAAGCTGTCAATTTTATATAAATGTCTAAGTAACATTTCTTACTCTAAATTACCAAAGAGTTTCATGGTCTACATCAGGGGTCGGCAGTGTATTTTGTAAAAGGCCCAAAACAAAATTCTTGTATTTAGTTGAGGCGCACACAAATACGTCGGATATAAATCAAAAAGACTGATAGATATTGTAGATGTATGATGTTTACATTACTTTTACAAACTTAGTATTTAAAGACTACAAAATGGGGGCAAAGAACCCCCGTTTTGGGGTTCCTTTTCCAGCTCTTCCTTACCCGCCCCCCCCCCCCCCCCGACTTACTAAGAAAGTCGTCCTTTGTCGGCCTCTGTCTCTCGACCCCGCCCTTTGTCCAGTCAGGATCAAACTTTCCTTCCTCAGAGCATGCCCTAAGAATTCCAGCTGCCGCTTCCTTATCGTCCTCAAGAGGCTTCGCTTTGTCCTAGCTTGTCTTAGTACTTCCTCGCTTGTTAGCCAATCCGTTCAAGAAATTCTCTGCATTAAACAGAGAACGTAGTTTAATTCATTACCAGGTGATAGAATTACCCAGACACTGATTTTCCTGTTTTGCTTCTTCGTAGACATTCTCGCCAGGCAAGTACAGGAAGGACGAGAGTCAGAAACAATGTTACGTCAAAAGTTAGAACAGAAGGACATAGATTTGGACGCAGCCGATAGAAAAGTGAAAGATCTTCAGTTAAGATTAAAGCGATTTACTAAAGACGATCAAGCTAAAGATGAGAGAATACGTCAAATGGAGAAAGAATTCAAAGATCTCTCTGATAAAATGAAATCATTAGAAGATATGGTCGATGCAAATAGTAATACTGTCACGGCTTCTCAAAGCACCGCAAAACCGAGAAAAGGACAAAAGGCCAATGGGGCTGTAACTCAGAAGAACTCCAAAACGTGCATTATACTATAGCTCCTCCAAATGTATAAAGACAGTAGTTCAAGGTGTGACGTTTCTTTAACAATGTTTAAAAAGTTGCTTATTTTTGTAAAAGACTTAAGTGAGAGTATATGTTGGGTGATTAGAGGGCTAGAATTCTGACCTTGGGGAATTTCGTCCACGAGACGTTAATGGGGTTGTTGATTACGTGTATTGTAAATGGGATAACATAGAGCAGAAGGCTTCATATGACAAATGTGAATTTAGGGAGAAACTACTATTTAGCTGACAACCTAACTTAATTAAAATTCTAGATGCATGATTTTAATGATGGGAGTAAATCACGACTCAAATTATCTTAGAATTGGGTATACACTTACAATTTCCACTCTCTCAGTTGCTTCATTAACACAGGTTTTATAACTGCACGACGCTGCTCTTTTCAGAGAAGGAGATCACTAGACATGTGTGCAGAGCAGTTTCTAGATGTACAGTTAAGGGTTAGGAACGTTTGCTTAAGACAAAAAAAACCCAAATTCATTAACCTATATTGCCAATTCTGACAAATTCTGCTTTAGGCATGCAGTTGTTCATACCGTTTTAATAGAATGCTTAGCATGCAACGATTATATATACCGCCCCTGGCATTCTTGAATCGAACCGCAGTACGCATTTTTAGGACCAGTATTGTACTTCACTTGAAATTCGGGAAGAGCAGCAGAACAATATCCTACAATCACGTTCAACTCGTAAAGGACGTACAGGTATTACGTCAACTTAAAGAGGTACGACTTTGTCAGCACATAGTCGTTGTCAACTGTCCGCTCCAGAATGTTCAAATATGTTCAAGGTGGTGCACATGACATTTAGTGTCTTTATTGACTGTCATTGCTGATTCTACTTTTACTGATTATCCATATTATACACATCACCCTACAGATGCGTAAGCGTTACTGTGCCTGTTTTGTGATCTGAACAATATCAGGCCCTTCTGTATTAAAGAGCTGGTCACCACTTGTATGTAACAAGGTTGTAATCCACGTAACAGGAGCTTACTCCTCCCATTAATACGTTGAACGTGGTCGACTATGATCAGTGTGGCAGTAATGATACTGAGTGAATTGATGTACCATTCTTCATTATTAAGTCCCATTCTCTAGTTAAGATACTAGTTTAGTGAACCTGCGAGGTATTGCATGGAATATAAGCCTTCCTAATAGGGGAGAGATAAATCTCTAACTTGAGGTATCCTCAAGTAACTGTATGCTCAGGACTTATGTAAGAGCGTATTATATAGCAGATCACGAGAATGGAAACTTAAGTGGAACTTGTTTTGGTAGTGTTGCGAGCAGTAATGTCTAGGGGCTGTAATGAGCTCGGAGCCTAGACGAATGCTCCTTTTTTTTGTTTTTCTTCCAATGGTTTAGGTTAATGAAATGCTGATTCAGGTTTTCATTACATATCCTTGAAACAACCCCCAAATTTTGATCAAAATAGATTGCTATGAAAATGAGTTTGCTTCCAACAGCTTACGAACTGATTTGAGTCCACAGCCTATATTCAGCGTTTTCATGATTTTTTCAGTGCTTGAATGTGCTTTACAATTTATTCTGTAGCTTTTGTTTTAAAGACATGAAAACATGGAGACAGTTGACGTTCTCTGCATCGCAGATAATGTACTGTATGTCTGTTATAAAATTGGTTTGTAGAGTTAATGATATTCGATACTTAGAATTTCCAATGGCCAGCTGAAAGTCCTAAACCTTCCTATAATGTCAGTAGCTAACATGGCTGTACTTCCAGACGTAAGCAAGCAGACTGACTCACTTTGACTCACCGCTTTCTCTCAGGATGAGCTTAGAATTTCCTTGATGGAATGATAGACAAACATAGACGAGTCGCCAATGTCATCTTAGATCCACTGTAGTCAAACTGTGCTTTTATAACGTCGGTGGCAAAAGATGGTTTGCATTAGTATCATAAGGAGTGATCTGTGACTAATTTACATTTAAAAAATACAACCTAACAATACATAGTTTTACAACTCTGCATTGGATCTTTAGGAACCGCTTTAGTTCTGTTATATGTCAAGTTACGTTTCTGTGTACGGTCAAAAATGCTACAGGCGTAAGTAGGGGCAAGGTTGCATAAAGCAAAGAGCATACTGATGCAGTCACGGAGGAATTTACTACACTTAGGTAAGAGAACCCCCGTTAAATAGAAGGTACCCCCAATAGTGAACTGAAGGAGATGGAGTTAGGCAAATGGTGTATCATTCACATTGACAAAATATGTCTTACATTTAATCGCAGAAAATCGTGTTTTGAGGTTTCTGGATTGGCAATCGTTTACGGAATTAACTACCGCTATCCGTAGTCGATTTGGACGATATTTGGCGGTAATTCAACTGACAAACACTAGAAGCTACTCTGTATTTAGATTCTTTAGCGCGTTGGTAGCTCGCTTTAGTGATCATTACTGACAAAAGAGGCTTTTGCACATCTAAATATACCTACGTTACCTGTTTTCCGTTCGCCCAATGGCTCTTCCTAGACACTTAAATTTATGTTTAACTTAGGTAGCGTTTTGTTTAGGAGCAGACGTTATTTTCTTTTGTAAAACAGTATTGAAATGATGACGTCACAAACACTTTCCTGAGAAAACTCTCAAATTTTTGGAAATACTTCCAACGTTGCTCAGCAGATAAAATTATCAACGGAGTAGCAATAGCACGTTTTTGTTAGGCATGATTCGGACTTTGAAAGAGCATATTTTAATATTTATCGGAGATGTGGCCCGCGATCTGGAGTGTAAAGGCTCCTCGAGGGTCAGCAAATGTTTGGGGCTCCGTAACCTGTTACAGATTAGAGGTAAGAAATGATAATATTTACGGATTTAGGGCACCATTTCATAAGTTGAAGGAAGAAAAGTAATAGAAAAGCATTTCCTGTGAGCGAGATTCAAAACCGAACCCTTAAGGCTGCATACAATTCGTACATGCGCATTTTCTATGGTTATCGAATTTGTACTTAAATAATCTTCCAAGAAATATTTCTTACGGAGGAGGAGGTCCGCGGGAAGGGGCGGGAAGATTGCGGACCACTGCTCTGTGTCAACAGAAAGAATGCAGAGAGTGCTAAACCTTTGATTTTCATTAAATTGTGGCGTCAAACATAAGTATTGTATTGTTTCAAAACATTGTAGTAGCCTCGTCTATTACTTGCTAAAAATACACTTCCCCCCAAGATCATTCCTTGTTAAAACTCCCGTATTATAGAATCCTGTTCGATTATAGTTTCCTCATTATTTTATTTTGTCAATGGACGGAATAATTTACAAATTACTACTTTTTTTGAAATATTCATCTCTAAACTTTAAAGCGACATTATAGATTCTCTCTTCCTATTTATACCCTTTTTTCTCAAAAGAGTCCAATGGTTATGTCATTGGTATGAAGGCCTCCAGAACTTGGCACTTCCTGAAAGTTCTTACGGTCTTTAACTTTCGGTGTTTCTGCTGCATTTGTGATACATATCGTACTCACGTTTGACTACAGAATCAACGCCAACGCTAACGCCCTCGGCAGTGAAAAGTAACAATTTTGCACACAAAGTTTAACTTTGCCAGGGGTGAAGCTCTAAACGGTTCCATTGACGTCCATGTCTGGCTCTCCTGTACGTAACTCTATCGTACATCAACTTTAAGCGACAACAGGGACCATTTGTTAGTTATGTCGTTGGAATACATTTTCCCAATGCTGTTCTAGAATAATCAGAGGTAGCAAATAATATTCTAAGACGCGGATCATTCTTGTACGTAACGATACTGTTCATGTATCATTTAATCGACTCCGTCATTCCAGCGAGTCCTTTCAGTATTTAGTAACAAGGTTAGTCGTTGCTCCTAGAATGCTTTCAACTGCTGTTATTGTATCAAATGTTCATACCATGTTTCGTAAACTTGTATATATCAGTAAGACAGCCTTAAGCTGGTATTGCTAATTTTTTAACAAAGTAGATGTTGATGATGTAAAAGTGTTTGTTTGTAACAGAAAGATCAAACGTTATCGGGGATGACTTCAAGTATAGATGATGTAACTACGACTGACTGTTTATTTATTGGAGCTGAATGCAGCGCACAACGATCAATCTTTCGACCGTCTTGGTTGTTGCGTCCTTTTAGATTAACCCAGATTTAGCAGGGTTCCCACAGTTCGTGGAAAGTTCCGGAACTTGATAAGCGTCCTGGAGAGTCCTTGTAGATCCTGGGATTTGTTATTTAGTTTGAAAGAATCTTGAAAAAGTCTTGGAATTTTGTGCAAAGTTTGCCTATGGAAATTCCTTTTACTGTATATTTTAAGTGAGTTCTCATCGTGTCGCCATTCTCAGATACTCCATGAGATGTTTCCTTCTACATATTTACCTTTTGTAAATCATGGGGGAAAATATTGGAAGTAAAGACAGTATTTATGATTGTTTTCTGAACGTCGAAAATAGCTTTGTCTTGAGTCTTGAGTTTGATACTGCTATGAGTCTGAGCTGATGGTTGTCGTTTACGAAAGTCCTAGGATGTCCCGACACTTCCCTCAACTTTTTTTCGGAAAAACTTAAGAATTATTGGGAGAGATTTCCTGGAAAATCAAAAGAAAGTCCTTAAAGGTGCTGGAATGTCCTAGGTTTGGAACTGATTTTTCAGTAGAAACCTTATATAGGATTACATTGATGTCATATTAGGCGCAGCTGTCACAGACATTCAACAGCCTTAACTTATTCTGTTTGGGTAGGTGCTTCTTTGGGCCCCTTAAGCAAGCTTTTGCCTGCCATTCCTCGCCTTTAAACTTAAATGTGCTGAAGCTCTCAAACTTTGACTTTTGTTATGTCTGGCACTATAGAGTTGCATGTTAATTTTAAAATATGTATCACATACGTTCCAAAATTTGTGTTTCAAAGATGTTCTTGCAGTCAAAATACAGTGAAACTGCCAAGGGTCTAATTTCCCGTTTAATTAAAGTTGTATTAACTTATAACTAAGGTTTCTTTATCAATTACTTTACACAACTTAACATATTTGAATGTTCCCAACTTAAGAAAACGTCTTAGTTTCAACGTTTTAATCTTCACTTTTACTAAAGCTAAACTTCAATCCATATTGTAAAGTGATAGCCTGGGCTTTAGTTGATATTGCACGTTGACATTGCATGTTGATATTGCAAGTTGATAAATACTTTCATGAATATCAGAAGTTTGATAATATTTTTGCACTAGGTCCATTCTTCTTGTTGATATAGATAAACTGTAGAAATTTGAGAACTGTATCCTGAACAATCGTCAAGATACGCGGTTTCAAACTTCGAATCATGCATATACCTTATTATTTGCACCCAGTTCTTGACATTATGAACTGATCGAAATTAACAGTATTTCCTTAAGGAAGTTAGGAAATTCAAACAGCCGTTTCTCACAGTTTATATGCGATTTGATCGCGATATTTTGTATGCGGGCTTTCAGTAACAGGGTTAACACTGGCATGTAGTCATAATGTGACGTCATCGCTTTAGTACTCTATACTGCAAATCAGCATTCTGGGCTTCAACTCAGGTAAAGGTGAAGGGGTGTGCCCCTTCTTTCATACTTAAGATGTTGGTGAAATCGGGACCTATAATTCTTCTCTATTCCGTCCCAGTCCTCCGTTTAAGTGGGGATTGCCCTCCAATCTCGACCTCTTTGTCTAACTTTCGGGAAAAAAGCTCTGGTCCTCAGTCAGCCTGCACATAAAGAAGTATACATTGTACCTAATATCATTATAAGGCCGAGCTCTTGCTGGTGTTAATGCATTTACTTAATTTGGCAACGCTCTGTTAGCACTGATGACGATGATGACAGCAGGACAGCTACAGCGTCTGCTACCTATAGGACATCGAAGAAGTCTTCGAGAGACATGTTATCAGCATGCAAACACTGATCAAGGTCTACAGAAGCTGCCATCATTCCCCGTCTCCTGCGTGCAAGTAAGAGGTGAATTTCATGCAGAAGACATGATGTGACATTTAACTGTCTCCACTTGACCTAACTCTGCAGGATTCTAAAAACCAGGTGGGAAGATAAAACTCCTGACCCTGAGATCCTGAAACGTACACAGTTCATTATTATTCAGACACTTCTTAAAAGGATACAGTAATGATGGACTAAACATGTTCACAGGATTCCAGAAATCAGAATTCAGCTTCAACTAATTTGTCTGCAGATCTTTGCATTGACGCGCAAGGCGGCCATGATGTCTTTTTCAGTGGTGCGTTTAGTACAAAAAGGTTGACGAGGTAGTCTGAACTTTGTTATTCTTACTACTTTTAGGTTCTTCTAAGAACGAAAAGTCTCATCATCGAGTCCACCAATCAAAACATCTCACTGCAGCGATTAATGGGTTTGATGCCTCGCTGATGAAGCAACATGTATCAAGAAGTCCTAAGGCTCGCACTATGACGCAGAAATCTTTCTATATTGATGAAAACCGTCACTACTTTACAAGCACTGTAATCATGGACTGTTTTTACTTGCAATAAGGTAACTGTCAAGTATAACCAGGTACCGTTCTAACCCATATCTCGTTCAAAATGTAGTATACTTTATATCCTAGATCAGTTCAAAACACCAGAGCGATTTTTAGATTGTTGATACGTGTAAAAACGTAAACGACGGTCACAGCAATAACATTTGACATTTATGATGTATGAAAACTTCTGTTTGTGAAATTGCTCCAGGTTTATTTCCATCGCTTTGATGAAAAGTCCAGATTTCATAGTGGTAGAGGAGAGCGGAGACCACCATTAGCTTGCACTTGATTTTGTCCCATGCTTCAGATCCTTGTTGCACAAGACCTCTTTTCAAGTGCTTAATTTTGGGTCCTCCGTGTTGTATCCTGTTGTAGACTTTCTCGGAATCAAACTTTCTAGAGCATACAGTCAATTTCTTTGTGCCCGTATCAAGAGTTAATCATTAAGGGTGATACTGAATTTAGGAGACTATTTTAAAGAGCAGGAGGGTTGTTCTGTCTTTAAGTCCTTCGTGCTTCCAAAAAAAGTACCATGTAGATGGGAACCACCCTAGCTCCTGCCAAAGAAGAAGTGCATAGCGTAAAATTACATTCTGACTTTGGATGGCATGGCACAGTCACTAAGTAATACTAATATGTGTTTGAATTTGGCATGTGAATTAAGGAGGAGCTTGGCTGTAAATTAGGAAGCAACCGTCACTAGATCCCTGCGGTTACGGACTGGTTGAGTAGCAAATCGTGACTGGAAGCATAAAGCAAAGGCTGATATCATAATTTGGAGGTAGGTAACATAAAAGATTGGCCTTGCAAAGAGCTTAGCCAATTAGAAGTGACGGTGGGCTCTCGTGCAGTGACAATGACCAAGGGGCTCGGATAGAAAAAAAAAGCCAAGAATACTACATTTTCATCAACCTTCATTTTAATTTGGTTTTTCTCCTTCGCTTTCCACTACTTAATCTTCATAGGCGTGAAAGGCTCATTGATGAGTGGTCCTGAAATTTATAGAAATATCGTTTTTTGACGGGATGTTGTGTTACAAGCTCGTTTCTTTAGACATGATTTTGAGATCTTGAGCAAGGGGCCTTCTTTTCATAAGCCACTTTGAAAGCTACTGTAATCAGCATGTTTTAGTTGGCCTTGGCAACGTAACTCAACCTCATCTAACGACCGTCTTGTCAGATCTTTGTTGTCAAGTTTCATGCTTGTTGAGTGCAATAAAATGGAACTTCCCGTGCCTAAACTCTTTCAATCTTCAAATAATTAACTACTTGAAGTATTATCTCCAATAAATGGTTAAGCGGGGCTGAATTTCTGTTGAGCTGGTATTTCGGTTTTAAGCAAACCTTATACTTATCAAAATAAACCTGAGGCAAAGGTAGCCTTTCTACGTCCTTTCTATCTAGTTTCGGGGTAAAGGTTTTCCTGGACCCTCTCTACTATTTACAGTACTTCCAGGATAACAGTTGTAATATTCACTTTGTGACTCCATCCCCCCTTCTAAACCATTCTAACGTTACAAAGATGCTGAAGAAAGTTTTGATTTCCTTGGCTTACAATTTCAATCCCTCTGTCCTTAATTCAAAGTTTCAATGTCCACAAGTGATAGCAGCAGCAGCAGCAGCAGCCCCGGATCGGAGACCAAAGAAGATTTCGTTTCGCAACCTTACTGGGGGTTGAAGCCTTCCCTAGTCTTTAGACTTGACGGTCTCTGTCTACGATTCCATTTTTAGAACAGTTTAACTCTCGTAAGCTCTTTTCTGTGCTATAGTTATATTACTACATCGTCATCCCTCCTTTCTCTCTCCCCCTCCCCGTCTCCTCTTTGTCCAACGTCGACATCACCAAAACGAGGCAAGAGAACAGGCAAACTTTTAGTATCTTCTAAGATGGAACCCGAAGTCATTAGTTGTCAGCTAAACCAACAATTCCGTTTGATTCATATCACAGTCTTGATCAGCAGGTTTTGAACAGGTGAGGTAGCTTAATGGCTGATTAACTTTTTCTTGCGAATCTTGTCGTATCTTATAGTATACTTTCAACTTCTACAGTATTTTGGCGTGAACAAGCAATTGCCAATCTGATGCCAGCGAAACAATAAACAGCAAGTGGTGCCGCATTTACAAGGCATATAGTACCCGATATATGGGCTGCAAAAACATGTTGTTCCCAACTTTACACCAATATATAACAAGTAAAAGACCAGCAGCATGTAACTCTGCAAGTTTAAACCTAGAAAGACTAGGAGCAACTCTAGTGTTGGGAGAATCGTGTTAGAAAACATTAGAGGTAAATTTAAGACGCCTTCTGGGGTTAGGCGGATACAACTGTCACCGAAATTTTAACTAACGTCCGTTGCAGTGGTCTTTAAGCAAGCCCTATAATGATGAAGTTCACATCTATATTTACACTTAAACAGAATAGACATCAATGTTACTTTTGCATGCATGATGGCTAGATCAGAGGTCTAGAGGGTTTATGTAGCATAAGCCCTCTAACAAACAATTGATTTTTTCCCCTGTTCAATCTTACCTCACACTGACAATTTTGTTTTCATTGACTAAGGGAGGTCAAATAGTCAAGTAGAGTATATTATGTAAATAATGGATTGATGTGGGAGCGAGTGCCTCTAATATCTATATATGTGCAAATGTTTACTACTTGTAACCCCAATTACAGTGAAGAGCATTGTTACCCCCTAATAATTCTGTAGAATTGATATCCAAATGGACGGATCTACAAATGCTGAAGTGTTTCTAGAGTATCATATACCTACCTCTTGGAGATAATTTTCATAAATTCCCCCACACCTCGATGCCAAATCAATTATCAAAAGAGAAAGAAGAACAATGCTTTTAGAGGGGGAAATGTGGAGGTAGATTAAGAAAATAGGTTGTTTTATTTGTAAACAAATAGCAGAGGAGTCAGTTTTGAAAATAATAAATATCAGGTATATATATAATTATTTTTCAGAGGATGTCAAGAGTAAAACTTGACAAAATGATAGATTGATAAGAAAAGGATCCCAATTATGTTTTATTCTTTAAAGATTCTCAGTCAAGGTGTTCTTTTTTATATATAAGGAGATTATGATTTTAACATTTCTGTTGTTACTGTTCAGCTGGCAGAGTTGTTTTGTCAGTTTGGTCAGCCACACCATCTTCTGAATCTTTGTAAACCCCCCAAAGAGTGGACAGTTAACTTAAGTCACAACTTAAGAAGTTAAGAAGAATTTAAGTAAAATTAAGAAGTACTGACCCTAGTAATACTTTAAAGATAGCTCATAAGTTGGATCAATAGTTGGTTTAATTTATGTTTTGTCCGTGGTCTCTTCATTTAACTCGACTCCATAACTTATGTCATCTTAAGAAGGGGATAATTGCTCTCTGTGCTTCTAGTCTCAACAGTGCATACTCATATCAAAATTATATAGCCTTCAAGTTATAATATTTCACCAGACATTTTATGTTAACACATGTGGACATATGTACACAAAACGAATTCAAGTGGTCTTTTCTTTGTCAAATATATATTGTTTACATTCTACATTATTTGACCAGCTGTTCAAGCTACTGGGTATGTGGCATATAAATATAAGTAAAAGGGACTTGGCAATATCCAAGCAGAAGCAGAAATGGTGTGGCTTGCTTTTCCATGTGTTTATGATTGTTCACTACTTCAAATTTCCAATGCTTGAAACATCTTAATTATTATTTCTAACCTGGGGGTAGTTGACATGTGTAACAGCAAGTAACGTCTAAATTCTATAACCTTGCTGTGAGACCAGACTTCATGGCAAACAATTATTCATGAAATTAATCATAAAATAGACAAGGTGATTTACATGTTGATGATGATATCATCTCAATAAATCTGTGCTTCTATTATAATATATGTGCTGTATGTTGACAAGTAATAGAAAATTGAAATAAATATGTACTTTTGTTCTTTTATAATGATAGCAAACTAGTCTGGCTACCTTCCCTGTAGTACTCTGATTAATTCTTATTCCTTGTGATTTTGTATGATTATTACAGTTTCTTGTATATATATCTAAATAAGTCTTATAATGCAACTCAGTGTTTAAAAATTCTCTTAGCTTCTGTCTTTCACTGAAGACGGTATGATTATCAAAAGAAGAAGTTATTTGGCAAAATGTCATAAATACGTCAGCAAAATGACCTAAAAATGCATACGTATATGCAAAGGAACAACTAGTGTGAAATCAGAAAAGACACTATTGTTCTGCTCCATGTGGGATCCTTATATATTATAAAGTGACCGTTTTTATGCTTACTTAAGTACTATGCCTATTTTAATCTTCAGGCTCATTTAGGGCAAGTTGACACATTCTTGATTACTCCTTTATCTTTATTCCTTTCACGAAAACACTAAAATAATAAGAGAAGAAGAAAAGAGGAAAGGAGTTGACTTGGTTAGATCGTAATGTCAAAAGATGCAAAATGACTTCTTTAATGAAATCTTAGTGACTTACTTTTGACTTGGTGGTGCCTCCCCTGGTCTTTGAATTGTAGAGTTGATTTACATAAAAAATTTCTTATGTCAAGTTAGGCAGAGATATGTTTCAAATACCATCATTGAAAACAAGGAGTGTATTTATCTCCATGCAAAGTCATGCTGCTTAAATGCCCCCAGAGTTCCCTTCCCTATCAATTAAGCTAAGATAGTGAATTAAAGTAGTGCCCAAGTGGTAACCTAATTGATTACTATCTTTTAAATCCAATGGTAGTGACCAATCAATGCTATCTGTATTTATCATATCTAAGTGAGTTTGACAGGTTTTGATTGTTATAAGATGATGCATATACAAGTACTATTCATTCTTCACAATACTTGTAAATATTACAGAGACATCATCCACCTTTAATTTCTATTATTTTAGTAACTTCATGTCTTCCATCTGTTGTAGGCCATTGATGAAGTGTGCAGAAATGTCATGACACAATGAAGGACACTGATTTTAGAATTCCCATTTACGAAGGGTCAAGTAGCTTCAGAGGCATATCAGTCAAGCGAGTAAGTCTGTGACAGTTTGAATTATCTTCGTTTTTAGTTTAGGGTTGCAGACCATTTCCTTTCGAAACCTGTAAGCTGCTGTTAAATGTACAATTGAAAATCTATAATTATTTGATAAATGTGTGAATCTCTTGAAAAATTAACACTTGGAATATCTACTCCTGATTTGTTTTAATCCATCAGTCATGAGTTTAATTCTTGGCTAGCATCTTAGTTTGTGACATATTTGTAAAATAGAGTTAAACCCAAGATGATGATGGTGCTGCTGCTGCTGATGATGATGATGATGATGATGAGTGTGATCCAGTCACTTAACATTCAGTATGATACCCCCACTACCCTCATGTTACCCAGGTTGACCTAGCTTAAGCTTGCTCTATAATTTCATGTGTTGCATCTCTATACTATTCATGCCACGCTACCGTTTTGTTATTGTCAGCCAGTTTGCTACTCATATTGATTTTAGTCATCATTCTATGTTTGTTAACTTGTTTGTGTTTAGTAAAGATTTGTTTTCATAATAATATATTGCCTATGAGTGTCATTAACATGTTCAGCTTAAGCCGTTTTTAAGAAGAACAAACCACCAGAGTCGATTTTGTGGGCATAGGAAAGTAGGTTAACATTGAAGATAAATGTTCCGTGTCCGTACCTTAATGCAAATATTGCTGGTATAGGATCAGGGTATTTATTACCTGTTTCAAATTACTTTTCATCCTTTGTATTGTTCTTTTCATGTCGAAGATGAGCTGTGTAGTGTAGTGGATGCGTCTCTCAAAACATCTGTTACTGATTTTCAAATGGAGTGGAATTAAAAACTGCTTAGAACATGTATTCAACCATGGGATTTATTACTTCTGGTGGATGACTTAATTGACACTGATGTGTTTTCAGAAATTCCTACGTATTAGCTGCTCTTGTGAATATAATGGCAGTATAATAACAACGACCTTCATTCAGAGCGCATTTTTTGCAAGTATATATGTTTTTGCCATGACATAAAATTAAAATTTGTTTTCTTTCACACCTACTATCTCTAGAGATAACTTTCTTTAAAAGCATTTTATACTAATTGAGCGTTAAATAATATATATTTTTCTTTGTTTCAGTCCATGATAACCTGGATAGAAATCCTTTTGTTTGTGATCTAAAATCTTTTCATTTGGCATACCGTCATTTTATATATTGCCATGTTGACGATAAATAACTTTTTATAAAAGTAAATCCTGTTTGGGCCAAAGAGAAATAATAGCATTTAGTCCTTGAAGCAAGTTGCACTTTTTAATTAACCAATGACTAAAGCAAGATCCTTGGAGAACACCATTTACTAATAACAAGATCACAACTTGATCTTTCGAAATATTTCTGATGATACATTTTTTCTTTAGTTAAGAGCATGAAAAGCTGCATCAAAATTATTTAAAAGTTTGCAATTTAATATCATAGAATCAGTATATCAAATGACTGCTAAATTAATTTTCGCTTACCTTGGACAGCAGATCAAATTTTAGGTTGGTGTTTTGAATCAATAACCTCTTGCTTACATACCTCATAATTACCAATTCATTTTTATGACTTCTCTTCCTTAATACAATAGTTAAAATCTTTAATGGAAACCAATTTTTGTATGATTCAATTGACCATCTTTTTAAACTTCAAATATCTCAACTGATCGTAAAACAATGAACTGAACGAATTTGTCAAAAGTGTTTACCATAGTAACAAGCAATTGATATCCCGGGTGAAAATCGAATAGGAATAAGAACATTTTAATACAGTTTATCCTCAGTGATGAAAGATAGGATCAAAAGTTTAGATACTACATTACCGAGATGTCTTTTAAATTACATGCCCTGGGTTTTTATATTCTTTATTCGTACAATAACAAGTTTCGTACTATTACATCCAGGAGTAGGCTACTATTGCCAATATTTCCGTATCTATTATTGGATTGCAATTGATAAGCACGAGGACATCAGGAATCTCGCCGTTAAGCACAGTGCATGGAGAACGTCTTCGAATAACACCATTTTAGACCGCATGATTCCATTCTAAAGATTCGCCTCAAAGATTTTTATTTTTATGCTGTTTTTAAGGGTTTCTTGGTTACCTAACCGATGGCTACTGCTCTCCTTCAGAGTATTTGGGTTACTTATGTTGCAGATCAAATGTCACATTAGGGTAAAATTTTTTATGTAAAACAGATAGACAGCTTTTATACTCATTGATACTTTCTCTGGTTTATGTTTGACTGGTTTTTTCTTCTTGTAAAAAAAACTATGCGAATTTTTTTTGTCTACAAAACCCCAGCTTTTATATACATGTGAAGTAAAATGAAGACCGCCCCCACATAAACAAGAGGAAAACAAGACCGTTCTATTGCATATGCACCACTCAAATTATGCTGATCGTTATCAGAACATGCCGAGTTCTCAATTAAATTTTGGCCAAATTAAACTCCTCCGCTTTTGTGTATTTTGTTTTCAAGTTAGGTATATTTACAAAGTCCAGAGAATATGGCACATTCGTGGCTGTGTGTTCGAGGAAGGTGATTCTCACAGAAAGTAGAGATGAGGATTATGAGAAACAGTTATAACTGATGATGAGAAAACTTTCTTATTGTGATATCAATTATTTTGCGAGAAGGCCTTGTAAGATTATTCTTGAAGACATATGCTCCGACAACAAAATTTCAAAGAATATAAACGAATGAATGCAATTATTTAGAAGAAGAATCTGATCAACTAATCTTATTCTGTAACGATTTGACAAGAGAGATACTGGTAACAACGTTTTCTTGGCTTTCTTCTTTCATTCTATCATGACCTGGATTTGAAGAAAAAATCTCCAGTTCAGTTTTTTCTACTTCCATTTTCTCAAGTATATTTTGAAGGAGTTTTGATTTTAAAATTTTCACAAAATGATGTAAATGTGAACCATTTATATAAACACTTTATATTAAGTATCTGTCGGATTCGGGAGGGTTAGGTACCCCCAAGTAACACACAAAGCCGGTTATAACACTGCTAGCGAGCAAAGGGAGAGAAAATTTGAATAAGTGCTAAAGAATTTATACCTTTTGCTATCCACTTATTTAACATCAAGAGAACAAAATCTTTGATCCGTAAAAACATCGACGGCACACCAACTATGCCTCCCGAAATTAAGTGCTACTATAACGAAAGGATAAAAACCAGTTTGAGACGATGTCAAGGCCCAAAATTAGCCAATGTGTTTTCAAAAGATTAATATCTGAGGTCACCGTAGATCACCTTTCTGCCATGTCCTAGTCTGAAGATATTTAGAGAAGTTTGGCTTGGGAGCAATTTATTTTGATTGATGAGAAGCTTATAATAACATCGAAGCATTGGAAATGGATGGGAAGGACATCAGGCTTACAAACAAGTTGTATTAGGACCCGATGGCAACACTGAGAACTAGGAATATTGTCAAGGATGGTATCAAGGTCAGATAGGGCGCTAGACAGAGCTCGGACAGGTCTTATGTCCTGATATCTTTTATGTACAAAGTGACCAACACCAACACCAACATGGACTGCAGTCTGATGATAAATATAAAGAAAAGAGAGTGTATGGTTTCAAACAATAGAACACTAGTCGCAGTATACAGTTTGGACAGGACATAATAAAACAGGTTCCTAAATCTAAGAATTTTGGTTCAATAATTATGAGGGATTGCAGATGTGACAGACAATGTATTGCTAGAATTGGAATTTTAAAAATAAATTTGCTACGCTTAAGGACTTATTACCAATACGAGTGTCAGCACTAAAAAGAGTTTGATCGATGTATTTAGAAATGTGGCTTCATCGACGAATGTTTAAGATTAGCTGGATTGAACACGCTACAAATGGTGACGTACTCAGGCAGGGAGAACACTTATAAAGAACAAAGGCAAGATAGCTGGGATTTGTGGACATATAATTAGGAAAGAAGGATTAGAAAGCCCAATGCTTACGGGCAGAGCAGAGAGCAGAGAGGACAGAGGAAGACAGAAAATGACATACATTAAAAATTTTACGTTTTACCATTGAAATATTATGCAAAAAATTATCCTCGACTTGCCCTCCTTTTGATTTGACAACAACTCCTATATTTCACTCACAGGTCTCCCTTTTCTTCAAAGTAGTGTTCAATTTTTCACTTCCAACAGTGATTAAAAATTGCAAGCAGTCTTTAATGTTTTAAAGGCAAGCCTACAGAGAAATCCCTGTCTCTAAAGTGATCTGCTAAGTTGTTCGTATCTCAAAAGAATGGTCATATTCAGTGACATAGACAACAGGCTATCTATCTATTACAATATGAAGATATTTACATAGTTAAAGCACAGGCTTTGAAAATGCAACATTGTACACTGATTTATACGCCGAGAGAGATGCGCCCTGTTATCTTAATTATCTTGTACCTTTATTACACCAAATAGCACCCTAAAATCTGTGTATGATAAGTCGCTATTCACCTCAGTGATAATTATCATGTATTACTTTAACAGTAATTATGAGTTGGATATAGAAATTTTAAAACATTACAATTGGCAAAGCTCCCCTTTCTCTCTTTTGTAGAATGCTTGTAGTTTTCCTACGATGAAACAATCACCACTGTGATTTTCCCAGTTTCTTTCTTGATCCTTTTAGTCTAGCTTAGGATATATCCACAATTGCTCAATCGGCATTTTGATCAGACGAGCATGATGTTTTAGATAAAACAGTGAATTTGAGAAAGTGACTCTTTGACTAAATTTCAGATACTTTAAGATAGTCATTAGTTAAGACTGGTCTTGTTAGTCGAAATCCAACGTTGGAAAGATATACATGTAACACCAAGATGTTTTCGTTTCGTGTTTTCCAGTCGTGAGAAACAAGTTTGTAAGTAAATACACAATTACTTAAACATTTTTAGCATAGTTAGTTAGCATATTTACCTTGCACATCAAACAAGTGGAGGTATATCACACTACCCCCCCCCCCCCCAATCGCAGGCCCTGCAACTAAAGCCTGCCACTTGGTTTTAAAGTACATCAAGGCAGATATCAGAATACAGAATGGCAGATATCAAAATGCAACTTCGTATGAAAAGAAATGTGCTGGATGTGATTCGAAAAAGACTGAAATGGTTCTGACGTGTTTTTAAAAATGTGGGAGGCAGCTTTGTAGATCGGGCATATAAAGAAAAGTTTGGCGGTAAGCATACCCAAGAAAGATAACTTAAACCTAGATTCTAGGGGGTCGATGGAAGTCTTAAAATCTCATTAGGGGGTCGGCGAGCCAAAAAGTT
>JAAAKM020006971.1:123727586-123746085 GCA_010016025.2 Alatinidae sp. Z8VKAUB7J3 | reverse complement strand
CCTGGCCCTGCTCGCACCTCACCTTTCGGTACACTCCGAGTTGCGTATGGGCCTCTCAGTTTGATATGCATGGACTTTTTCAGTCATAAGATACATTAACCAGCACAACTGTTTCTCTCACATACCTTTTATCAATGCTTTGGTGATCACATTTGTATAAAATTCGCTAAACAATCGCAGTAAAACTTGCGGGCGTGAACATTCCATGTTTTTGGAGAGTGAATTGATAAGCACGTGACTAAATTTGTTGACAAGACTCTTTGACAGAACTGCTTCGACTTCCAAATCATTCAATCGGATGCTTTGATTATAATAAATTACGTATGGAACGTTCATTCAATTGTCTTTTTGAGCATCAAATGGCACGCAAACATCAGATGATTGTTTGATGTACACCCTTTGCTTCCCTGCATTGCGTTTTTACGTTCAGTGGGAAAACAAGGACTAACGACTTGCAGCAAGTTCACGCACCATAACAACCCCAGTTGGCCGGTGTTGTCTGCATCAAATTAAACATGGCTGTCGGTGGAGGTCAAGAAGGCCTAGCTAACCTAAGTGATGACAGAAATTGTAGTGAATCTCATCCTCTCTGTAAGTTTTGGTCAATTTACATAGCTTTATTCGTTGCAGGTGATAGTACGTAAATTATTACTGCAGAAATGTTACATATAGTTAACCACTGCGGTATTTTATCATCATCAGACTGAGGGTCTGGTTGTATTTGAAATTCAAACCACTCATCATATCTTTACTTGAGCATTGACAAACTAAGAAGGTGAGCATCATCTAGAAATGGAATTTCCTAGGCAGGAGACGTGTACAAACATAAAGTTGTATATAAAATTTGTCATTATTATTTCATAATAACTACCGGCGTTTTGTGTTATACTGATACATTGCAACTATGTATAACAATAGACTTTCAGCAGTGTTAGTAATGGAACAAGCGAAATCCCAGACATTTCGAAAGTAAGTTAAGGGCTAAGTAGAAGATGTTTCTACGTATAGCAGGTTTTTTTAAAAAAGGTCTTATTCATTTCTCGAAAAGACCAATATTATTGCCTAATTGAAATATGAAGCCTGGAGCTCTAGTCCATCTGGATTAATTTGTGAACGGGACATTATAGAAATCGTCCAGCTTGAAAAGTTGAAAGAATATCAAAAATGGGAAATTTCAGTGGCTTCTGTTGTATTTATATAATCCACTTTGTCAAACATATCGCTCGTTGGAGAATTTATCTTCTAATGCATAAATGTAGGATCTTTACCCCTTTAATTGAATATAAAGCATTACGAACCCATTGATAGAGTTAGCAATCGTATGGAGTAGTTTTTAAATAGATTTTAATCATTCTGAATAGATTGACTCCCTCCCTCCCCCCTCCCCCCATTTCACCTTTTTTCTTCCACTTCAAATTCAGGAGTTTTTCTTGTGGCTCTTCCTCTTCTTCCACGTTTCTCAAAACAGGTAGCCATTGCCTTACTCTGCTCCTTATGACATTTATGACTGCATCAGTCAAACCCAGTCTCACCATCAAGTCTTCCTACCAAGTCCTTGTTTGAGCCTTCTAGGGACAGTAAAAATTCAAAATTTCCCATGCCAATAAACCATGGTGGGCTGGCTTGGAAGGTAGGAGAGAAGGAAAGAGGTGTTGCTTCGAATTTGCCCCCCCTCCCCCCCAACAAAATTCGACTGGCTGCATGGCTGCATTCAATACAACAGGTTGCCTCGAAGAATGCAACTTCTTGTTCACAATATCAAAGATTTCAAAAAACCCATCAACTGCTTCCTAGATTAGAATGAGAGTTAAACTTCTCTTCCAACAGAAGATTTGATGCCATTAATGCAAAGACAGCATATGTGTATAAGACCAACAGCTTGGTATGCAGGCTTACCTTTCCTATAGTGAATGGTAAGGCGTTTCTTTTAAACACCCCTCCAAGTACTATCTCTACTGGATTTATTGATCCCCATTCAAAGGCAGCTGGGGCCTCACCATCAAAATATTCTTCTGGGGTGTAAAATCCAATTCCTATGTTGCTAGCAAACATTCGGTCACTGCAGGAGAAATCTTTTGGTTTTCCTGTCATAAACAAATAAATAAGTAAATAAATAAATAAATAAATAAATAAATAAATAAATAAATTAATTAATTAATAAATAGACAAATAGATGGATAAAGAAAGAAAGAAAGAAAGAAAGAAAGAAAATAAATAAAAATAACATAAAATATATTCTCAGCAAACACATTGTAATTGTATATAATTCTCAAAGAGTGGGGCATCACTCCAATAAAGCTTGCAATTTTGGGGAGCCGAGGGGATTGGAAGCCACAACCTCAAGAACTGAAAGCCAATTCTTTATCAAAAACTGGTTTTATGCTATGGACCATCTTATACAAAATACAGTGTTAAAAAGATGGGAGAAAATAATAACAAGTATATACAATACGATTGCTAAAGTAAAGTAAACAAATAGAAAAAATAAGACATGAGACAAACAGATTTCAAAATGAATAACCAAAACAGTAGAATAAACAATAAAAATGTTAATTTGTTGGGAGGTATAGGAAGGTGACATTAGTGACCTGTAAAGGATTGAACAACAGGCACACAGGATTAAAAGAAGATACACATTAGTAGGTCTAACCATACCTAACCATATCTCATATACCACAAATTCCCCTAGAAACCCCTAGGCACACCTTGTAAAGGGTGAAATCCCACAGGCAATTCCCTTCTTGAAACTCATAGACAAAAACGGTGTGAAAAGTTATACAACACCAAAGCATTGTAATTCTTTATCAACCAAATACTGCATATGAGGTATGGTTAGGTATGGTAATGCCTATTTAGGTGAATCCCCTTTTAGTCCTGTAAGAAACAACAGAACGAGAAGTATGACGGTGCCAAATGGGAGAAATTTAAGTAACAAAGAATGTTATGCACCAAACAAATCACAAACAAACAGGAAAAAGCAGAAGAATTACTCTAGGCCAAATCCCTTATGGCCAAAGAGAACATGGCAATGACTGATACAAAGGCACATCCAACACAAGGGATTAAAAACTAAAGACAAAGAAATTGTTTACACTTTTTCTTGACCAAACTGACACAAGGAACAGGATGATAGTAAACATATATATCAATAAGTACATTGATCACTCTCAGTAATCCTAATGGCTTAAAGCACTTTGGCTTTTATAGGTTTTCCTGGTTTGTCCATATTTTTTTACGTGGAAATTGGCTGAGATTGTGACGAACATGTTTTGGATCAATCCAATTATGTATTTCTATAGAAGTTGGACTCAGCAAAGCTTACTTGCCATGGTTACACTTGGGACTTAATGGGAATACAGAGGCTATTGTAAATAGTCTGTTTTTAAAATCCTATTATAATAGATTTAGTTCCGGAAAGTTTTATTAATCTTGAAAATATGTAACATATTTAATCTCAAAAGTTTGATATCATAGTAAAGTCACTGGGACCAAGGCTCCTGAGCTGAACTTGGTCCCCCTGATGACATGTATACAATATAAGACACTCAACAAATAATCATTGAAAGCTCATTCTACACATTTGAAATTTACGTATTTACAGAACATATACCTGGTTTCCAATTTTTTGCTCGCCCAGCTGCATCACCAACATAATAGGACTTCTGATTGTCTATCTTTATCCCACCATTACACTTGGCTGCCATGAAATCCCAAATCCCTGTTGCTGGCTTCCTGTATTGGCTTTCTCCAGTGGACAAAAATGCCTGCATAGGAATACCTAATGCAGCCACAATACCTGTAAATTTACCAATCACAGCCTTCACTGTAGTCTTCTGTTTCTCAACCCCACCTTGATTTGATATGATAACAATTTTATAGCCATCATCATGAACTGCTTTCAGCTTTGGAATCACCTTGTCACTAAGTATTTTCCAGTCATTTGCACCAACAGCAAACTTCCGCCCACTAGCTGTTTCAACGAGGGTCGAGTCTAGATCAAAAGCAGCAATTTTTTCTGAAGGTTTAACCCCTGGTCCATCAAGGTATAAAACTGGTTTGATGCCCTTGGAAGTCTGTTCACCAAATTCAGCCCAGCTGGCATTAAACGTCAAGGCAGACTCATCTACAGTGTAAGAAACGGAATAGTGATTACCTCTCATGTCTTTGTTTAAAAAGAGACAAGCTACCAAAAGAAAGGAATAAAAAATGTTAAGCTTTGTGGGACATAAGCAGAAGTCCTTGTCAAAAATCTTATTACCAGTATATCATGCACGCATAAATCAGTTACATGTGTATTGAAAAGTTTCCCTATACATATGATTTGTACAGTACAATAAATGCTGAATATTAAGGAAACCTCCAAAATATTTATTTGCCAACAAAATGGAAAAAACAAAAACAAGGAAACAATGTCATTGGAAGGAGAGCTTCTGGCTATATGGGGTAGGGGAAATTGGTCCCCCAAATTTTTAGAGATATGTATCTTCTAAACTAACCTTGCTTTCATTTAATTACTTTTTGTCATATATATTTATCTTTGAAGAATACATAATTATATGCACCTGTAGTATATTATGTACTTTGGAAATGCATAACAATGGTTGATGAAATTGCTTATTTTTTTTAACAGCCCAAAGTTCTCAACACTGCTACAGCACTAAGGTTACTACTGTTAACACTAGACAGGGTTTAAAAGATACAACTGACTAGTTAGAAACTGAGAGTGGATGTTATAAAAAGGTTAACTATACACACTCTCAGCAAAAACAAATTAAAACATTAAAGATAAGGCATTTTTCTTTAGCCTTGCATTATATATATTTATAAATCATATCAATTTATGATAAAAGCTTTACTTAAAATTAAAACAAAGCATTTGATGCTGGTCTTTGCTTTCGAACAAACATTGTAACAAGAGCCAAACAAGTAGTGAAATCCCTTAAGCTTACCTTGCTGACAATCTCCCCACAAACCAAATTCTGTATTTCATATTTGTAACACTGCCTTAACTATACAGTTTTCATGATTATTTTCTGTAAGTATTTTGTTGAGAATGTTAACAAGGCTGATATGCATAGACTATCAGCTTTAGGTCTTTCTCCGAGCAAAGGGCAACAAAATAGTGTTACAGATGTAAATTTTAAACTATACCAATTCTGGATTTGGACCACTACATGTAACATTTCCATTGTCTGTTCACTTAACAGGATTATTATGCATATTAAAAAATATAGTAGAGACTACCAGAACGATCAGATACTTTGCACACAAGTGAGCTACTTTCCCAAAATGGGTTGCAGTAGAAATATGTCAAGAAAGTATGACGAGAAAAATTTAAAATCGATTGCTGTTGTACAGTAAGAAATGCTGTACGCTGTCTTTATCTATCATACTAGTGGCCGCCTATATTGGTACTACTGGTAAGCGGGCCTGCAACTTAATTCCTTTCGAAAGATACCTAGCTCTACGCAAGGAATAAATTCTGCTAGCATCGTTCCTACTGCAGTAGAATGACCCATACAAAAGCGATTGCAACTTAACTTCTCTCGTATAAAGTCAAATACACTTGAACTAAAAGGCAATGATGCATAAGCAGACACTATACGCTTTTGCTTATAGAAACATACTTTCATCAATTAAAACGCTAAAGGTGAGTGACGACAAAAAACTTGAAATGGATTTTCCTCCTTAGATTTTACCTGGTTCCTCTTTCTTTTTCTTGGCCTGCAAAGCTTCAGCTCTTTGAGATCGCGGTCGCTTAGACATTATCTGTTGAATCTGAGTTCCTACCTTCAAGCCCTATATAAATATGAATAACGTTCAAGTTCCCGTTGTCACCTTTTTATATAATCTCGCCAAACATAAACACTCCTGAAGGGCAAGTGCGGGCCACTACCCTCCTTGATTGTTTGCTTAAAGCTAGCATTATTCTGTGCAGCTTACATGGGGGCAGGTTATGTCGTTTTGAAGCGGACTTGCCTGATATCGTCTGGCAACAGCCACAAGCCGTAAACAGACAGTTTGTCGTGTCATACGCGATTAAACTGGAAACGCTCGTAATGCCACAGCAACCATAATTACGTGGTGACAACAGCATGCTTAATACAGTGTTTCCTAAATACCACTGCAAAATATATCCATATTGTTAAAGCACTCCCGAAGGTGAGGGGGCAAGGGCGGGCGCCGAGAAATCACTAGCGAAAATTCCTTGAAAATGCCTTCCATGAGATATAACTTAAAGAACTGCACAAAAATTGTGTCTTTTGGTCTTAGTGAACAAACTGTTCTCACGACTTTCAACAAACGGCTTAGCTTCCCCCAGCTAGAATTTAGACTATACAATGCAACTTTCAGTTGAATTTACCCACCTCTGACATTTTTGTAGCGATGTAATATTAACATCGAGTGCACGCCGCGAAAGCGTGGGTCACGGGTTCGGTCCCTGGTGGTGACATTTCTCTAGTGTTTTTTACAAAGCTATATTAATTTCAACAACAATTGCATCAAATCATGCGTAGTCTTTCGTTACTGTAACAAGATTTGCCCTTTACAAACTACTGCTACCATCCAATCTCCCCTGCCAATAAACTTAATTCTATGCCCTACTACCTACTTCTATTTAATGATTCTTTACTACACTACCTACTTCTACCCCTAACTACCAACACACTACAGCAGCTATCCCGACTAATCTACCTTTTTGATTATCTAATTAAATGCAAGGGATAAAATGGAGCAGTGTTACCGCTTATTAGGTAGTAAACCAAATACGCCTACTACTACATCCTCACTTCCTACTTCTGCCCTCTACCCACCTACCATTAATCGCCCTGATTCTACCCTCTACCCGCCTCAAACTATCCTTAACTACCTACCACTAACTACCCTGGTACTCTCCTACCTGTGTACCACTGGCTACCCAACTTCTACCTAACACTAACTACTTCTTAACTACTAACCACTAACTACCCTATTTCTACACCATAACTACACACCCTGTACCTACCACCGACTACCCTACTTCCACCTACCAACTACCTACTCCTTAACTACCTACCACTAACTACCCTACAAAAATATCGATTTTTCCCCCAACAACGTCGTTTCGAGGTTTTTCTTTAGACCCCTCTATCCCTCGTCAAAACGTCCAGGACCTAAAGCTCGATATAAGCAAAATTTGTGCATGTTGTAGGCCGAGATGGTCCGCTGCTTAGTGTGGGAGACTGACCTTACGTTCATATCAAACTTTGCTGCTAAAAACGATTCTGACAGCAAAATTATCTTCGAAGAGTGAGGAATACACTTAATCGCAACCATTTTCGACTTTAAATTTCTGCATATCGATGAAAAACAGGAACCTACACATTTTTCATCCAAGTGATCAAGAGATGCTGGCTTTCAAGAACGAATCCTTCAACGGACATACTGAAATGTCCTCTCTTTAAATCCGAGATATGGAAAATGTGCGAAACTGAACTAAAGAGGTCACATGTCAATTTTGCATAACATAATATTGCATATCAAAATCACCAGAGTTGCATCAGAATCATCTGGAAACGAAACTAACAGCCACTGTGTAACTTGACAACAAACAGAAAAGAAACGGCACAAATCATTGCTACATCCAAAGTATCGCAGTGAGAATGTAGAGGCAGAAAAAGATCTGCAGCAACACAGGTGTACCTTTCAAGGTTGTGGGTTAGTTTTTAAAAGCTACCATGCTCTTCGAAATCAGAAGAAAGCAAGAAATCACGCCATGAGAAACACAGTATCAAAATCGAAGAGTAGCAGCCTTAGAGGTTGTGTGAGAGAAAGGGTACGCGGTTACATTTCGTCATTCTTTACCTATGTGAGCCATACTGCCTTGAGAGAGCAAACACCTGCGCAGGACGAAGGTAGTGACAGTGAAGAGGCAAATGGGACTGGTACTGTCGCTAACGAGAGTGGTGACGGTAATGCTTTAGACTGCTCTTTAGACTGGACTTTAAATTAGTCCTTAGAATGGGCTTTAGACCTGGTTTTAGACTGCTCTTTAGACTGGACTTTAAATTAGTCCTTAGAATGGGCTTTAGACCTGGTTTTAGACTGCTCTTTAGACTGGACTTTAAATTAGTCCTTAGAATGGGCTTTAGACCTGGTTTTAGACTGCTCTTTAGGTCGTACTTTAGATTAGCCCTTAGACTGGGCTTTAGATTAGGCTTAGGTTATTCGATGTAACTTTAATCGAAAAGAGGACTCTGTCTTCAACTTTGCAGAATCAAATCCTGGAGATCTGGAGAAAAAGCTAACTATAACACTTGCAAAATTGTATGGTTTGATTTTGTCACAGCTCGAATTTGTGGCACTGTAGGCCCATTATTGTATGGGAGGCCACTCCAAACAATGCCGTCAGTGTAATAACAAAAAGTTAAACTAAATAAATAACAAAATTAGTGCGTTTCAATGTATAACCTTGGTTTGCATACGAACTATGACCACCGTAACAACATGTCATAGTAATAGCATGTCAGCATTCTAAAATTCTGTTGTGAGTCACGCGAGAGGACACGTCTTTTTAGGGAATGAGACATGATGTTAATCTAAAACGGATGTAAAAGTCTGTCACGCTAGCTACAAACGACATTAATAGATTACAAATGGGTCTTTGATCTGAATATTTCGCTCTACATTTCGGTTTAAACGCACACCTCAATTGAGGTCAATCAGTTCACCAGAACGTCCGTTACTAGTGTTCTCTATTCCTTATCAAATACATTGAACACAATGTCAAATGCTCCGGTGCTCTTTGATACTGTCCATGGTAGTGGTCTAGATTTAAGGTCGATCCACAGAATACAAACTACCCTCGTATTTTTCCAACACTTTATACAGCTGGTAGACTAAAAGACATCGGGTTGATATCTAATTGACATTTTGAGTCACTGAGAATAAAGTCAAGCTTTGATGCCCATTTGTGGCCCTGCTGCATCGGGGAGGGGGCGGGATTTACACAAGGGTAGAAATACTATCACTTATACTGTTGTAACTGTTTTCAATGCCATTCAGGCAGTCCAATTTCTGATTGGCTCCTTCAAAATACAGCTGGGTATACTCTTTCACACATTCCATTTCGGTCATTCTGACGTTAGTACTCTGAGGAGTGTCAGACGGAAAAAGCTTTTAAGTGCACAATGTTTTCGCTATTTTGTGCAATATTCTTGTTTTGTACCACAAATAACTAACAAACTATTTGTTTTCAATATTTAAAATATTACGCCTACGTTTACGTAATCGTCCTCCCCGTTTATTTTTCTTTTCAACGATATAAAATACAATAAACTTTAACGAATAACGCAATTCTCAAATACTTCTAAAAGTTAGTCACGTGAAAAATGACGCCATAATGATATCACGTGACAAACAAATCAAACACTTTATTTTTCTAAATAAAGTCACGCATACCTTTAAAGATATTACTGTTAGATATCACTTTCCACATGAAAAATTACTTTCCTCTCCCTCTTTGAATGAGCTTTATCAGCCACGCTCGTAATCAAAGACGGGGTTTTCCTATCTGGGGCCTTATGGAATCAGAAACAATGTACGCTTCACTAAAGATCAGGCACGTCACCGAGGGTAGGCGAGGCAGGGCGTGGCCTGCCCTGTGAGCTCTTGTTTCTGTATTCCGCTCACCCCAGCGAACATATGTCAGAGAAAAAAGTATATACATTTCGCCTTCTCTATCATGGTTTGTGTACGATCTTTTCTCTTAGTCGGTGCTTAGTCGGTGGGCTCTAGTTTCTCATGAGTTCCTCATAAAAGGATGTTAATGCCTTTATCGTCGTATTCCTTTCCCATACTTGGGAAATAAAGAATATATGCTCTGCCTACCCTGATTATTGAATGAAAGGTCCGATCGCCTACCCTCTTTTGAAACGGCAAGGGCATGGCTGCTAAAGATATAGAAATGTCACAGTTTGGCGATTCGTAAAAATTAAAAATAGAATGGGCCTTTAAGATGTCTTTGTTAACTGCCATTTCGACATTATCCTCCTACGATCGCTGGTAAATACATGTAAGAAGATAGTGCGGACTTCGTGGCGGAAGAGCGGGTGATAACGCTCTGAAGGATTTTGTTAAAAGACTGGAGTGTTCCTACGATATAAAGCTCAAGAGTTATTTCTTTGATTATACTCAAAATAATATCCGAAGGCGAGGTCATGGACCGAAGGCACAACTTGACAAATTCGTCAAGGATACACAGCTGCAAGTAAGTGTCAATGCTACATTGATTTGGTAACCACAGAAAAGCTACGTAAGTACTTGATACGGAAACGATATCTAAAGCCTCCTATGCACATTGTTGAAAGGTAATATTTTGCCTTCTCTCATGATATTCTTACGTCATTCTTTAAATCGTGTGGAAATCGGAGAGGATACGCTGTGGCATAAGTTGCATAGCAACGAAATTGGATATTACGTTGTTAATAAAACGGTCACAATAGACGGACAACGTACATCGTCAAAAGCCGTACTAGTTTCTTATAATTTTGATCCATCACGAAAATCTTTTACTACGACTGTGATTGCGCTCTTTATGTCCATTGAAAATGGCGTCTCATATTAATTGCTAACAAAACCTTGACACGACGATCTCAGAGATGAAATTGGTCGATGGAAACGTCTGATTTATTGTGCCACTTAAGTAACACGTGTGTACCCTCAACACCTTAAGCGAGCCCATCAGAAATTGGACTGCCTGAATGGCTTGTGTTTTTGGACCAATCAGCGTCCATTCAGGCCATTCAGGCAGTCCAATTTCTGATTGGCTCCTTCAAAATACAGTTGGGTATACTATTTCACACACTTCATTTCGGTCATTCTGACGTTAGTACTCTGAGGAGTGTCAGACGAAAAAAGCTTTTCAGTACAATATGTTTACGCTATTTCGTGCAATATTCTTGTTTTGTACCACTAACACTAGCTATTTGAAAAGGTAATATCCTAGACATTGATCAGACTAGCTTCGTTTCTACATTCTAACCATTATTCAATTAAATGACTGCTGTTGTACTGGTTATAAAATCTTGTCTTCGTCCATCATCAAATAGTACATTACATGCTTTTCAAAACCTCCCTCCATTAACAAAAATGTCAAATGTACTTTTGGGTTTTGTTATCATTCACTACTGCACAACTTCAACGCCAGTACGTAACTTTCTTGGTTTCCAATGTTCGCATACCCTACTTGAATTACCACTGGGCGTTCACTCAGTTTAACAAAGAGAGCCATGGACTTTTATACTCCGTTATTACCAAAGTTGGAGAAAGGAAGCTCTAATCACCGAAATACTCGCATCTTTTTATAAAGAAAAAAACAATTGCAAAATTACACCTGCAATATTTGAATAGAAATGTAGAAATCTCAAGTATCAAAATATGGGTATACAGACAGCATAGGATATCAGGGCGAGTCTTCTCCCTCCCCCTTTATCATATTAACCTCTTACCTAACATTACAGCTGCGTGTAACATTAAAGTTGTGGGTTATGACATCATTTGTAACATTATTGATCAGACCATACAGCGGGGAACGTTGGGTTTTCCTATGCAGAAACATGTCACCTTCACAAGTTTCCTTGTCAAGTCCAACTCCCTTCTTGCTACTCTTTTCCTTGCTACTCCTTCCCTTACTACTCCTTCCCTTGCTACCGTTTCCCTTGTTACTCTTTCCCTCGCTACTGTTTCTCTTGCTAAACCTTCCCTTTCTAGTCCTTCTCCTACTTCTCATTTCCTCGCTACTCCTTCCCTCGTATCGCATTTTATGGGGATACAATTGTGTAAACTGGATTTTGTGACGCAAGAGAAACACAGAAGACATTCATTGTTCGAACAATCGCATTGCAGAAACTTCTTGTACGCTTCTTATTCAGAGCAAGGTGCAAATGCGGGACCATGGCAATTATGGCAACTTGGTTTAGAATACACTTGTTGAGTTTGTTTTCCAGTTGAGCTACGTCATTTTGCCCAAAAGTGCTGTAGCAGCTGCCGAACGTACCGCTGCATAAAGTTTCTAAATAAATGCCAACATCACACAACTAAACCTATAATTATTTGCCTGAATAAATTACATAATTTAAATTGCGTCCACGTTGTAAGATATAGCTTTGGCCTTCCCCGACCCCATGTTCTGAACGAATCGAGGGAATGCTCTCTCGAACGTGCCCTCTTCCGTTTAGTGCGCTTTACGTTACGTACGTCTTACAATGATTTGCTACGCTTATCAAGGGACGGATAATTAAGAACGGGATAATCGAGCGTAGGGTAATAGGTTTAAAGTTCAGCTCAACGATACTTGGTCATTATTATCTGAAGCACAACTAAATATTCATTGCTGCAAAACAATGATCCTTCACCGATATTATCCGCAAATCAATACGGCTATGGGCAGCGGAGATAACGTTTACTTACTGCTTCACTTAAGCAAGGAACAATGGCGGATTGGTTTTTGCGGATTGGTTTTGCGGGTTGTGAACGATCAGGCCGATTAGGAAGTCCAACTGCCATCACATGCTCAATAGGTTTCGTTCTCTCTTCAAGCATACGATTCTTTCCCGTTGTGCCACAAGACACTGGTTGGACATCTTGTTCCACGAAACCTGCGGCAAAATGCGGCCAGGCAGCATCCTTACATGTCGTTATAATAAACAAACAAGGTGGATAAGTAAACAGCTGTATTTCACAGTTTACAGCAGGCCAAGGGATAAATACTGCCTTACAATACAACGCCTCTTGATAAACAGGTGATGTACTACCTTAAGGTTACTTCGTCATGTTACCACGACAACGAACACGCTGCTTAAACACGGTCACAAAGCCGGCCCTCTAAGAGAGGGGGAGCGGTTGGGATTTCCAAAATATGGAACGGGGGCAGTCATAAGTTTCATCATTCTCCGGAAATAATCCTAACAATAGAATCCATTCAATTTTATATCACATTCAATTTTATATCACATTCGGTTACATCGATACAAAAATGTCAGAGGTGGGTAAAGTCAACTGAAAGTGGCATTGTATGGTCTAAATTCTAGCTGGGACAAGCTAATCCATTGGTTGAAAGTTGAGAAAAAAGTTTATTCATTAAGGCCAAAAGACACAATTTTTTTTTGTTCTAAAGCTATATCTCACGGAAGGCATTTTCATGGAACTTTCAACGCACATACCCATGGACATACCATGGTTTCATCCCCCCCCCATGATTCTGGGGGGACCTAACTTTTCAAAATGTCGTATTTTATGGGGGGACCTATGATTTTGGAAAAAAGTGGGGGGACCTGAACTTCTGGGGGGACCTAAATAGTGGCACCCAATTCTGGGGGGACCTGACACAAAGAGTTAATAATTTTCAGAAGCACAGTGTTTTGTTGAGAAGTCCACTTTAACTGACCTTTCATCGTTGTGCGGGGGCTTCTGCACCAAAAAGAATATCAACACATTTCTCAATATTGCACACCTAACAATTCAAGCATACTTTTGCAACCGATTGAGTCACTGGAGAAAGTGATTCCTTTTTCACTGCATGGACTGAAGGGGAATTCATCTCGGAATTTGACAGGCTGTGGCCTGTCTTCAATCGAAGTTGGGGACATCTCAAATGCCAGTCTGATCCAATGCATAACATTCTGCAGCACATTTTCAGTAATTACATGATAAACTTCCAAACATATGTGAAATGTTGCTCATTCTAATGTCAACCTCACCAAACATGAGTCCGCTGGAGAGATCTTACAGCAAGCTGACCAAAATTTGTTATAAGGATAGAAACAAACTTCAAACAAAGAAACTCGAGACTTTGTATTTGCAGGCCATGCACAAAATTAAGGATTTGAACAAGGAAGAGCTCTTTATGAAAATGTGGGAACTTTTAGAAACATGATTTTCTTGTCACAATTTTGTGATGTTGCTTCACAGACAATTTGACACTGAAAACTGACTTCAAAAGCATTGTTAAGTTGTGCCAGTTATTATATTTTTGTGCAGTCACATCTGCATCAGTTTTTTCCAATTTGTCTTTGACAAAAAAATTAATTTGACCTGACAACAGCTTTAAATTATGGCTTAAAAGGAATTTCAATTCTTCTACAACTTAAATGTTTAGGAACCTGAAAAAGTGGGGGAGTAGTGATTAATTTGACCAGGAAAGAGTCCAGGGGTGAGAACAATGTTAAATCCACCCAAGACAATGTCAGGGAGAAACGTTTAAAGGCACTGCCTTGCAGCTGAAGTTCATAATAATGAAATGGGCACCAAACCAGACTCTTCTCTAATTTGAGATCCTTTGGGATTTTGAATGGTTGGAATTTTGTGCTCAAAACCATTTCAATCACATGTGCACGTCAATGCATCATTGTAGATCAATCTCATATAGCACGTCGGAGTATCATTGTAGATCAATTTCACGTAGTACATCAGTGTATCATTCTAGATCATTCACATATAGCACGGCAGAGTGATATTGTAGATCAACCACATGACAACCCCGAGTAGTATTGTAGATTAACCAAAGGTATCATTCAGTTATTAGCGACATAGTACTTCTGAGGTCGAGAATATATGTTATCTTGTTTACCTGCTACCTTAGCATTTCATGGCTAACACGCTCAGAATTACAAAGATATTAAATGTTTCTCTCTCTTTCCCTTCTTTAGGTATTCTGTGCATCGCAACTTCTTTGTTACCAGGCCTCTGCATGCTAACATAGCCCCATTTTATCACTACTTTTTCATTTCCTGTTCTTCTTCAAACGCCTTGTCAGTCCCAGGTTTTTACTGTTGAAAGACACAATGTTTTGCATCCTATCATGTTTTTAGGTAGTCTTTATATATTAAAGTGCGCCTCTCGATCTTTTTACAAATGTTCTGTATATGTAGATGTCAATGGCGAACAGATCTCTGAGCAGCCGTCAAAAGGCATACCTGTTCAAGCTATGGACACATGCCAACTAGTTGTGAGCGTGTCAGTGATATAAGTCATTTTCTTCCTCTTTATATCTTTCCTTAGATTTTTTCCACAGGTGATCAGCACTTTCAACTCTCCCTTCCGGATTGCGTAGCCAAAGAGCTGCTGTTGTTAACTTTTGATCACGTGCGTAAGTGACCTTGGTTGCTGGGTTTGTTACCATGCCTCTGCATTCTAATATAGCCCTTGTCATCACTACTACATTCAACCGCCCATGATAATTCGATAAGAGTATCCTCTTCTTACCTCTCTAACAAAGCAGGCGCACTTAACTATTACATGTGATCAATATATCCCCTAAATTATTATTTACCCTCTTACTTACTACTTACTCCGAAAGTGATTTCGTCCATTAAATACAAACCATATCGAAATTGTCACGTTTTCATCAAAGCCAAAAATGTGGACTGAAACGAAACTGCAATTTCAATCGTGTGCCCCAGGCCCGCAAAACCTTTAAGCATATACTGTTAGTTCATAGGGGGTCAAAATATCACTTTTCTGATCGAAAATAGGATTCTAACACTGCATAGCAACGGCTTTCACATGGAATATAAAGATAGAGGGTGATTGAGGTTTTATTGGCTTGCTGTCTTTTAGGATAACAGAATGATGGGGATATTTAGCCGTTGTAAACGTTTTGGTGAATAGAAGGCTAAGCTTGACAATGAGTACTTACGTCACAATTTAAAGATATAAGGAATTTGATAATGTTTTGCACTCGTTGCATTCATCTTGTTGATATAGATAAGCTGCGCAGATTTAAGAATGATATCTTGAGCAATTGTCTAGATAGGCTCTTTCTAAATTTGATTCCTGCCTATCGAAACCTCGTTATTTGAAGCCAGTTGATCTTTTTTTAATCTGAGATATCAAAACGCTTCCTTAAGATAGAGATATAGAAAATATAGAGATATAGAAATGCTTTTTCACATTTATTTAGCGATTTCTCGCAAATGGCATGTAAGTTGAGCGCAATCATTCGCATCCAGTCATTTGGTGGTAGAGTTGACACTTTGATGCATATTTTATTAAAATTTCTCGAGAAAACTCTTTGCAACGCTATCACTGTAGTATTCAGTTGCAAGGTAATTTCAATAAGAATATAACTTTATAACAAAACCAATAACCCGAAACAGCTTATGCGTTAAACTACGCCAGAGACAAGACATACAAGACAACTGTTGCTCGGATATTTCATAGTTCATCCATTTGATTGGCAGTAAGTGAGGACTCTCCGGAAGGGAATAATCGCTGCATCTAAACTCAAAAAAGGTAGTAATAATTCTCCCCAAACCCTAACTGAATTACGTTGTTTACAGATCTGAATTACTTATTACATTTTATTCAAATAATGTTCTAAATATGAAACCCGGGTGTACGCCAACATGCATCTTGTTCGTTGTATTTGGTGTAGAAATTGTGAAAACTTGCATAGTTGATGAACCAGGACATCCGGTATGTTAGAAATCAAAGCCTATCGTTACATCAAAATGACTAACATTGAGTAACATGATTTAGAACTAGTCTTGTAGTTTATTAAAAAAATGTAAATACAGTAAGCAGATTTAGGTATACAAGTTTTGGTTCTCAAAGTTTGAAGTTTGAAGTTTCAAGTTCGAAATGTGAAGCCTGGAGTTCGAAGTTTGAGTTCGAAGTTCAAAGTGTGAAGTGTGAAGTGTGAAGTGTGAAGTGTGAAGTGTGAAGTGTGAAGTGTGAAGTGTGAAGTGTGAAATGTGAAGTGTGAAGTGTGAAGTGTAAAGTGTGAAGTGTGAAATGTGAAGTGTGAAGTGTGAAATTTGCACTTAGCATTCAGATCAGAGAAGCAAGAGAACAAACATTCTTCAATAATATATGGTTAATGTATCTTTAAACTCCTCCGAGGCATTCAACACTGAAATCAGAATCAACCCACTAAATGCCTAGGATTACATTGGTATGAAAGGATTCAATGCATTCGTTTCCCGCCTCTCAAAAGCCACCGAAAGTCGCTGGACTATCTGGACTTTCTTCCTGTTTGCACAAAATATGTTGACAATGATTCCATAATGTCTTTACCAACAGAGTGTACATTGTCATCGGTTTTCCCCACAAAATTTTTGATTCCTCTCCAGGCCTGTTTCTATTTCCACGGACTTTCACCAATCAACGACCGTTATTTGGACTCTTGCTATTAGTATCCATGTTCATTGGTAAAAACGTAGCAACTTTCATGTGTTTACAGTGCAAAATCACACTACTCGAAGAGGATAAATATCAACATTTTAAGGTAAAAAATCGAATTTGATGTTTGTTTATCAGTGTCTTTTTAAAGAGATGAGGGTAGCTAGTTCCATAAGATTATCATCATTAGAGTGTAATGATAATAATTGTTACGTTTGAATTACAATCGAAATGGTGAGCCTGGAGTTAGACAGTCGGTATATGAGTGAAAGGGTGTCCACTATTGAATCTTCGTAGTGGTTTAAACACTTTGAGCAACGCACTTGTGAATGGTGAGAAGCCACAGTTGTAAAACATAAACTAGACGCAACGGAGTTCATCGGAAGTGCAATGGCATTTAGAGACTAAAAACTGATTGGAGTTCACCTAAATAATACATTGATGCGCTATTTGTAGAAGTGACATTGTTTTCTGACCATTAGCAACAGTATCTCTCTCTCTCTCCTTCTCTCTCAGCCTGCAGAGTACTAAAGCGATGACGTCACAAAACACTTTTTCCAGGAATCCCAATTATAACTACATCACAGTGTTAACCCTGTCAACAAAGTCCGTTTACAAAATACCGCGTTTAAATCTCATATCAACTGTGAGAAGCGACTATTTAAATTTGCAAAAGTCCTAAAGGAAGCAATGTTAATTTTGCTCAGTTTATAAAATTATAAACTGGGTTAAAAAAAAGAGGTTTCGATGGACATGATTTAAACTTTGAAAGGGCGCATTTCGATTATCGCTAAAGATATCGTTCCCAAATTTGGACAGTTTATCTATAGGCCTATCAACAAGAAGAATGTAACCAGCGCAAAATGTTATCAAACTTTTTACATGCATGAAAATTTTGACGTCCCACCTTAGCACTCAATTGGCAGGTTTCGTGTCATTTAGACTTCCTGCTCCTGGCCTTTTTTCATGAATTCGGCATAAGACTCTTTAGTAATTGCAGACATTAGTTCAAGTCTTTTTCTTCCTCCAGGTCTCCTACGTTCGAATCTTCCCTCTTAGTAGCATTGTATACTTTTTGCTTAAACTGGACTTCCTCGTTGGCCTTGCACTGGAATCGGGTAATGTTAGGTCAGACTATACAAGCGTGAGGAAACGACTTGAAAAACATGAAGTCGCATTCCAAGTTCATTACTCCTTGGATACTACTATGACTTTGGTGTTTCATAAACAAATACGTTGGGGTGAAGAGGAAACAACACTGCTTATCTGTAAGAACAGAGAATCACAGTATACTCAATTTGGTAAGGCATGACAGATGATAAGCAAACAATTGTACGAG
>JAAAKM020006971.1:123708059-123721635 GCA_010016025.2 Alatinidae sp. Z8VKAUB7J3 | reverse complement strand
GATCATACTATGTTTGAACTCGGAAAAAAGGGAATGTTCTAGCATTGGTTATTGCTAAGTGAGTTGCGTCAAATTTTTTTCTCAGAGAGCTGCAACTGAGTTACGTATAAGAATCGTGTAGGGGTCCGCAAATGATATAGTGGGGTCCTTAACCTCTTAAGTACCGTAAAGAATAATTGATTATTTCTTATTGGATCATCACTTTCAGACTAAAGGAAACAAAATTTAATACAAATGGTTTTCAAAGTAAGGAAATTCCTGATCAGAGTCTTAGAAATCCATATCACGCGCACACTTGTTGTGATCCTCAAATTCGATAAGGGGTGAACAAGTTGAATTTGTATACAGGAGGTGGTCCACGGGGAGAGAAAGGCTGCGGACCACAGTTATAGGCATTTTGACGTATTGGAGTATATGATCTGAGCCCAGAGCGCCACATGCCCGCGATGAGGGCGAAGAATATTGTAAAAGTAAACCTAAAGGCAATGTACTGGCTCCAAGGGTAGTATTGTAAGCCTTGCAGCAAGATACGATTTTATGTAGGTTTTGATTGCTGCCCATCAGAGATAAGAGGTGCAGGTTTTGACAAGTATGAAAGGTAATTTAAACGGTTAACGAGAAATCCAACTTCAATAACTTGGGTATTCTGTATATGTAAAGCTACGTAACCAGAATATCGGAATGAATTTTCATTTAGACTACACTTATACTTGTTATTTCAATTCGTATATTTGTTTCTTGTTTTAGGACACGACGCAAAGCACAGACGTTGATATGGATGATGAACTCATCACCATCGATGGAGCTATTCGCCCCAATAGTCCTGAAGTTATACTACGTCCAGATATGGACTTGAAGGCAAGAACGGTATCGGAAGACCAGGCTGCCGACCTCGGTGGTGGGGCACTTCGCATTCGCCTTGATTCCGTTCTTTAAAGTAACGTCACACTGCGCTTTACAGCTCAGAAGGACGCTGTGAAAGTAACCGGGTATGTATGTAGCAGGTATGGATCAGAAATGAAAGACGAACACGAAGAGCTTCAGGATGCTCGAAGGAGCTGTAGTTCGATAACAAGTAAAAGATTCAAGGTTGATAATTATAGTTGATGGGAAAGGTTTGAAATGATGGCATCGTGTAGTGAAGTCCCTCGTCATAATGAGCATTAGAGAATGAATATTGGAACATAGAATATATTTAAATCGGTGGTAGGAGGTTACTGATTGTGCAAATGAGGTAATTACACGTGCAAATGAGATGATTGATTGCGCAGGTGATTGATTGCACAGGTTAGAAATATAATGTTAAAAAGTAGTTGATAATCGAGGAGATTTAGCCATGATGGATTTTTCCCCCTGGGCAAGACAGCGGACGACAACAAACCACCACTGACCTTTTAACGGCTGGTGACGAAAGTCGTTAAGAAGCACGCTTTCTAATATCATTTGTTCTAATTTTTTTTTTGACCATAGAGGCATAAACGTTCCGTGAGATACCATAAAGGACGTAGCTCTTTTATAGTAAATGGACTCTGCTTGTGCCTTGCTTTATAGGCTTTTGTCTAAACCACTTTTGTCAGATTCGGCGACTATCTAACCGAAGAGGAGACCCAAGTACGCCTGTGAAAAGATAAAAACAGTTTCATAGGACATCAACTTCAGCTCCTAAGCGCTACAAATGCGCTGAAGCATGTGTATTTACACTTTATCGACTTTATACGTATTACTACTACTACTACTACTACTACTACTACTACTACTACTACTACTACTACTACTACTACTACTACTACTACTACTACTGTTACTACTACTACTACTACTACTACTACTACTACTACTACTGTTACTACTACTACTATTACTACTACTACTACAACACTCCCACTCCTGCTGCTGCTGCTACCACCACTACTTCTGCTAGTACCAACACTACTACTACTACCACTACTACCACTCTTGCTGCTGCTACTACTGCTACTACTACTACTACTACTACTACTACTACTATTACTATTACTATTACTATTAATATTACTACTACTACTACTACCACCAAAACCACCACCACCACCACTACTAGGCTCCGCCTGCACTGTTATAGTGTAGTAACCACGCTCCGTCAAATGTGCCTGTTTTGAGCTTACACAATGGTTTCCGGTCATAACTCTTCTTATTATTGCCCTTTATACATTTGTCAATGTAACTTTGAGCCATATGCGTTTTTGGCTCCATTTTGGTTGGAAGCATATTTTCTTCCTTCCGGTAATCGTTCATAATATCCGTTTTTGCCGATCTCTTGGCGATTTCTTGTACAATTTTGGGGGCAAGACGTATGAAAAATCTTGCAACACTGTCTTGGGTTGAATCTCAGTAAGTAGTCCTTCAACAGAGCCATTATTACAACAAGATAACGGTGTCTTACTGTTGCGATCAAGGACACGGTTTCCTTATGAAATATGTCAAGGTTTATGTGGCTTTGTGTAGTAGCGGGACAGCGTTGTTCAATCTGTAAAGTGGAGGATCCAATATCCCAATAGATTGAAGTAAAATGGTTACACTTTATTAAGTAACCTCGGACCAGTCTTTTTTTGTATGATTTCATTTGAATGGTATGCTCATATTTCATAAGATATTAACCCTTTAAGGACCGCGCGCCGGTTTTCCGGCTTTTTCTAAAAGTGCTCCAAGGACCACGAGCCGGTTTTCCGGCAACTATCGACAATTCAATCCTAAATGGTTTGAATCTCGACTATTTGAGCATCGACATTTCGAGCCTCTGGTGTACAATCATCGCTTATTTCGAAAACCGATTATTTCAACATCGATTATTTGAAAATCAATTATTAGCAAATCGATATTTCGAACATCGGTTATTCAAAACCGATTATTCAGACATCGATTATATACACATTAGGTATTCAAACATCGATTATTCGAACATCTATCATTCGAAGCTCCATTGTATGTACCTCGATTATTCGAAACTCGACTATCTACACTACGGAATCGTTAAAAATGCTAAACTACGTCAGCTATTTGAGAAACCAAACTCCTTTTGTAGTTCCATAAGAGGTTACTGTATTTATTTGTATCTCTACTTCAAATGTTGAAAAAGACTGTTGATAGTGACGAATACCATGTATTGGATAATTACGTGGAAATTTGCGGTCTATGTTAAATGTACCGGGGCTTTTGGAACATTGACGCAATTGAAGTTCCAACGTTCAAAAAACTGTTGCCACATTTCACTAAGAGTTGCTAAACGTCGATGTTTGTGTGACAACGAGTTAAATACTACAACTCACAGGTGAAACGTAGCAACAAATCTCACAAGAAAAGCACCTAACAACTGGGTCATTTGAGTGACGTCAGACGTTTTGAATTACGGTCACTAAAGTTTTCTCTACCTTCCGTTTCCCCTCAGCTTCAAAGGCCTAAAGGGGCACCCGCTACACATAATTGTTGAGAGCGCCCCCAAAGGTTCTGTAACTTTGGCCGATAGTTAGCATTTAACTGAAGTCCAGAGTGATTACAAGATCAAACAACCGTCTGCTTATCCGTATATCTATCCCAAAAAGGGATTTCTCGCTCGAACTTCTACAGTATAAGCGTCACGTCTTATTCCTGTTCATTAAGTTTACACCCTGTCCTTCGAAAATCATGGCACCTTTCGCCTAAAATAATCGATTCCTTAGAAAAAGGGCACCAAATCATGCTCTTTCACGAGTGCACAGGTTCCCTAGAACCAACGTTCTATCTCCCCCACCCCCTCTCATGTTTCTCAAGGCATCAAGAACATTTGTTTACAATTCCAAGCTACCCATTTTAATAGCGAGTATTCAAGCTGCCATCTTCAACAAGACAGCTTTCATGCTGCCATCTTTGACGCAGCATATTAGAGCTGCCATCTTTGACGCAGCATATTAGAGCTACCATCTTTGATAGCGTTTAACGATAATACTATTATTACAAACCTGGTTAGCAAACTAATTAACTACATGCTTACGCGAAGCCCTGTATACCTAATTTACTTACAAACAATAAACATGGTTTACAATTTCAATACTTTACTTTTATCGGTTACAAACTGAGAAAGAAGGTTAATCAAAAAAGTTCAAGTGAAAGCAAAGGACGCTCTGTTGTTGCTGTGAGCTTGTTCAGGTAGTGTGAAGAGGAAGCCACCAGCAGTTCAGTCAGATTTCTGCCTAATCAGGTGATGTCCGACGTAAAACCTGCAAACAAAAATTGTATTTAGAGTACATTTATAATACAAGCGACTAAACCTGACTAGGCGGCCTTGGTTACGTGATAGCAAAAGCATGATCAGCACAGAAGTTTCTAAAAGATGCTAAACATGTGTCTAAATGTTTAGAGCTTTCACCTATAAAAGGATTCCATCACCAGATATACTTGTAATTTAATTAACACTGTCAAAAATCTTAAACATATCTGCGTGACGCTTCCACTAGCGTAGACATTTTACATTGGCATGTAGAAAACACTGTCTTCAGAATGTCGTTGCTACCACGTAACTAAGGAACTTATGACCTAACTAGCGCTACCGGTTTAGAAGCGTTTTACGAGGGTAAACAGGAAACGTTTCTTGACAGTCTCTCAATCAAAGACCCCTGATTAGCAGTGAGCCCGATATTGAAACTACCCTAAATAAACAGAAAAACCATCAAACAGGCTCACTAATAAATAAAAGGCAGCTGGGGCGTCCAAGGGCGACGTCCCTCAATTTAGGCTACCGGGCAGAGAAGCAAGCCATGAGACAGGCTCAACTGCCCAGTAGGACTGCCTCTCACGGACCACTGAAAGAACCTGCCGTAAACGTGTCATCAATGAGAACAGATACAACACATGATCCCTCAGCCAAATGACTGAGCAGGAAACGTTTCTTGGGCCCCATTTTCCTTAGTTACGTGGTGGCAACGACATGTTCATTACAGTATTTACTGGAAAGCCCAAACTAACTCTACATGATTGGAGTTATCACACAAATTTGTAAAGAGTTTTGATAGAATGGCTTAACAAACCAGCTTTTGCGACAAAGGAATCCTGTTACAGGTGTAGATAATAGGCCTACAAGTGTAGAAAAACTTTCAACCGCCTGTAGTGAATGCTTTACTTAGAATGGTTGTCATCATGTAACCAAGGACGTTCTGGTCTCGAGATCGAGATTAGTCGCGTACATCATGGCGTACCATTTTCCCAAGACTGGAAAGAGTCAGGCAATCTTGCTTTAGAGTAAAGTAAAGTACTGTGCATTTACAGAGCGCCCTTGCGGCGCCTGGTTTATATACAGCACCCTTTTTATTCTTGGCATCATTATAGCGTCATTCCTGTATCAAGTATATATACCGTATTTCCTCTAATAAAGACCGAGGCGGTTATTAAAAACTTAAGCTTTTGGGTGCGGCGTTTAATGGAGGGCGGCGTTTATTTCCAAAAATGAAAAATGATTAAAAATTCATTAAAAATTCTTCATGACAAATTATTATAGCAGAACGTGTCGATGGAAAACATTTAAAGCTCGTAAAAACTATTTTCATCTCTTGTTTGGTCTGTTTCCTAATAAATGCCGCTCTTGAAGATGCTGCATTTATCAGAGGGCGGCGTTTATTACAAATGTTCGCCTAGAAGAGCGGCGTTTAATAGAGGGTGGCGTTTATTGGAGGAAATAAGGAGTATTTTCACCGCCTGTCGATCATAAAAGACCCTTTCTGTCCCTGGCATTTACAAAGCACCCTTTTACTGCCTGCCATTTATATTGCACTATAAAACATTGAACACAATGACTTCCATACTTTTGGGCTAATAATGGACGCGCAGCCTCGCTACTGAAATAGGTATGGCCTATACTGAAGTAACGCTACTGCAAACTGTAAAAATGGAAAAGACTCATACCCGATGCCGAAAATCAGCGAGTGAGACAAAAGCAGTGCTGGGATCAGAATGCTCAAATTGATCTTGAAAAGGTCGATGCCACTAAAATGAAGGAAAAAGAAATGCAATACAAATACTACGGATACTTCGACGCCTCACTCATATTATAAGAACGGAGGAAGATTGGATCTGTTCTAGGGCCGGAGTATTCGTACCAATTATCAGGCCCAGTGTCCGTGCAGTCTGCTCTGCCAAATAGAAGCGCCAGCACGCTTGTTCTTAAATCAGCGACTACCAAGGGGGCACGGACCATGTCTCGACCGCATACTAATACCCTTTTCACAAGGGGGGCTTGACGTCAGTCAAGTTGAATTTTTGTGTTCACATTAGTCATAGCACTGACGTCAACCACGTCTGCAGAAGATGTTAAATTTCACACGTCAGTCCAGAATTCTTCGACGTCAGTCGCCATGTTGGATCGTAGCTGCGATACTTTAGTCAAGTTTGTTTCTAACGACTGCAAAATGGCATCCTCTAACAGAAGTAAATGGAGTTGCAAAGACATTATCTTTTCATCTCTCTTTCGGAAGAGTTTCTTCTCAAAAAGAGGAATAACAGGAAACAGATTGGCCTTCAACGAGATGATGAACAGGTAAGAAACCTATTGCTCTTCAAAATTTCGTAGTTGCTCTAACCAGATACTCAGTTAATCTCATATACTGGCATAAATTTGCTCGCTCGCTGATGTAGATTACAGATTTTGTGTAGAGATGTCTGTAAATTGGCTAATTATTCGATCTTTGAGCGAACTTACTGACACCTGTTATCTTGGTCGTAGTCTCGGTGTTGTCAAAGTTGGCAGTTCCGCTTTCACCCTCCAACGGTAACGACGTCAGGCTCATGTGAACAAGACTTTGACGTTGACGAGGCCAATGTCAATATCAGACCTGACGTCGTCCGCTTGCTCTCCATGCGAATAGCGTATAACTTTTCTTCAAAAAATTGCCATGTATCATTGCAAACTCGTTCTTGTGCCCAATGACTTGTTTACTTGACACTTATCATTCTCTCTGAACAACATAAAAAAAGGAGTGACACGCCTAGATCTTTCGGTCATGACTAGACTCTTTTGTTCATACAAGTGTTGCATGGAGCATAACCTGGCGAGTAAAATGGCATGGCTAATTGGACCGGCATGTCCATTTTTCCGCTTCCAATTTCTTCCCTGCATGCCTAATAAACTACTAAACCCAATGCTATAACGTCCTTAGCTACGTGGTGGCAACAACATACCCAACACAGTATTTTCTACAAGATGCTGATAATATTTCCACCAATTTTGAGTCACAACTCAGCAAAAGATTCCCTCGATCAAATATAGTTGTAGCTTAGTTCGATCGATCAAAAATCTTTACGACATGTTAAGCGATGCCTTCCATAATCTTGACATTTCTGAATCGGCATTAAGAGAACCCTGTCTTAAGAACGTCGTTGCCAAAACGTAACCAAGGTCGTTATGGCCTAAAGAGGACTTCCGGTTTAGTAGTAATGGTTATGATGATCATGCTATCTCACCTTAGTTTGGCGCTCAATGGTTACATTGGCTTTCTGATATCAACTAAGTTGTTTGATACTAAATATTCTTACTTGATACAACAAAGCCCGTGGCTGAAAAACTCAAGCTTATAAGATCCGTAGTGATCACAAGTTGACGATGTTAATGAAAGTGAGTGACGTTAGATGTTAATGGAAGGATGAAGGGGTATCCAGCAGCTGACGATGTAACAAGAAACTTAAAAGAGTGTTCGTCTAACGTAAGCGCTCTCCCGATGACTTGTTAACAGCCCAATCAAGTAGGGCAGTAGGAGATTTTAAAGGGGATAAAATTGAGGCAAGGGGTACTAGGGGGTCTAAGATATTGTATAGCAGTTAAAAGTATACACATCACAGTCTTTGCAGAAGTGTCAAATGAAATAACATACAAAATCCCAAGAAGGCTGGTCTATAGAGATGGAGACAGTTATCAAAGGCACGACTTTTCTCTCTAAGCACAAAATACTGCATCAAAATGGACTAATATGACTTAAAGAATCTTCTTAGAAGCTTCGTGTTATCGACCGTGCGACTTACTGTAAATTTTCATTAGCTTTACATCAAAGAAGGAGGATTTGTCTCTTAATTGGGGTCGGGTTTACTTCTCATGACATAAGCACAACGACGATTAAAGTCCCGAAATTACTACTGAAATGAAAGCATTTGATTACTAGAAAAGGAAATCTGCAACTCAAGCTGTCGTGAAGTCCTTCCCTAATCCAGCCAAACACTCTCTATCCTCAACGATTGGTACTTTCATCCTACGATAATGGAGAGTACCCTGTCTGTGGTGTGTAAACCGACCGAGAAAGAAAGCAAAGTTATCATTAGGAAAGTGAATCTTATGAACCTTTTGCATGTTGTTTAAGGAGCGAATAAATTCTATATTTCCTCCCTTTTCTGTAAGCTTTCTGATATTTCCCCATCGCTATGACCAACCCTGAAATTTAAAGCGTTGTATGAAGCGAAGATCACTGTAAGGGGAAAGTGGTACAAGCTAAGTAGGAGAGGTGGCTGGGTGGTACTGGTCCAAAACGTTTTAGCACATTTTAAATTTATGGTTGTGGTGACCACTTAGATAATGCTGAGTCTCACGCCCAGCAAGTCAATGGCACTTGCTTATAATTCCACATTTTCTAGCACACAATCGATGATATCTATTTGTAAGGGAAACTACCACAGAAGGAGAATCCATAGCACCAGACAATATATCACCGGAAGTCTCATAATTGCAATGCCCTTATGGGTATACTTTCGTTACAATAGCAATCCTTCGTATTTCTCCTAGTGAAGTACATGGGGCATTAGAATTCGTTACAGAGGAGTGTTTTAAAAATTACAAAAAGAAAAACAACAAAGGAACGGAAGCAACAGAATAAACAAACAATATACATACATATACGCACGTACATACACATACACATACACGATAAGAACAAAAAATACGAACAACAAGAATTTTAAAACTCATTTCTGTATTTAAACATAACACAAATACACAGTTTGATAGTCACTTACAATAGGCATATCAAAGCTGTTATTATTATTATTATATTGCTCAATGCGTTCAGTGCATGGTGTACTTGGAGCAGAATGACTCTAAGAGTTGACAAATGCCAAACATTCGGATATTGCGTGATACAGCTTTGAATGAAAGAGGATTTCACCATTGACATCATGATCATCATCATCATTGGCAGCAGGATCATCATTATGATGACGGTCATCATCATTATCATCATCATCATCAGTAGTAGTACAATTATTATAATCATCATTATCATAATAATTATCATCATCGTCATCATCATTATTATCATCGCCATTATAATCATCATCAACAACAACGACAATGAAGACGACGACAACGATAAGAGCAGTAGCAGCAAAAAAGAATGCCAAAATATACTACTCATACTAATCTTCAGCAAATATATCCTTAGTAATTGAATCAGTGAAATTTTTACATCATGTTTTAAAAGTCTGCGCTGCTCACCCTGCTTTTAAAATGAAAAATTTAAGTACGTTCATACTTCCCAAAGTTCCCATCGATAAGTTGAAGGCGTTAAAGAAAACAAGAGCTTTATGCTGCTGCTCTGCGGCCTGAATACTTAGGGGTGCAGTGAGGAGAATCATAAATGAAGCCTAACAGCAGACCTTTACATCGTCTGTGGCTCACAGACAAAAAGGACATTGTGTAAATTACAACACCCACGCATTTTGCACTCCTTTAAATCAAATCATTGACTAAAATCCAGCTTGAAGAATTTCGATTCCTTTTTTATCCCATACCGATTTCTGACGCCACGGTCCCTATTTTAGGAACGCTTTTACGGTTATGAGGTCTCGATGCGTAATTGATACTGCATTGTAAATCACATCCTATACAACGAATGAGTGGACACGAATAGATGGAAATGTTTGAGCTGATCAAAACATTATTCATGACGTTGAAGCAAAGTACAAGAAAGAACATTATTATGAAAAGAACATTGTGTTATTCTGAGCTTAAAAGGACAGCATTTAAATCACAATATAGAAGACAATATGGGGATATAACAGAGTAGGCGACAAAGCTTAAAGACCGAAACGATTAGGACACCAAGCCGCAGAAACGAGGAAAAAGCAAAGAGGACACTCTGCGTTTTCATTGCTAATGCCTTTTCCGTACGCTCACGCGAAAACCAAACTTTGCAAATGCGGTATCGCTGGATTTTGGTCCAAAGCTACATTTTTCGCAATTTTCGACCCGATCCTGTGAAATTTAGGCATTATGGGGTAATCAAACAGAAAATGGACAGCCCTATTTCTTTAAGGGCGCTACAAATTATGGCATTGCACTAATACATACCTTCAGTACTGCCGAGAAAGTGGCTATGACCACTTTATGGTGTTGGGCTACTCAAGGTTTGAATAATCGAGGGTAGGATAATCGAGATTCGAATAATCAAGATTCGGATAATCAAGATTCGAATAATCAAGGCTCGAATAGTCAAGATTCGAATAATCATTATTAGAATAATCGAGATTAGGATAATCGATGTCGGATAACTAGGTTCGAATAATTGGAAATCGGATACTTGAGGGTTGGATAACAGACAGTCGGTTACCCGAGGGTCTGTTAATCGAGGTTCGAATAATCGAGATTCGGATAATTGAGGGCCCGATAATTAAGATTCGCGTAATCGAGGGTTTGATAATCGTGGAACTGATAATCGCGATTCGGATGTTTAGCGTCGCATAATCGCGATGCGGATAATTGCGATGCGAATAATCGCGATGCGCATAATCACAATGTGGATAATCGAGATCCCGATAATCGAGGATGCACTGACTATCTGTTAACGAAGTTTTCACATTAACTAAGATGCCATTATATATTAGACGAGACGCAAAAAGGATATTTCTGATTCATCGGTAATACAAATAAAAACAAATACATAAACACTAGAAAATGATCAAAAAACATGCACATGTATGTCTATAAGTTTTAAACAAACACTTACCGCTTGTCTGAATTTTTTTTCTATTTGAGAGATCGGCATACCATGGAGATCATCTGCTTTCACCTTCTGAATTTTGCTTTGACTTGGGGACGGTGGATGACTGCCTACAGAAGATTAAAAAACGAACATAAAATCAACAAACACCTCTCTTGGTATTCTACCATCTGCAGTGGCGTCGGTGCTCTCTTTAATCCAAAGTTATTGGGGAAGTCTTAACGCAAATATAAACCTGGGGTTCCTTATGTGGGCGTGGGGTCTAAACTATAGCTCTAATGACGACTGGAAGTCTCTCGAAAGGGTAGCTTTGATTGAAGGAATTAACTATTTGTCAACAATCTCTCAGAGTTAACTTACTGATAACAAGGCCACCCTAGTCACCTACTAATCATTAACCCTCTCCCTGAACGTAACTATACTAATTTGCCCTTCCGTGACGTCCAAAGCAAATAAAGTTTACCACCCTGACATGTTTTTCTTATCATGGAAATTTTAAGAGGAAACTTATATTTTACTAATTTTCACGAATATTAACAGCTTTGTGCACACAATTTCCATACGAAACCAAATAAAGTCGCAAAAACGATAGTGCACAAACCCCTTAGACTATGTCTCATTTGATCGCAAAACTTACACAGTTACCATACCGTATTTCCTCTTATAGGCGCCTCTAACTAGCGCCTCCCCTCTAATAAGCACCGCGCCTAGAAAAAGTGGCGCAACTTAGAATTTCTTTTGGTTGATTTGTCTGATGACGTGGATAATTTTGTAGACATTTTAGCATCAAAGACATTAATTCTGTTTCGTTCACTCATTCTGTTCATATTGATTTTTGAGCTTCAAATAACATTTATTTCTTAATCATTTTGAATTTTTTATAAGTGCCGCCCTCTAATTAGCGCAGCACATTGTTGGTGAATTTTTAAATAAGCGCCCGGGCCGCTACTAAGAGGAAATACGGTATCTAACTCAAGGTGAGATTATCCAGGAGGTGTCGTACTCCATTAATTAGCAATTGAAATAGTGAAAATTTTACATCATTTTTAAAAATTCTGCGCAGTTCACCCTGTTTTAAAAAATGGTAAGTTCAAGAACGTGCATACTTCCCATCAATAAATGAATGTTAGTTCCGGGCTTTTAATCAAATATTAATTATTAACGTTCTATTTACGTTGCACGTGACACTTTGTTCGATAAATTGCTATTTGAAGAGGCGTCACTATCTTCCCGTTATATCAGTATGTTTCTTAAGGCCTTCCTGTTGAGAGAAAACACTAGGAAAACTTTCTCTCGTAATAATCTAAAAATTTAAAGATGTTAAGCTCACAGTTGAATACAAGGTAGTTGGTTAGCATATAGACAGGCTTTGATATGCGCGCGCGCGTGTGTGTATGCGATGTGTGTGATGTGTGTGTGATGTGTGTGTGATGTGTGTGTGTGACGTGTGTGTGTGATGTGTGCGTGTGTGACGTGTTTGTGTGATGTGTGTTTGTGATGTATATGTGAGTGTGCATTTGTGTGTGTGTGAGTGTGATCGTGTGTGTGTGTGTGTGTGTGTCCGTCTGTCTGTGTGTGTCTGTGTGTGTGTCTGTGTGTGTCTGTGTTTGTGTGTGTGTCTGTGTGTGTGTGTGTCTGTGTGTGTCTGTGTGTGTGCGATGTATGCGATGTGTGTATGCATGAATGCATGTGTGTGATGTGTGTGTGAGATGTGTCTGTGTGCTCTGTGTGTGTGTGCTCTGTGTGTGTGCTCTGTGTGTGTGTGTCTGTGTGTGTGTGTGTGTGTAGCCTATATACATATGGGTTTATCAAACTTGTCCATGGAAAAAGTAGAGGGGGCGGCAGGGCAATGCCCGTATTACTGCTATGGATTTTAAACGAATGCCCCCTACCCCTCTCAACCATGGGTTACGTTGGGACTTCGTAATGCTGATATTATTACGGCTGTCCTGGACTTACAAGAAGAGACGCAACATAGAAAAGTTGCATTTGCGATCTTTTACATGCCAAAGTCCTACCTCCCACGGATTGAAAAAAAAAGCGTAGCACAGGGTACCTTTCAACACTTACCATTAGTCCCCTATCTAGAATAGTCTCTTACCTGAATAAAAGCTACTGTCTGGGGAGAAATACTTGTTTGATTGAACCTCCATGTCATTGATCTCTGGAAAGATCCTGCTGCCCGTTGACTCGATGTCTTTGTGACCTCTTTTTGCATTGTTGCCTGAAGTATACACAGTTCCTGATGTACTCGACGAAAAGGATTTCCTGGAGTACGCATCGAAATCGTCGGATTGTGCTAGTATGCTTGGCAGAAACATGCTTGCAGAAGATCGTATGGGCTAATCGAATTTCGAATTTTACTTCCCGTTTCCTCCAAGCATCGACATTGACTTGAACAAGGTGTAATGTTCTGAAAGTGTCCTCTGCTTTTGTCGCAAGACCTCACTCCTTATTATCGAGTTTATATCACTGCAACCTTTAGCTTGAATGCCGCGAAATTTTCCCTGTAGTCAGCGATTGACAAATTCCTAGTTTGCCCCTTGATGGACGTTATATGGTGCTGTGAGTGACTGACCTTTGCCAAGCAGGTC
>JAAAKM020006971.1:123691794-123707959 GCA_010016025.2 Alatinidae sp. Z8VKAUB7J3 | reverse complement strand
CGATTGACAAATTCCTAGTTTGCCCCTTGATGGACGTTATATGGTGCTGTGAGTGACTGACCTTTGCCAAGCAGGTCGCTTTCGTGATTTTACCTGTGTTTCTCATTAAACGGGTCCACGAATTGAAGTTTTCTTTCACATTCAATATCTAATGCTTGATTGATTCAAGTGGAGTTTTGGATTACAGTAAGTTACCCATTCGTCAGTGGTAATCTCAACACATAAAACTTAAACCATCATTATCCAGTTTACATTTGCTGCATTTCCCGATGCCATGGAAACGTGTTTAGTTTTGCATCCACTTGGCATGAGCTGGTTAGACAACAACGGGTAAACATTGTGCAGAAAAACAACTGAGTTTGTTCATCAATTCTCCGCCCTTTGTTTCCCCATTGTCTTAAGAGTCTAGTCCCATGACGTCATAAAGGATAGGACGCCGAGAGGCAAAAAGAGCAACTCTGGGTGTTCTAACCAGTTTAGGGTAGCACGTTTCCGATCGGTGAATTTTGTTTTTCGAAGAATTATTTCCTGTATCTGTCAACAGTCTCAACTGATAAAATTTGCGAGGCATCCCTCTGTGGCCCTTGAAAGGCTCCTAGACCTGAAAAATGCACAGCAACGGGATGCCGTGTGTTACATGCTTTGGAAAAGCTGCATGAAGTGGCCTGAAACTGGTACATTTTGAAAGTCCTTCATTCGCATTAGGTCATTTTTTGTTATCGACGAGACTTTCCACAGCTAACTCTCAAAACCACGTCGATTCAAGCACCACCTGAGCGGCTTAAACACACTGTCGACAGCCTGGGGTTTGAGTTGTCAACGGCAGTGAACCCAGAATCTCATCGAGTTTTTACCTTAATACCGGGGCCGTACTCAGCATTTTCTAGGGGTAGGGGTCTATATTGTGTAAGAAATGGTTACCGCCCACACCAAGGAATTCTGTAAGCTTTCGGCTTTAGTCAACGACGCGTGAGGATTTCGTTATTCACCGCTCTGACATAAAAAAGACAATTTTCAACAGTAATGTTTTGATTCTTATCTTAAAGTCGGAAAAATGCGCCGACACCCTTAGCGTTTCTTCAGTTCCAAGGTTGAGATACTGCAATAGAACGATGGTACTTAACATGGAATCGTGCCTCCTGTAGGATGGTGTTTAAAGAAAGATGACACTCGAAAAGGGTGAAGCGTAAAGAAGAATGCTGTTCAAAGATATATATATGGGGCTTAAGGATTGCGCTTAAAACGGGATCGTACCTACCAAGGGCAGCGGAAGAGGGAGGCCAGAGTGGTACAGCTCTCCTCATCAATTTAAAAATAATATATTTGCATAGAGTCTGTAGTAACGTTAACCACCCACGTGCTTGTACTGTAAATACAATATGTAACCATTTAAGAAAGCTTGGTACTTATTCTTTCTTCAAGGTAAAAAAGAAGAGCTTAAATTTTAAAAATTTAACCTAAAACCCTATTTGCTTATAGATACCTCTTGGCAATTTGATTACGTTGATAAACAGCTCCGTAAACAAAGTCGAAAACAAAAGCAATTTAAAAAGAAAAATGAAGGGCTCAGCCGGGAATCGAACCCGGAGCCTCTCGCACCCAAAGCGAGAATCATACCATTAGACCACTGAGCCGCTTGTTTCTAAAGGGGATATTTTTTTACAGGATGATAATATTTTATCAGTCATTTGTTCCTCTTGTACACTACTTCTCTTGCGGTGGGAGGCGGGAAAGGCATTTTCAAGAAAAATCAATGTACAGTTGAAATCCGTAAATGACATTAGACGTATCTTACTTAGAGTATAGACACTGTCAAGATATGAAAAGGTGTTCTAAATTTGATAATATTTTGGACTCATTGCATTTTTCTTCTAAAAATAGATAACCTGTCCAAATCTTAGAGTGATACCTTGAGCAATTGTTGAGATACGCCTTTTTAAAGTTTGAATCATGCCTATCAAAACTTTGCTCATTGAACCCAGTTCATAATTTTATGAAATGAGCAAAATGAGTTTCCTTCAGGACTTTTTCATATACAAACAGCCATTTCTCATAGTTGATACGAGATTTGAACACGATATATTGTATAGGTGGACTTGGTGGCAGAGTTAATACTGTAATGTAGGTATAATTGCAATTCCTCGAAAAAGGTTTTTATGACGTCATCACTTTAGTACTCGATGGCAAAGCATCTTTAGTCACGTCAAGCCCAACAAATGACATCCCAAATTCCCCCGTTTCAGCAGTATGAGGCCACGGTGTAATGGCTAGCACGTCAGAGTTAGGGCGGGGTTTGATTCCTTCTGATATACGTTTTCAGCTTTTCATCGCACACACACACACACAACAATCTCGATGCATGTCAACAGTATTCCTGTAAAACTGGATGGCCATTGAGAAAAATGTTGTGATCACGGAGTTATGTACAAGTTAACGTTTTCCAAACATGGAAATCATCTTTAAACATGTTCCCCCTGAAATGAAAGCTCCCTTTTGTTTGTTTTGGACACCTTGTAAGAGCAAATTTTGTTTAAAGTACGCAAAAGATAAATTGGGAGGGATCATATAGACAAATTTTGCGAGAAAAAATTTACATTGCATGGCGTGAGCATCATCAAAATAGCAGCCATTATTATATATTTATTGGGGATTACTTCTTCTTCGGCTCAATATTTAGATGCTTTAAAAATATATATCTTGTTATTAATCGATATGTTATTATTTATCCAGTTTGTTGTTTAGTTAGTCGTTTCGTAGCCTTGAGATTCTCAATACAAAACAGTCAATACCGGTAGAAGGAAAAAATCTTCAGTGACCTGGGTTCGAAGGGGTTTATTTCTTCCCTCTGCTTTCCTCTTCCAATTTTTTTTCTTCTCGTTTTAAATAACGTATAAGATATACATGATTCCAACTGCTGCGGCTTGGCAACGGAGGACTGGTAAATAAATCATTACTTTTAAAGAAGAATGAGGTTTGTTGATAAAATCGTTACCCCATTCCTCCCCCGTTATAAATATATGGCTCAAGTTACAAATACGACTCTACTGACCAGGGAAACAGAATTGAAGAAATGTGTGGTCATGGATGGTTGCCCCACTGAATGCACAGAGAAAATAACATGCCATAACCATGATGCCAAGGCTCAGAGCACGTCCAAAAGAATGAGAGAAGTAAAGAGGTATGACCACCTTCTATTTGTCTTGCACCTGCATTTCATAGTCATGATACAGCGACAAGTTATTTCCTCTTTGAGTGGGCGTTTCACGTCACAACCACGCTTTGGGTTGATCTCTCTGTTGTAAAGACACAAATGGCTTCCTTTGCTAAATCCTTCAATGGATCTCTACTTTTACCCGATTTTCTTATTAGTCACGGGGTTTTCGCTTCCATTGCCCGATTTATTTATTTTTTCTTTTTCTTTCATATTGAATTTGTTCAGGTCTGGAGTTTTCAGTAATGAACTTAACATAAAGCCTCAAACGAGGCTATAAATGTGCTCCTAAATTCAATAATGGGAAGTACCACCGTATGTTGACCTCACGCTCTCAAATTTTGTTTCATTTAATAACCTAAGGCTCTATATTAAAATTTTTCCTAATTCATATGAGTCCTTTTAGGGGTTTCGCACTTGGTCCCAAATATTTCCTCCAATTGTTAAATGTGTGGACTAGATGAATCTCTGAAGTCACGAGGCCCATATGATGATGTACGCGTCTGTGCATGCCTTTCCACTATTCTACATTGTCAGGAATTTCTGTCCCATTATTACCATTTGTGGCCGAAAAAGAACTGATTAATTTTGATATGCTGGCAAATTATCAGGTGTGACTAGAGCTAGTTCTATCCAAGCCACTTTGGATCACTCCTGTTGTCATGAAATTTAGGTTTTCTCATCTGGCACATTCTAAATATGGCCTTGCGTTCCGGCAAGCGTGACGGTCTCATAAATTTCTAAATATTGCCAATAATGAATCCAGAAGGTGATTCCAGTAAAGAGAGACAACTTCAAAGGGGCCGCCCTCAAGTACCGAACTGTGGGCTTCTTGGCTTTTCCTATGCCATACTCTCTGTTGCCCAAGTTGTTATTTTCATTGACGAACATTTTGAAACCAATCAAACTAGGTTATCAAGCTATTTGTCGTCAGAATGACAAAAGACAGAATATAATCAGGATACTTGGTCTCTACATTAAAATCTAGGGGTATCCAGGGATAAATTATTCGCAGGAAATCTGGTATTCTTATGTCAGTTGTACTATTGGTTTCATGGAAATCTCGCACGCTTCGTATGGTTAAAATCTTACCCCTCGCCACACATTATTTCCATCTATTTATTATAGCATTAACATCTCTACAAGCTGTTCTTAGTATTAATCCAGTTAAAGCCCTTCCATTCTTATGATATATTTTACTTTTACTACGCAGTTTGGAAGGTGTTCGTGTAAGCTATGTTCTTATTTTTGGAAAACACGTGGACCACACGAGCACCCAGCTCCATCGCAGAGGAGTGTGCTCTATCTTTTAGAGCTTGTTTGCAATTGCTGAGCTTTTCAAGGCTACCCTTATGCAATTAATACTTGCGAATAAATTCATTTTTCTTTAGAGTAAGTAATCAATTATTATAGTTGTTGGAGGTGACCATTAACAATTATTAAATTTATTGATTCTCAACTTGGCCTTTGTTATTCTGGGAAATGTCTGTGCTCCGACTTCGTATCTTGCATCGTGTAACATGTTACAGTGGCTTCAGTAAGTGTGATCCTACTCCACTCGTTAATACTATGTCAAGGATCTGTTTTAAAAACTAATCCCATATAACTCTTTTATACCCAGACAGTCATATCCCGCAAGTCAAGATCCTTGACAATTCTTGTTGAGATGTCCTCACTGATCATGCCAATGCATCTTTCATCAAACAAACGAAGGGTCAGTCTTCGCGTTCTTGTGACAAGCCATAATGGGAAGACGCTTCCGTAATAAATTCCTGGAAAACGTGCTAAGAATAAGCTTCGTTTTTGTTCTCTAACCAAATTTAATCCTTGATTTTCCTTTACTTACACAGATAGTAATTCTTTGCCGTGAGTCCGAGATCCACTCAAGGTGTCTCATGTTACAGAAGATTGGATTGCGCAACCATCAATAAGAGCAATGAAGGAATTCGAGCCGTTTTTTGCAATAAACCCTGTTAAGCCTTAACCTAACATTAAAATAACAAAGCAGAAAAGATTAAGAAAGAGGTCTCATTTCTTAAATCCCAAATATGCACTCGTGCGATGTGGATGGTCCTGGTTAACATGGCATTCAAAGACAGTAACATCATCATCGAGATCAAGGACATGTTCGCGACTACTACTACTCCAAAGTTCTACCTCTAGCTATAGGCCTGAGTTTAAGTAGATGACCTACAGAGATGTTTTAACAGTTAAACTAAAAGAGTGATCTTCTACCTTCATTGAGACATGCAAAATGTTTATGCTTTATAAGTTACACGGTTTTTTATAAGCAACTCTGTTGCTTAGGTGTGAGGCCTCGATTTGGTCCAAAATCTAAGCAACAAGCTAAGCAACTCGAGGCCTCAAATTCAGGAGCGACAAATTTTAAAACGCCTGAAAAACAAACAAAGAAACGTTTTTCATGAAGAATTGATTACAAACTGTTGATACAGTATATAACAAAGATCACACTGTTGATAGTGTGTCAAGCAAAGAGATCAAAGATCCAACTATCATTTGGTAATTCATCATTTACAACACAACAAAATTCGACGATAACCTGTAGTGATACCTAAGCAACTACTTAAGGAACTCCAGGCCTGATTTTGGAAAATTATTAAGCAACTCGAGGCCTGGCCGCGAAAATGGAGTTGCTTATATAAAAAACGTGTATAGAAACTGACCATTCAGGCTCCTCTCTTGTACGAACGGAATAGTTGTGTTTCAGGTGCCATGGTCCTTATGAACTGCCACTATACATGCCCGTCTGTTGTTGCTCGTATACCACATCATTTAAGTAAGCTCCTTCATATAATTTCTGTGCCGTCAGGACATGCTGTTGATCTTCTTTGAACGTCCTTGCCTTAAAAATATCATACTCTAAGTTTGTTGCATCTGGCAATAAGGAATAAATAAATGAATGAAAAAATTTAAAAAGTGAAAAAATAAAAAAATAAAATAAAAAATAATAAAAAACTAAAAAAACAAGAAAATAAAGAAATAAGAAAAAAAACGAAAAACAAAAATAAAAAATAAAAAAAATAAAAATAAATAAATAAAAAAATAAAAAAATAAATAATAAAGAAATAATAAAAAAAAGAAATAAATGAATTAATCTTAATTTCTCTTACCAAAGATTGCCAAAACTCTCTTTGTATATCCTTCTTTAAGTAGTAAACTACCACTTGTGTTTTTCTCTTTCTTTGTGAATTGGGTTCTTTCAAAAGAAGGGTAACGCTTATTCATCCAAACCATTCAACTGATGTTTACAATTTCGTCATCGAACTTATGCTCGTTCTTGCAGGAGGCGTATGAATTGAAGGGGGGAGGGGCACGCTAAAATATAAATCAAACTAGAAGAAAATTAACCACCGCTTAAAGATATATATTATGTGAGACATATTTTCTTAATGCGCCCTTACTTATAATTTTGTTCCTTTACAATTATCGCGTCTTTCTTCACTCTTGATTTGCTATTCTCTGATAGAATAGGCATGGCGTCATTCACGTCGACGTAGGTAATTCCCTACTTCTCAATCTGTTCCTTGATCACATCAAGTCCATTTTTATTTTAATAACTATTAATGTCCGAATAATTAGAGTGTAATTGTAATCCACTCTTGCAAAATAGAATTGTGTTGTACTTTGAAACAAAAGAGAATTAACCCATAAGCCTTACGAGTGATAGGGCAGATCGAAGACGTATGTCAAATAGCGGTCGTGTGTACTTGAAAAAGATGTTTGTGAGATAACGTAGTCTTGAACCATTCAATGCACAGCTTAATTCAGACTTTCAAGGTTAATTAGTCTAAGTCAGGCTGTAGATAAAACACGTAGTGTAGCAATACAGTAAGTATTTAACTATCCAAACTGAATTGGAGACGGCACTTCATAAAGTGGGTGGGAAGAATCGAAAATTTTATTAAAGCCATTATTTAAGATCATGAAAACACTTTTTGATCATAAATTATGTGATGAAAGAAATACTTTTTTGAAGTGTGCAGTCGAAGTAAGTCAACCTTCATGATTATGATGTTAGAAAAAGTTTCGATTATTGATTTTTTACCGGCCTCTTGATGCTTTCTGGGAAAATTTATGTTAACTACACAAAGGTTGTTTTTCCTGCGTAGTCAATAGCCAGAAAATCGAAGTGTGGATAAAGGAAGGGCGATTTATCGAGAAACTACTGTTATAGAGGAAAATCATAGCACTGGAATCGTTAAGTAAGACGTATAAACTAAGATGGCGGACAGAGGCTGTTGCAAATCCTACACCTTGATGGAAAATATTTATCCCGAGCAAACCTTTAATCGAATTCTTTATGTTTAACTGAACTTTCTGTGATCTAAACAGTAGGTGATGTGGCAAAAATACATAACGGACCTTCAGAAGGGGGGTTTGTTTAACCTGTACAGCCATAAATTAAAACCTTGAATATTAGCTTCGCGATAGGTTTGACGATTGCGTAGAAGATAAGTGCACTGTAGGAAATGCTAAGCTGCTCTGATAACCAATACGTCTTGAGCTATTCCTATACATTGTAACCTTAGTAAACTGTCTAGTGAAGAGAACACTCCATTTATCGATGTTTCAACTATCGGCCCACAGGTATTCCTTAGATTGACTAAAATCATGAAAAAGGTAGAATTAGACCCTACATTACCACTGATATGGTCATTCAACCGTGCCGTAGCCAGACTATCGCTGTAGGGCATGCTTATTACCTATGAGCATATTTTAGGGCATGCTTTATCAATAAACGTAGGGCATGCTTCAGCAATAAACGTAAGCTTTGTGCAAGCCCTTCTGGAAAATCGATGAACCCTTTTAAGCAGACCTAGGTGTGCAGATTTGATATCTTGGAAAAGATATATGGAGCAGGGTATTCAACAAGTCTCAGAAATGCTCTGACACATTTCAAAACTCTAGGACAGACGACCATGAACTAGGGATGCTATTTTACCTTGAAGTTCACTTCTAGAGGGTGCTAAGCATACCAAGCATCCCCCTGGCTACGGTACTGTCTGATGATGATGATGATGATGATGGTTATAACGATAGGTATTAAGACTATATTGACATACAACAAGGTCAAACCTCTGTGACATGGGGAAGGCCGGTTTTTAATTGTGTATATATATATATATATAGTACATATATAAGTTTTACATTAGAATTCTTAAATTCTAAAGGCTTACAGTCTGCTTTGGCTTATGGGATACACCAAAAAAGTGATTATGATTTAATTATAGCAAGTTATATTTATTAAGAAGTCATGAATCCCAAAGAGTAAAAGGAGGCGACTTTACAAAGAAATTTACGTTGAAAGATGCACTAGGAATATGTTGGTCCAGGCAGGTAAAAACTTTTCCAAGAATCTTTATCAAGGTCTTAACTCATTTTTAAGGCCAATTCTAGATTTTAAGGCATCACAATGCAATTTTCAATATCTGCCTTTCAGTGTACTCCCAGTAAAATTGTAAACACAGCACCACTGCCCTATCAAATATAATTTATTGGGCAAGTAAAAGAAATCATTTATACCTAACTGCTTTCTAAAGTATCAATTCTAAGAGAACAAACTCAAGCAAATCCTTATAATTATAAAAGTTGTTTATGGGACTTCAACAAATAACCTACTGGATCCAAAATCAAAACTAAGAGGCAACTCCAAATGTTTTAGAATTTAAAATAAACTGGTAACGTTCTAAAATGGTAACATTACATAAGGGACTACCAAAAAAGTGTTACGTTATAATAAAATGCTTCTTTAAATTTGTATATACTCAATATTCTGTACCATGGTATGGAGTTATACATCTGCTGTCTCTATGGAAACTTCATTTTATTTTTCCTTCCCAAGTTGGAGGTTGAGTGCACAAATAATCAGGCCAAAGAACAGGGCTTAAAGTGCTAAATGCCATGAAGGCTTAAACTAGAAAGAATTTAGTGCGGATGCCACTGTTTCTCTTTACTTCATGTAATGGCAAGTAATTACAGTTTCAATATCAAAATGAATAAGGAATATGGCTTTAAATTTTGTGATGCCAGTCATTTAAGAACTACATAGATAAAAGGTAGCAATCTGTGCTTGCAAGAAAACTGTTATACATGTGACATTTTCCTAGTGGGTGGAAAACCCTAAGGCGTACTTTTCATGCTCTACTAAACCTTCTCTCTTTTGCATCCAATGACAACACAATCTTCATCTTGAGGCTCAACTTCAAAGAGTCAACAATAAATTTCCAATGACTGGCTTTCATAACCTTCAATAGACCTACATATATATAATCAAACTGACTGGCTTTAAATGTTTCCTTAGTATCAAAACATCCACAAAACATATATATATAGTGTAACCTACCTACAGTAGTTGCTCAAGAGGCAGACCAATTCTGACCATTATAGAGGGTGGCAGGTCCATCAAGGTTAGGTAGGGTGAAATTTAACATTTAACATCATGAGATGTTCCTCAGGGGAGGTCAAATTGCACATTAGGTTTATTTTTAATTTTTTTTTGCTGTTGCTTATGATAAGTTATTGATTTTTCAGGACTCTCCAGTGAATCTAATGCAATAATTGACCACTATAAACTGGGTAAAATATTATCCTGGTCTGTAAGAAGACTGCTGACCATTATTTGGAGATAACCATTTCATTAAGGCAAATTACTATATAAAGTGAAAGGGCTGGTTCATTGATGACCATTATTGGCAGGGGGCTGTACTGTAGAGGTGACTGCTCAGGCAGATTACATTGTTCCAATCAAGGTTTCAATGCAAATGTGTAGCAAAATACACATAAAACTAGGCTACGCTTACATAATAAAGATGTGCAAAATAAAATTTATAACTCATATCATGACACAAAGGAATTTGTTTGAAATGGAAATCCCTTGCCAAATACACTATTCTGATGGGGCCTGATGGTCCAGCAGTTGAAGTGTTGGTTTAATAATCATGAGGTCATTAGATCAAATCCAACCTGCACCATACAATAAATTAATTAATTAATTTCCCTGTACCCACTGACTGGAGGAGAATTCACGAAAGAATGACAATAAAATCTTCACCTTAGCTTTTGAGCCTCAATGGCTCAATGGTTAAGGCGTTGTTTTAGTAATCATGAGGTCCCGGGTTCGAATCCCGTCAGCGCCGTTAAATTGGAAGGTATTGTGGTAATGCTCCCCTCTTTGAAAATTATATATAATTGCAATGTGTCTGCTAAGAATATATATATATATATATATATATATATATATATATATGTAACCTGGTCTCTCTGCATATATAATTTTATCTATATAGCTCTACAATTTTGTATTAAGCACTCTGATAATGAATGCCATATACAGCATATTGTTCTACACTATATATACATATATATATATATATTTATAAGAATAATTCAAAGAACTACACGCCACCATAAGTTTCCTAATCTAATCGAGTATGTTTATTTACATTTCTAATCAGCTGTGACGCAGCATTAAAATGTCCTTACAGTTCGCTGTGCGCCACAGAAAACAATGGTACAATATTATTCAGTAATCACAACAATATATATATATATATATATATATATTTATCTATCACGGAGTGGAGCATTCCAACACCTTAACCATTGGACCATCAAGGCCCTGAATGGTTTTCAAACCAATGGGTAGTGGCTTCGAATCCCCTCAGCTCCATTAGTGAAAAAAGAAAGCAAGCTATTGTGGTAATGCTCCACTCCGTGATAAATACTGGTATATGACAAATGCTATGTGTCTGCTGAGTACTTATATATATGTATATATAAACGGCGCTGACCGGATTTGAACCACAACCTCATGATTACTAAACCAACGCCTTAACCATTGAGCCACCAAGGCTCAAAAAGCTAAGGCGAAGATTTTAGTGTCAATCTTTCACGGATTCTCGTCCAGTCAGTGGGTACGGGAAAATTAATTAATTAATATTTATTGTGTTTTGGCTTTGAGCCTTCATCAGTGCCAGACATATACATATTCATATCGTATATATAAACATATATATATACCATGATTCTTTGTGCAATCACCATCACTGCCACCACACATACCATCATGATTCTATTCTCATAAATATGTGGGTTTATCTGCCACCTGCACATTGAAAAGCAGAAGTCCATTGCATTGGGTTATAATTCATTAAAGCATATACTTATGGAACATGTAGATCTTGCTTTTATTAAGTTTTTACATTTTATGCTTTACATGTAAATACCATACAGCCCACCCCAACCACCCCCAAATCACTTGCACACCATGACCTAAAATGTCACTGATTTATTAATGGTTATCATGATATTAACAAAAACGATAGAAATTGTGATGGTGGTGGTGGTGGTGGTGATAACAGTGGTTGTGTGGACCAAAAACACCAAGAGGATGTGGAAAAGAAAAATATTGATAATATGTAATTGAACTGGTCCATACTGTCGTATTTCCAAATTTCTTAGGCCTAACTATTGTAACCTAGGAAGCCAAACACACCTCTTAGGAAGGTGGTCTATTGTCGTTAAGGCACATTTACTATGACAAAAGACAAAATTATCAAGCCATGGTCTCCGGTACTTCCTGTACAAAGACATTTAAAAACACGCAAAGTTAGGGATGAGAGTCTCTGCTTTCTTTACAAGACACTTGTATACAGTTCGCTGCTTCGTATACTTTAAATGTTGTTTGCTAGTCTTTACAGGCCACAAATCTGTCTAAACAATGTTAAACGAATGTCGTAAGAGGACAAGGTCGTTTAAGGGCCGGTGTGTCAGAATTTAACCGTGACTCTTGCAAAACCACTAGGATTAAAAAGTTATGTTAGGGTTGGTTACTGTGGTCTACTGGAGACACGGCATAATATTGCATCCCTTTAATACTGTATTATTTAAGCAGACAAACAACTGCATAATTGCGATTTCTTACCTACAACATGGCTTCTCACTTACTCATGCACTGATGAAGTGAAGAACAGTTATTCAATCTCCGGTTCACTTTGAAACCGCAGAAATAGTTGCAATGGGAACAACGCCTCGTTTATCAAGCACTTTCAGTGTGGGAAATGAGCAACAAAAGAGTAGCAACAAGATAGTAAAATAAGACTTTGTGCCTAGGGGAGTCAGAACAAAAGCAAAATTTTAGAAATTCCTTCGCCATGGTATCTAATCATGGACCGATGAGTGCAGGATAATTTCACATTACTTACCCTTTCCCCTCCTTTAATTCGTCGATTCATAGAAGTCACATAAAAAGGAAAATACGAATACTGACTTAGTGGAAATTTAAATCTGTATTAACGTTGTAATATGACATCAGTGAACGTAATTATCGGAGTTAATGTCCTAACGATGTTTCCATTCATCAATAAGCACTCAAAAGTGAAGAGAAGTAATAGGTGAAGCAATAGGTATCTACAGAACAAGTTGTCTTACTCAGGCCGGCAACATATTGTTTGACTGCAAAAACACACAGCTTTGGCGCTAATAACATAAATCGGCCGAAGTGTTGCTCTTAACAATCGTCTAAGTGCCTCCCTAAAAATATTAAACGGATTTCTGGAGAGTTAATACGAATATGTGCCAAGGAAACACGATAATTGATACCAGGGATGGCGATGGGACTTCAAATTCCTCGATAGCAAAGATATCCACTTAAACTCACTACTTTAAGTAACGCAGTGCACTTTTTATGTTTCAGAAAGTAATGTAAAGTCAATTATGCATCCTCCCATGTCAGACGAGTCCTTTTCTGGTCCTTGCAAACGTGTGTAAGCCATCAACCAGCGTGTAATCGGTTCACTGTTTTGAGAGAGATGTTTCCGGAACAATCGTTGCAACTGCACTGTCCGTGCTCTTCCACAGTCATTCTCGATCGCTTGTGATATCTATATACTGTAATATTATAGCGTAAAGTCTTGTAAGAACATCGTCTTAACTACTTACCAACTGCAGGCGATGTACTCATGGTTGCCACCGTCCTTTTTCCTGATCACTACTCAGCACGAAAGGATCATCGCTTCTCATTCGAAAGTGAGGAGATTGGGAAGGAAACGACCTCAGCCACTTTCACTGTTTTTCGCGCTGGCGCGTCCTTTTAAATATTGAAAATGCCAATAGGAAGGAAGCCAACTGTGCAACGATTGTCAAAAGACAAATATTGTTGTTACCGATCGACAAACCCATACAGTTCAAAATAACCATCTATCATTTCCCGGTTCCAAAGTTGTAGCACTTGGTGGGTGGGGTTGACCACAGTTTCCTCAATATTTTCAAAACACATTTCAAAGCCTCCACGTATACGTTACGGTGAAATTTTAATCAACGCCCTCCCTAACTAATTCCCCCTCTAGTTAAAGCCCACTCTAGACTCCAGAAGATATAATTAAAAATATATGCTTCTAATTTTAATTATAAAAGTATCTCATAAAATTAATGTGAACATTATTCTTCGTGTAAGTTAGTTCTAGGGTGCTAAATTTTTAAATCTTTAAAAGTTAATATTTAAAAGTTAAAAGGCTCAATCGCCCTGCAGGCCGGGGCGGTGCCATTAACTCAAAATAGCTTCTCGGCCTTTTGGTAAGGAATGGAACCAGTAGCTGTTTTCATGGATGACAGTTGCTTTCTTTGATCGGTGAGAGGCGATCCTGCAGGGCGATTGAGCCTGTCTCTTAGCTTCGTATTCTGCCTGGTAGCCTAATTTGAGGGACGTTGCCCTTGGACGCCTCAGCTGCCCTTATTTTATTAGTTAGCCTGTTTGTTGGTTTAAATGTTTACTCTGAGTAGTTTCAAAATCGGATCCACTTCTCATCAGGGGTATTTGATTGAGAGATGCCACTAACTCGAAAGGGGAATCGGAGAGATACGCAAATATTTCCCTTTCTTTGATTTCATTCCATCTTCATAGCAGATATCACATCTTCATTGAATTAAGGTTTGAAATGGGCACTTCTTTTTCTTTTTTATTTCTTGTCTATCTGTTCTACGTTTTAGTTGACCTTCAGCTACAGGCAAACCAGTGGTAGAAAAGAAGAAAAAGCCCCTCGGTGTTTGTTTATTTTAGAGGGAAGATCGAAGTTCTTGTTTCAATCAGGCACGGAGCTAGGGGGCGGGGCAAGGAGGCATTGCCCCTCCTAAGCTGATTTCTTGCCCCAAATTGCCCCCCGTACAATTTCTTGACATCCCCAGAAAATCCTCAGATTTTTTTTGTCGTAATAAAATGTTCTTCAGAAATGTTGATTTTGGCAATGTTGTAATGATTCATCCTTGCTTATATATCCAATTTGTGAGTATGAGTACTTTCCTGTTTGCAAAAAAGACATAAGGAGAAGAAAAAAATATGACAATTGTTTTCTTTGGCCCCCCCCCCCCCCCCCCCACCAAACCAACCCCCCCCCCCGCGCCACTCTGATAATGACAGACATTTATTGCATTTATTTATTATTACTTTGTTGAAATTTGGCCGTGAATACAGATGCTGACTTACTCTGATAACATTCTACTACATTGTAAATTTCACCTAAGACTTAACTGGTTTTAAAATTTGGTAATTATTTCCTTCTTAATAAAAACTTTCTTACATATCTCACTCATTTCTACTATCGGTAAGCTAATCTTTCTATGGCTCGAGGCGACGCATGCGCAATATTTCTTGAACTGTAGGGTCTCTGCAGCTCCAGTAAATGCTTAACACATGAATATTGGAACCATTGCGCTATCCTGAATTGTGTTTTACTTTTAAAAATATCTGAAGTTTGTAATTTTAAAAAAATTTTAGTAATTCAAACTTGACTTGTCCATTAATCCTCTCGTAATAACATCGCACCTCATCATCATCAACTATTCACAATACATTGCGTAATGGTAATTTTGAAATTTAAAATTTAATATTTTTTGTCTGCTTGAATAGTAGAAAAATTTGTTCCTCTATACAATTATTATACAATTTATCTTTATACTCATTTGCAAATAAATTTGTCCCTATTTTTCAAATTTATATCCTATTTCCTATTTGAAAAAAAGAACTAAATAAAAAACTTAAGTATCATAAGAAAAAAGGGGATTTGAAAGAGAATTATTGAATAGACACTAGAACAGTAAGAAATATGTAACCACTGGGACTCGAACCCGTGGCCAACGCATGATGAACAATCTATACAATGTCATGGAAACATGGAATCTAACGTCAAGAAATACATGGTAAAATACCATGTGATCTATTGTAGGCTGTCATAAAATGTTTTTAAAATGAAATTTTTATTCTAAGTCTGACTCCTTCGTTCATTCACTCAAAAAAATATTCTTAAAATTTCTTGAAAACAAATATAGCCGATATTCTTAAACATTTTATTCCAGAATAAGCAGTTTTTAAACCCAGATGACCATCATGATACTAATGTTATTTTAAAATCTGAGGTGTATTTACATATTAACTTTATTTAAGAGCAAAGTAAAAGAGCATTGCTTTAATTGCGATAGTATTTGCTTAATATTTTTACTTCTATGCAAGTTCAGGTAGATATGGCAAATAGATGGTACAGGTTGTTTAGTACCACTTTTTGGGCACAATTTTGGAGTTTGATTGATGTGATCTAACAATGACAGTGCACTACGTGCTTTTTTTCTATAAGAAACCTAACCAACGACTGGAGCCTTCAGTTTCTTAAAAGATTTTTGAATTTTAGCCTCAAATGTTTCTTAATTTATCCAGTTTCCGCCATCAAAGTTTCTTAAGAAGTACATCCTTTAACTTGAAATAAGTTTGTACATATTGCGTTGTGTTTTAAAGGTATATATAGATGGACTGTTGCAGGAAAATATTATTTCCACCCATAATTTTCACGAATTTTCTAAACTTTTGGATTAATTCAGCCTGCCTAAGTTTCTTAAGAGTTTCTTATATCTTCCCAAATTTGAGCCTAATGTTTCTTATAGACTGGT
>JAAAKM020006971.1:123678624-123691694 GCA_010016025.2 Alatinidae sp. Z8VKAUB7J3 | reverse complement strand
TAATTCAGCCTGCCTAAGTTTCTTAAGAGTTTCTTATATCTTCCCAAATTTGAGCCTAATGTTTCTTATAGACTGGTATCATGCGGAGTCTAATTACTATAGCATGATACCTTATGTCGTCAGCGACTTTGAGATGTCAAATAACTTGTTTCTTGTTTGATTACCCTCGGTAAAACAAGGAAATTTTATGGAAAAGTCCTTTGTCACGACGTCAGATTTTTTACCTACAATTCGAAACGCAATCTTGCGTGGGTTATTGTTGTATTGCGATCGATTAGGTAATATGTTAACCTTTTTCGGGAAACAGAGGTTAAAGATTGCTGCACTTGCATAACTTCAAAAAAGTGACGTGGTTTGTACCTAAAACAGTTTAATAGTCGTCGATTAGTTGAGACGTCAAGCTCTGAGCTTTGGACTTGTTCTACAGTGGTTTTGAAATGCGGGTATGACACTATATTTACAGTGACATGCCTGTTAAAAATGTAATTTAATATTGAAGTCATGATTAAATCGTAAGACGTAGAATGTCATTTAAACCATGTCAACCAACGAAACTAAGCTACGACAACATTATTATGTCCTAGTAATCTTCTCGGTGCTTAAACGTCTACGATGTTGTCATTTCAGTGATGCAGAATATCCTGGATAATATACACTTTTTTTTTATACCTCGCTGATCCGAAAATAAAATTTGCGTGACAGTATCTTTGTAGAGTACGAAGTTGAATAGTACATTAATCTCACCAACGAGGAGTTAAATAAGATATGGTAATATTGGGGTTTTTTTTGTGTCTCTACAAAACCAGGATAAAGTTGGTTGCATTTTGCTTTTCGATGCCGAAGAAATAACATACGTTTTACCAGTAGAAAACAATATCACATGTCCTTATTGTTTTAGGAGGCACAGTCTCTTGTTCAGGGTACATTAGAGGCGCCACGGGGGGATTGAGCTTTTTGCCAAGTAAAATTTAGTCCTGGGAAAGAGAAAAAAGGATGCATTGAAACAGGAAAGAAAGGGGGATAGAGATTCACCTATTAAATCAAAATAATCAAAAGGTGCACATTCTAAAACATAGATTGAAATTAGAAAACGAAACCTTTGATTGTATTTCAACGTCCCCGTCGCCCCCTCCCCCCTACACATTTACACTGAAAAGTGTGCAACAAGACTGTAAAAGGCTTGTAGCATCAAATACTGTTTCTACGTATAACTATAAATACCGGTAAATATAGCTATTTTATAAATACTATTTAATAACGAAATCATCCGTGAAATGCCATTAATCGGTTTCGTTGCACCCTCATCAGAATGGCTCGTGCAAAGAACGAGTTGTTCAAGCATTCAAGCATCATTGATAATAACTCGCAAACAAAGAAAGGGATCGAAGGAGAAATTTGTCGACTGCTGATTGGAAATCATAAAAACCAACCAACGATTAGAAGGACACAAAATTGTTAGAACAAATTGCTAGAACAAATGGAGAACATCATTTAAGCATTGTGTACATAGCATCATGCATTGCTATATAGTCCTCAGAGCTCGAATCTCTGATACCCCAAACCTTCCGTAACTGGGGATGTTATTCCATTCCTTTTTAACCTTTTCTGCTAGCTTAGACCCCCACTTACTCAAACATTTGTTTGCTAGAACTATTTTCATTGTTTTCTAGGTTTGTGGAATATTGAGGATACTGTATATTTTTCTTATTTCATCATCTCAATCTTGTTTCTTATTTTCAAATCGTAAAACCTTTCTACGACCTGAATCGATGTAAGTATTTGAGAAGATCTTACACGGTGAAACACTATCTTTGTTGCAAAGACATAACAAAGTAAAGATTATTTATAAATTGCCCGTTTCAACCGGTAGTGCTTTTCCATTGTCGTTCCCAAGACGATACAAACCCGGACTTGTTTTGACAGATTCGTGAATATGGAAACACGGAAATACTAAAAAATACTGCACTATTTTTCAAATAGCTTTGTGAAAGTAAGAGAACCTTTAAAGCGCCTCCACATACACTAATTAGATTCTCTTTTGTTGATGTATTTTATAAAGAATTTACGTTTGATTTGTTTCAGACCGCTTTCAACAACCTTCAATAATACCTAAATCCGAAAGACAGGCGGGACTGTTCTTAAATGAAAAGCTCGACATTCAAAACTGCTTTGCTGCTAGGGTCTTAGCTACAACATAATCTTGTTATAACGTAAGTTGATAGACCACTTGAAACGCTATTAGATTCCGAAATAACTTATTTCCAAAGAAAAGGTTCGGCCACAAAACTCCATTTGGATCCATTGTTTGAAATTCCGCTTGAGTTATTTTCAAGATTTGTTTGGTATGCCCTGAGTTTCGTAAGAGATAAAAAGTTTTTGGTGGCCGAAATTAATCAGATTTAATTCTTATCAGTTCACGGGAGCTAGATTTATTATTTGTTTTCAAGCTGAAGACGTCTTGTGTAGACGAAATATTTGATTCCTTGCGGTAACAATGTTGATCACTAAGGCAAGGTAAGCGTCATAATCATGACAAGCGGTGGTTGTATTAAGGTCAGAGAAAACAGAAGGATGATATTTAATTAGAAAACCCTGGACTACAAAGATAGATTTTGTATCCAGGTATTCACAGTTTTGTATGGAAACATGATGTACAAGCATTTCAAAGTCTGCAGCTGAGTTATCAGTATCAGCATTGTTAAGAAAACGTAACAAGAAAACCGTGTAGGTAGCTTGAACTTCTTTGTAACTTCACTCGGAGTTCATAATCTTGTGTTCTTAATTGATGGCATAACCCGGCTGTTTTAGGTTGTGACACTCTTAGAACGTCCTGGCGGAAACATTTTTCTTGTATCTCTTCGTGTAATGTGTTATCGTCCTCTTTCTACGTTACTAACTTTTTAGGAGTCAATTTAAGATCTACGGTTGAATAGCCTACTCATCTCGCTAAATTCCCTCGTTAATATACCTAGCTCACCTGTCTACAATGGTTATGTTTAACAATATTTGTCTACCGTGGCTTAGCCCAGTTGAATCTAGTTGGGTTGTATCTTGTCTATCCTAGTCTAGTTTAGTCTGGTATAGTGCAGTCTAGTTTAGTCTAGTTTGACTTAGTGTAGTGTAGTTTGTTATAGTCTAGCCCAGCAACGTTCAGTCTGATTTAGTCTATACCAATCTAGTTAAGGCTATTCTACTTTAGTTTAGTCTAGTCTAATATGGCCTAATTTGGTAAACTATAGTCTATCTCAGTCTCTTTTGGTGAGTATTTGTAAAGTTTTGCAAGAATTGGGAAGATTCTTCAACTACAGCTTGGGGCTTTCTGTGCTGATCGCCCTTGAACTTTGCAGTATACGTCAGGTTATGATTATAGTAAAATTCCATCAACGCTAGTCTCATCAATGTCTCTTTGTAATATTTTCCTAACGACATAGCAATATTACAAACGATTTGTCTTCTTAGTGGTACAGATGATGCCTGCAAGTTGGCTCATGCAAAGACTAAAAAGGATTTGTGATTCTAATCAGCAACCTAAGGATAAAGTCACTTAGCTTTAAAAATAATTTGAATGTTTGAGCATTTGAAAAGCTGTAACATTCGTCTCCTTACTTCCGTCTTCAAATTTTTGATCAAAAAAAGGATAATTACAGGAGTACCAGTCATATCAACATCAGGAAGGGAATAGAAGCACCAGTCCAAGGAAGAAGAAATCGAGGCAGGCAGAGAAATTGCTAGCAAGATTGTGTTCAAGCAGACATAGAGCAAAAGACCTGCGACAGGGGGATGCACAGGACAAACAGCTGCGGAGGAAGTTACCAAAAATCATTTACGAATCAGTAATGTTTGCGAGATCTGTTAGATTTTTCAAGACCTTATTTACTAGGTAGCAGACACCTTTTTATACCGATTTAGGTCTCTATGTTACACGGATCCCATTTTATTCAATACAAATTTGGCATTAAAGTTGTTCCGGCAGCGAAAGTGCTACCATTAGTCGTCAGATACACAGACGATGATAAAACAAAAGCAAACATACTGTCAATCAGTCGATGACGTCATTCTAAATCCAAATGGTACCAAAGGCTATTCAGTACCGTACAAACGCACTCTGTCGGAGTTGATTTGAGAATAAAACTGTGCCTTTTTATTTAAACCACCTGTACAGCTACAAGAATATGGCATTATAGATTTTCTTGCCGAAGCAAATGATATTCAATAAAAGTCAAGTAAATACACAAAGCATAAGTTACCATTATTCAAGGCGCCATGTACTGTCATGGCTTTAGATACTTAAGCAAGTATCGCACGACATCGTAGAGATTTTAGGCAACAAATTAAATTGTGTATATCTTTGATGCAACCTTCTTTGTTTTCTGAAATCATGTTTTCTGAGAGTGTATTCAATGAAATCATTAGTGTTGTGTTTATCTACATTGACTCTCTCTCTGGTTGTTGATTCTTCTTACATACGTTGAATCTAGGAAGAAGGAGTGTGTCTAAATAGCAGTTACAGCCAAAGCATGGTATCCATCTAGTGTGGATAACATACTATTGAAATATCAAATTGAATGAATAAAAAAGTATAACTGGCAATAACAGTTGAAAAATATGTGTTAACAAGAAATAAGCAAGTTTTCAAATAAGTAGTAAAACTACCAAATACAAATTGTTGGAATCTTTGTATGACATTACTAATAGAGGTGTACCGATCACAGATTTCACCGAACCGATACCGATACCGATCCAGCCTCCCTTGATCGGCCGATACCGATACCGGTAAACATGATGACCAAAATTAGTACCAAATCCTTTCTGTTCAAATGCTGACAACGCCGCCTTGATCTTTGATAATGCCAGATACGAATTGACTGTGAACACACTACCTGCTCGAATTAAAGGGTACCGTGAGTTTACCAAACCTGGTATTTCAGACAAAACGAGGAGCAGGTATTGCTTCATTCTGGCAACTTTGTGCAAGAATTGTAACAAGACACTTGGATGCTTGCTCTGCGATACCGCATTTGCATCATTCAGACCGGAGAATTGTAATTGTCATTTTGTTACTGATTTTTAATCAACAATTTATATTTTATTACTGGCTCAGAAATGTTTGCGCCATTTCACTTGCTCACATGCTAAAAGTAAACAATATATCTGGTTAAAAAATCTGAAAACATCGTTATAGCTAGACATTCATATTACTTTTCCTCACTTGATGATAACTGCTAAAGTAATACTCTCAATATATTGTTCAAATCCGACTCGATGACCTGCGTCTAATCGATAAAAGGGATCGTTTTATCTCATTCCAAGATTATATCTTACTCTGATTTTACCAACGAAGCAGATGGCTGCCCCCCAATAATGGCGGCATCTTCTGCTCATGCATAAATTACGACGTAGTCCAGAACAGCCAATAAATCCAGTCAGTAAATTACAACATGAAGAATGAATATTTTAAGGCAGACAAAAAATTTTCGACGATTATTGGCTCTAAATTTAGGGTCTTGAGTGAAATGAGACTTTCAATTCAATTGTACAGGTTTCTGTTCAGGTACAATAGGGTACAGTGAGTCAGACGCTACAATGCCATTGTGCTAGGTAGACACGTCTTTAATCTTTTAATCACACATACAGTTCATACATGAATATGTTTTATCAAAGTCTTTTAAATGATAGCAAAAGATGTCTAAATACCGAAAATACGGGAGGAAACAAAGTTCGTAGCATAATTTAACGGTTACACAATTTTGCATCACAAAAACAAATGTGGAGTTTCATTGTAGCCCTTATATCCCGTAATGACTTCTTATCAATTGTTAAATTTCCCTCGAATACTAAATTAAGCCAAGATAATCATGATAAGTAAATTCACGAGGGATTGCCTAACTAATCAGTGCTATCAAGAAGATAGACGTAATTCTCGTTAGTAAGGTGCGTTCTGGATTAGGATTCAAAAAGAAATCTAATATAACAAGAAGACACCTATTATGAAAATATTATTACCTTCTAGCAATTTTGGGTATAACAAAGTAGGTTTTGTAAGAATTACCTAACATTTTCCTATTGGTCCAAATGGGTTGTAGGCATTTTACAACTAATATGGACCTTAGAGGTCAGGGTTGCTTTTAATGATATATTTCCTAATCGACGTCTTCGTGATTCTAAATGTACATCAGCCAGCACAGGACAAAGATTCATTTTAATTAATTATAGTTATATCTCTATTTTACACCTTGGTATTGTGAAACACACTTGCGTTACTGGAGTACTAAAGTGATGACGTCACAAAAACTTTTTTGCGAGGAATCGCAATTGTAACTATATCACAGTGTTAACATGCCACCAAATGCATGTATGCAAAATGTCGCCTTCAAATCTCATATCTGCTGCGAGAAACTGCTTTTCGAATTTGCAAAAGTCCTTAAGGAAACACTGTTAATTTTGCTCAGTTCATAAAATTATGAACTGGCTTTATTTAACAAGGTTTTGATAGGCACGAGTTAAAGTTTGAAAGGGCATATCTCATCGATTACTCAAAGTATGATTCTCAGATTTGGACAGGTTGTCTTTCTTAACAAGAAGAAAGCAACGAGTCTAAAAAATTATCAAAGTTCTGATATTCATTAAATCGTGACGTCATTTGATAGAAGAGAAGGGGCTTTGGCCTCGAAATCACACCATTTTAGACAGTAAGTACCTTTAAGTACTTGGCCACAGTTCATCAGAGCCGATTCATACGGAAAGGCTTTCAGTACTTAGCACTTACGGATAAATGTGGGCGTTGCCTGAATTGCTTGAACATTATGCAACATAAAACGAAACAAAAACAAGGTTAACCAAGAGTAACGACATCCACCAGCCATAAAAAGATAAAATTGCGTAATCCTCAAGATTACCGACACATTGAAAAATTGATGAAAAATTTGCCGAGTTAGCCTCGCTTTGAAATTTATGAATAACTTTTGAAAAGGGTGTATAAGTAACTTGAAGAAACACATCGTCACCCAGCGAAGACAGTAATAATAAGAAAACAGGTGATTTCTCTTTTATTCCCTCTACCTTCATTTTACGACCTAGTGTTTTCTCCCAAGGAGACAGGAACATACGTCATCACATAACATGGACTGAATCCCTGCAGTATTCTATGAATAGGTAGTTTTTAAGGATTTACTAAAGCAGATGTTTTCTGTGAGAAGCGAGCAAAGTGCTAAATGTTTTGCACCCAAAAACAATCTTATGAAATTGTATCAAGACCAAATTTTCAGAAAGGTCCATTACTTTCCCTTGAATCCTGTGAAGGGCATATATGCGTAATGGAGTCAGCTAATTAAAAAATCATAATACTGAAGAGGCAGATTTGCGATCTCTAAATATACGCTTAGGCGGCTGTTGTGTCATACGCTCAACTTTTGCCCAAATATTGTGCAATTAAAATAACGATTCAACAACGTTATTTAAGATTTTGTTGTCATCCAAATCTCTACTCAAAACTATCAAATTCTGCTGGCATGGTAAATAAAATTTCATCACAATTCCCTACTGAGACATTTTAAAACTTTTTGGTGACTTTTCAATTATGATTTGTAATCCGTTCCTTGTTGTTTAAAGAAAGTACGCGACACAAACTTGATGACATCTTCATAAGATTCAACGCCAAAAACGCTGAATCAGCATTTAATCACTGGCAGAGAAGCAAAATTGCGTCAGCAAAGACGTGCATAAATTTGTTTAAACTAGTGCAATTTCAAACTAAATTATCCGTTAAAAACGTGAATAGGACGGCGTTAAACTTTAAGAGCAACTTCTTTGTAAAACAACCTTTTGCAGATATACACTCCAGATGCTTCATGGCCAATATAATTAGCCACAATTTTACATAATACTCTAAAGAAAAACGGACTCCACAGTAATTGTATCAGCAAATTTCATTATGCATGTTTAGGTGTAGTGAGCCTAAATTTATACAAAACACAACAAAGCTATTTTATCCGCAAGGCCATTATGAGTCCTAATCAGCTTTGTAACAATCCAGTTATCAACTTTTACAAATTTCATTTTAAAACCATAACACCGGAGCCGTATTTCTCTTGGTAACGAGTAATTCCAAGCTAAACTTAACGCTGGTGTTGCTTATCAGTATCCAATCTACTGCGACTAGTAGCAAGACTCGCATTAGACAATAAGACTTTGGGCAAGGCTTAGGTCTTTCATCAAAGAAGGTTTCCCAGACTTGTTGCAAGGCCTTTCATTATGGCTTGAAAGGGTGTTCTCTAGGGTGTACATTTAATACATAATACAAGCCATAAATAAAATAACCACAATGCAGGTAAACAGTGGTAACGTTCCTCTTTAATTACGGTTCAAATGGCCTTAATAGAATTCTTTGACTTACCGGTATGATTCAATCCGCTCTTGTCGTATCTCTTAGAGTGTAAAATAAGAACTGCCATTCCAAGCTGTGCTCAACAAAGATGAAACTAGTTTTTGCTAGAAAATGTCTTAATGAATCAAATTAAGAACCCCTGGGCTCATAGGCGTTTTTGAGAGCGAATGAAATGATTTTGAAAACCCCTCGAAAAGTGCTCTTTTCTATCTACGTGTGTTTTGTTTTCCAAACATGCTGACAGTTATAGATTGCAGTGAATCTCTTTTACGCCCTAGCTATTATATTTAATTAACTGATACTTACATACGCCCCAGTCCCTGACTATGTCTTCCTCTTTCTTCTTAATCTACATGGTTTTCTTAAACATACAGTATTAGCTGCCTGCACTAGTAGGGTCAAATAACGAAACGTTTAGATAGAATAGCATTGTAAATAATTAATTCCTTATTCCCTCTTTGTATATAGTTCACATGCATCTAACCCGTTGTTACATAGTGACCCGAAACATGAAAATAAATTAGAATATTCTAATACTAATGTCCCATCAAGGCGTTCCTGGTATTGAGTCTCGGGTCAAAATAATCAAGAGCAAAACCAAAAGTACTAAAGCAATGAATCCGCAAAAATGCTATTTTTAATCAAACTCGTTTACATAAGAGATAGAGTTTTCAATTTAAATGACTTTCTAAAACATAGAAAAATTCCATTAAGTACACATTGTTGTAATATTTTATCTTAAACAGGCATTATTTTTAATAACCTTATGATTTATTAACCAAAACTTAAGTTCAATATAATGCCCTACATAATGATGATTACATTGCGTTATGCTATGATGGAACCTCTTTTGGAGTAAGCATAAAGGTTACGTGGTTGATATGTTGTACATAACCTATAGAACTTCGATACGCAATGGTAGCGGCAAGACTGTTAAATCCGCGGCAACGAAACTAGCGTATACAACTAAAATCATCACCAACAGCTTTGTTGAAGTCGAAGTGAAAGTGTGTATTGATAAATTTACAGATCTGGTATTTATATATGTGGAATAAATAGAATTACATAGTGGCTAAGAATAGACTGAGAAGGGGAAATCCCTATCGTGCAATCATTACATCATATTGCTATGGATGACGTAAGATTCACGACAAGCAGCTCATAAGCTCCTTCTTTACATGTTGCTTCTAATTATTTATGATGGTTAATCATTAGACTTTTCAGACTTTATCGGGGCCCTTATTAGGAAGAGACGAGAAGTTTGACATTTATTTTGTGATAGATCCACAGGTTTATACCGCAGATTTTTACCTGGATTAATGAAGTTTAAGACATTTTTAAACAAAACTTAAATCACGGAGACTGCAAAATGTCATATAATGGTGTCCTGCCCTTAGAAATTTTGAGAGTTTGTAAATCAATCTGCTGAATATTATTTATCATTAATGTAGCAGTACAGTTTGCGAAATAAGACTGAGGTTAACTAGTCTCTATGATATACTCCAAGATATTAATCCCCCGATGATCATCACATAAACATATTTTTCTCTAGTGAATGAAGCCAAGGCTACTTTTACGTCAGTATTTACGCTCTGACTCTTGTTGTATTACAGAGTAGAAGTTATAATCCTCCAGAAAAGCTCTAGACTCCGACAGCAAGCTTGAATCCTTGTTAAGATTATGTGTATTGAATGCAAAGATTATTTCTGTCGCTGACTACAAAGCATCGTATTTTAACAGAACGCCGAGTATCTTAAAGATCTTTAGCAAAGATTTCTACCTAAAGCAAGTCTTGTCTGAGATCATCAATCCGTAACCTCTACTACTTTGTACAATCTATTGAATCGTGTAAAACTATCTTTATATCCAGTGTTGAATAGAATACTATCGATCAGTAAATATGGTCATGTTTTCCATTGGTATTTCCCAAATTACGTTATTTGTTGCTTTCGCCTGGCTTAGTAATAGCATTCCATCATCTCCAGCACTTTCACCTGATTAAATTATAGTCTACTCATGATGGTATGGCAATTTTTTTGTACACCATATCATAGTAAAACTGTGTTGTAAATAGCGGATGTTTATTGGCCCCAAGCTATGGATGGAAGATGCTATTTTGGGCTTATTCTAAGGCGGTAGAATCACTCTAACTTCGAGATATACTTAGCTTTGGATTATCATTGGTAAAAATTTGAACAGTATTCTTATGGAAGAAAACAAAACCTTCGAAATTATAAGTATCATACTCATATAGAACTTCAATATTCAATAGATTCGCAAGCAATTGTTCCTTGTACGGTGACAGAAAAAAATTAACTTAAACTAAACAAACTTAACCTAGTAAACTTTAAGACAGAGTTCTTCATCTTTTTCGTTAGTACCGTAAGTTATATGCCATGAGCAAATTGCTAATGTCCACCAGAAGAGATCTTGATTGAAGGCGACGAAAAATGAAACAGAATTGCAGAAGAGTCCGAGCACGGACTTTCAAGACTAAAAGGCACCAACAATTTCATCGGTTCATTGGGACCCTATTTGCTACATTGCTAGTTCCATCTAGGGACCATAGCTGTGCTTATACGGCCCTGTTCAACTTCACTATTTTATATTAAGCCAGCAGAGCTGTGGGGTTGCTATGTTCGCTAAATTTGTATCAAAACCATGCGTGCAAAAAGTTAAAGTTGTGTGCGACTTCTTGATATTATGCTTCAAATAATGGATTAACACAATTATTTCCTCAGCATTTTAAAAAATCATAGCCAAGGACCTAGCTGGAAAAGTATATGAATCATCTATAACAACTAAAGTGTAGTTATAAATTTCTGGTGTAAAATCAAAAGTCATGTCTGACGTCTCTAACTGTTTTCGGCGAAATTCGTGGAACACGCGCGTCGCGATCTCATCGTCAATCGGGATGGAAAAGAGCGTGCGAAAGATCACATCCGCCGCGGCGAAGCTGGTTTCCTGTTCGATCTCGATGGGTTCATCGGTGAGGTCGCGCAGAAGCCGCGCAACGGAGGCCTCCGCCGCCGCCCACATGGCGGGAAACGTGTCGCGCAGACGTCCACCCTCGAAGGCCGGGTCAATGATGCGGCGCTGTCGTTTCCAGGTCTCGCCATTGGTCAGAAACACCGAGTTGCCGAGAAGTGGCCGCAGCCCCTCCCCGATCCGGTTGGATTTCGGGAAATCATCGGGGCGGTCTTTCAGCACGGTGCGGATCAGTGAGGGTTCGTTGATCATATAGCTGCGGAAAAACGGCGTGCGATATTCGGCCATCCACGCGCGATAGAGCTTGGCGGGTTGCGCCGATAAGATGTCCTGCCGGAACAGTTTCACATAGCGCCAGAACGAGACCTTCTCGGGCCGCGCGGGCGGTTTGGGGGGTATCATGCCGACATACTCGTATAGCCCGAGGCCGGTTGGTCAATGCGCGATTTTGACGGGGGGCGACCGGCGTAGCGACTGTTGAGGGTCAGGGGGCCTGCGGTGATCTGGAAATAATCGTAATCTTTCGGGCGGTCGAAAGCGCAGAGATATTGGAAATGCAGCCGGAAAAAGCGCCAGCGCAGCGCCTGCCAGCGCTCGGGGCTGAGCGATTGGGTGAACGCGGCGGAAAAGACCAGCGGCCAGCGCTTGTCTTCCGGCTCGACACCGGTCACAGCAACAGGGTCGCAAAGCGCGAAGGCGCATCCGTCTCCGGGGGCTGTCACGTCGATCCAGGTGATGTCCTCGCGGGCCGAGAGGAAATGAAGATCGCCGCGTAACTTGCTGGCTTTGGGTAGAAAAGAGACCATCGGCACCACTTGTCCGAGCGACAAAAAGCCCAGCTTGGCACCATTGGCGGGCAGCCGTTCGTCGCGGATCAGATCGGCCAGAATAGACACCGCGAGATGCGCGCCTGAGGAATGGCCGACCACGAGAACTTCGTCGACATCCGTGTTGAGAGCCGCGGCGATCAGATCTCCGAACTCTGCCATACGCGCCTCAAGTTCCGGCGGATTGGCACCGCGATAGCGGGCCGAATAGGCGTAGTCATGCATCAGGTAATAGGCGAAAATCTTGCCGTCTTTCGCCTTGAACCAGCGCAAGATGTAGATCGCGATGGCGGCCCAAAGCGCCCAGCCAAGAATTGAGCCAAGCGCTGCGATGCCGAAAGATAGCCCCCCAGAAACCCACTGCGGCAGGGCGTTGAACCATCGGTCGAGAAACGAGCCCTGCGGGATCAGGTCAAGCAGCCATCCAAAGGCCCCCGAGACAAGATTGACAGCGAGATTACTTAGGATCAGGCCGACAATCAGGGCAAAAAGCAGTTGCAGAAGCAGCATGCCGACCGGGTACAGCGCAGCAATTACCGGCCCTTTGCGCAGCCACATCAGCCGCCTGAGCGCGCCTGTCGTGATGTAGGTCCAGGCCGTGCGGATCAGTTGCCAATAGGTTGCGGGGATCGAGTTCGACATGCTCGTGCGTACGATATCGGACCAGACAAGCACCTCAAAATCGGCATCCACCTCGGCTCCGTCGATCCGGCCCGTCACGTGCCACCCATATGGCCCGTCACCTTTTTTGGGTTTGAGATCAATCTGATACCCGGACAGTTCGGCCTGTATCGAACTTTCCTTACGGTAAAGCTCACGATACCGGCGCGGGTGAATAGGGTCATAGCCCGGAATGTAGAACACCCGGCGTC
>JAAAKM020006971.1:123657137-123674692 GCA_010016025.2 Alatinidae sp. Z8VKAUB7J3 | reverse complement strand
TTTTGATAACAGATGGCAAGAAATGGATTGGGATAAGCTTAGAATATTTCACGCGGTCGCGGATGCGGGGTCTCTGACCCATGCGGGCGACACGCTGCATTTGTCTCAATCGGCTGTCTCGCGGCAGATCCGGGCGTTGGAAGAGTCGCTGAATGCGACGCTTTTTCACCGCCATGCGCGCGGACTGATTCTCACCGAACAGGGCGAACTTCTGTTTGACGCGACCCGCGCGATGTCCAAGCGCCTCGATGCGGCTTCGGCGCGCATCCGCGACAGTGAAGAGGAAGTGTTCGGCCAGTTGCGTGTCACCACGACAATTGGGTTCGGCTCGCTCTGGCTCGCGCCACGTCTGTCCACGCTTTATGCGAACTATCCCGATCTCAACATCGACCTGATGCTCGAGGAACGCGTGCTCGACCTGCCGATGCGCGAGGCGGATGTCGCCATCCGCATGAAGGAGCCGAGCCAGGCCGATCTGGTGCGCCGCCGCCTGATGTCGGTGCGCATGCGCCTTTATGCCAACCCCGCCTATCTGGCAGCGCATGGCACGCCCGAAACGCTCGAAGATTTGCGCTTGCAAAATATGGAAGCACATTCTACTAAGTAACATGAAGCTAAAACATCACCATTTGTGTTAGCAAACACTAGAAGCGAGGAAAATGTCCAATATGGTCAGTGCCGTATTATTTCATCGACCGTACACGAAGTAGAGTTGTAGGAACTTATCACCTGAGTAGGATGATTGCGTCCCGTTGTTTTCGTCACCAGGTTTATTCTCGGCCTGCCAGCACAGCTGGTTTACAACTTTACACTTTATAAGGGTAAATCAAAGCCTTATTTACTTCTTTCTGAGATACGTGAGTAGTAACTCAATAAACCAAAGCTGTGCCAAGGTTTCTCCGTAGCACTGGCGCTCAAGCGGTTTAAATAATGTAATCATTTCACTACTGGAAATTTTGTGACATTTTGAAGGAATAAAAACATTCTAGAATACTTGCACTTCCTTTCTTAATGATCTAAAGATTGAGTTTGAAGGTTTCGAGCTTTTAGTAAAATTATTGAAAAGCTGTAACATATTCAGCGTCAAACACATTATAAATGCCTTAAATATACACCTGGACTCTGCATGAAATAAAAAATATAGAGCCCAATATGTTGTTACCATACCAAATCTTTTAAATACTTTCCTTTCTAGACTTGATTTCATTTCCTTCTCAAGAAACTCCGCATTGGCAATTAACATGAACTATCTCAATCAGATTTCAGTGGTGTTTGTCGCTTTATTTCGAGTTGCCTACACTTCTAGGCAGCTACTGTAAAAAGAGCGCTCTATCTTTATTTCTTTTAACGTTCTGTACATTTTTTAAGCCGTGTTTTCATCTAATTCATGTTTCTCTTGCGACGATTCCGCGTTTCTTTATTTAAGTGTAACTTCGGAGTAAATCCGTAAAGCTGCGCAATATTTAATAAATCAACTTGACCTTTTGATTTCATGCGTTATAAAACTATAGAACAGGTGGAAGGACTCCTTTACGGATGAATCAACGAACGAACGAACGAACGAACGAACGAACGAAAGAAAGAATGAATGAATGAATGAATGAATGAGCGAATGAGCGAAAGAACTAACTAACACATGAAGGAAGAAAGGAAGAAGAAATCAACGAACGAACGGACAAACGCATGGGTCAATTTACTTCTTATAAAGAGTTCTTTGGAAAAATTCCCATATTTACAACATTGGAGCACTAAGTAATAAAATTATATCATAAAAAGAATAACGCGAGTTGCACTGGTTTTGCATCACTCAACTTCAACTTTCAGGGGGTTCATCGTTTTATCAACCACGCACTATAACTCCATTTGAAAGTGGTATCTTTATCAGTGAAATTTTTGTCAGCGAAACATTAATGAATTGAGTGAGCTATCTATAAAGACAGCGTAATTGCAAGTTTGATTTACAATAGCCTTACATGATTAAGCGAAAGGCAAAACTCGTTACTGCACAATACTAAACATACCTCCATGACGCGGGGATACTAAGCCAACTGGACCGTGTTGAATCATCCCAGCCAAGTCACCTGAAAATCTGATGCAAACGAAGACCCTTCTAATTATGCAACCTGGGAATTTGCCAATTCCAAAATTTATGATTGCAGCAAACATAGCAAAAGACGAATAACTTATCAAAGGTTACTTGAAGTTTGATAATGGCAAGAAGCGGACTGAACACATTTAAATATTACCAACAATTTACAACTCTGTGACGCCCATAAAAATATGCCAAGTGTTGTTTAAGAACGCCAGAATACTTGGAACAAACCGCAGACCTTAGCCAATGATCCTACTTCGCGATGCTTAATAAGTAGGTAGTTTCCTCCTTCCACAAGCCAACATTGTGTTGGGCGACTTTGTAAGAACCATACCAAACGACAGCTCCCCTTCATGCCGACATTGTCATAGTCATTGGAAACACATAAGCAAAGTCAATTACTTGGTATAAATACAATAGAAAACACGACAATTTTTAATTTGTCGATACCATACATGTTTCTTCACAGAGTACTAAAGCGATGACTTCACAAAATACTTTATTTCGAGGAATCCCGATTGTAACTGCATCACAGTGTTAGCCCTGTCACCAAATGCCCATATATATAATATTGCGTTCTAATCTCATATCAATTGCGAGAAACGGCCGTTTGAATGTGCAACAGTTCTTAAGGAAACACTGTTAATTTTGCTCATAAAATCATAACTGGCTTCATTTAACAAAGTTTTGATAGGCATGATTCAAACTTTAAACGCGCTTATCTTGACGATTGTTCAATATATCGTTCTCAAATTCGGACAAGTTATCTATATCAACACGAAGAATGCAACCAGTGCAAAATATTATCAAATTTCTTATATTCATTAAAATGTGACGTCACACTTTAGTAATCTATTATCAGTGGTAATTTTGACAAAAATCCTACACTATCTTCTTTGCTGATTTATTTAACAAAAAGAACCATATTTCCATGGGTAGCTAGAATGTATACCCGGCAGTGTAGAAAAGTAAAAGAACTGCAAAGAATTTTGTTTACAAATGACGTGTAAACAAAGAACACATCATGTGACCACAGACTACTAATTATAATAATGGTACTCTTACCCAAGTGCAAGTTTACGGCAAAATATATTAGAAACGGATTAACGGCGGAAGTACTTTTGTTGCCGTGTAATAGACATTAAGTGAGAGCAACATTAAGTTAAGAATCATAAGTATAGATGTATAAAATAAAATGCGTACCCTCTGCGTCTAATCAAAATGTGCAAAAATCCTACTTTTGTGTATTACAAATACAATACAGAAATGGAAAATTTGTCACTACCGGGACTCGAACCCATGACGGCGATCAATGATACTGTACATTTATTTTGCTACAAGTTCCTAACTCAGTGCAATAATTTGTCAACGGCTTTTCTTTTACTTTACTTGCGATAGCTTAGTCAGGTGCGAGATTGAAAGTATAAAATGATGTTATCACAATTTTATGCTATTTCAAGAAGAATGTCATACCTGTGGGCTGCTCCTAGTCTAAAAATATCTGTTTCTACTGCTTCCAGGGCTGATAAGATCTTCGACTTTACAAAGCTGGAATACATAAATGATAAGGCTTTAGAATAGGACCACACACATGCGGTCATGGGCCTAGTCTAAAATCAAACAGCTGAATAACGACTGAATTCACCCTGAATGAGCAGTCTATAGCCTTTCACTGTTAGTACAACTCTTCATTCTATATCAATGAACTACCTCCCTACCTCCTGTCCTATGCGCATTAGGAGGAAAGCTCACATTTTTAATAAACCGATTCAAATTGGAATAAGAAAAAACATTAGTTGAGGACACAGCCAGAAAAACAGAAAGGAGGTTGCCTTGCACGCACATTGGTCACGTCCTCGTCTTTCAGAATCCTTGAATTAGCCAGAAATCTTAACTAACTTCTTACTTTGGTTACTCTTTCCGTGAGTACGACACAGCGAGTTTAAGTAGCAGGCCAATAGCAACTCAGAAATTACGTGATAACATTGCACGTGCTTCGTGGAGAACAATGGTGTGTGAAATTCGCCAACCACTAACTTATTGTGCTTCCATTTTACCCCTTGGCGCATCATGTATCTATGACAGAGGAGAAGCCGCACCTTGTCGTCTCTTTGGTCTGTAGGTAAAGAATAATGGGTTGCATTTTGCGCAAACGTGGCATTCATGATAACTGTAAAAATAAAAGTCGACGGGAAGCATCCTATGTAACTTCCAAGTCCAAATTATTCTAATATGGTTTCATGTTACCCTTTACTGATCATTGTTACATCAAATCCTTTACATCTAAGTCAAAATAAAGGTTAGAACAATCCTGCCTACCATAGCCATATTCTGTACCTTATCCTATTAAGACAGTTGTTACAATCGAAATGATAGCCACTCAAAACACATAATTTGAGGTCAGTGTCAACTTGATGAAAGAATAATCTTTAACTATTGACAATGGAAGGGAACGGTGTCAGCCACCGTACGGTAATTGAGCCCAGAGCACTTTATAAGAACTCTTCTGTAAAAGTAACTTAGACTGACATATCAATTATTGATTATTACATTGATTTTTTCCATGATATGATATAGAAGTAGGAGCATGGTGTAAATTAAAACAGTGACACCGCGGTGAAATCGACCACAAAAACATCTATGCCAGTTCTCACTGGCAATATTAGAAGCACATTTTGGGCGTTAGTCGCTTTAAGAACCAAAGAATGAAGCTATAAACCAAGCTATAGTACCACAGCTTCCACCACCACCGCCACTACTACTATTAGTATTATCATCATCATCATCATCCTTAATACCAACAACAAAAAAACAACAACCAAAAAGATCATCATCAACTGCATCAGTATTATCAGCATTATTATCATCACCATTAAAGTCAACACCACTGTAATGGCGAATGGCATCATCATCTTTTATTACCACAATAAGAGGTCTGCACCAGATCCTCTGTAACCACGTTTCCCTTTCCTCACATATGCAACATTGTGTTATTTCAAAGTTAATAAAAAAAACAGATTCACAAACTGATAAACCAAAGGTCAAGTGAATACCCTTGTCCTTATAAGGCTTTGTGATGTGACATGGCAACATATCGTACTGTATTAATAGTTTACAACAACTATAAACATTGTAAAATCTATGATAGCTTGTTACAGATACTCACGTGTCACCTTTCAAGTCATAAAGATCTGCTAAGCCTTTGAGATGATCCTTGAATTTCTCATAGTCTCTTTTTCTGCAATAAAGTGTAAAGCGTTATAAAGAAAAGCGTGACAATAACCAAATTTCTTTTGGGCAGAGACCAAGCACCATATTTACTTATTGGCTGCCGTTGCATAACGGGTACAAGGGAAGCAACAAAGGATGTTACCAATATTCTCAAGGTAAATTACACTACGAAAAACAACACATTCATCACGGGAGAAACATCGTCCACTCCCCCTGAATGTGATTGGGACCACCACTCAAGAACTAGGCATTGGAAACGCCCACAGTAGACAGTGTCATGAGAGTCTGATACTTTGGGTTATTACCTTCAGAGATATCTAAGAACACCTAAGAAATTCTTCCACAATTGGTAGAACACCGACCAATTTCCTGAAGGCATAAGACAAAATGGAAGAGACGATAAAACTTGACGGGGGGGCCTGCATATAAATATATATTATCATGGAGAAGAAAGGATTTAAAGATCGTTTTTTACATGTGCTTTCCATGAACATTTGCGACTACAGACGTTTGATGCAGTTGCACAAAATTCGAATATGTCCATAGTAGCAAATAAATGAAATATTACAGCCTACGACGTGTTTTGGTCTTCTCTTTTCTTATATATTCATCCTAATGGCTTTCTCATTTCACTCCGTACGATAGCTGTGATCACTGTATGACAACAACGTTTAGCGGAATGAATCCGTTACTCGCAATATTCAAATTTTGTACAACTATCCAACTTTTCAAATATTACAACCCTCTGATAACTGTCCTAAAAATATCAACCAAAAGATGTTTGCTTGTACACGTACCTTAATATATCTATCAATTCTTTGCATTGCTATCAAGAACAAGAGAGAACGCAGGAAGTTAGTTAAATAGAAAATGGCTTACGTTTTCATCGTAGTCATTATTGAGGTAAAAAAGTTTCTACATACCATCTACAAGCTCTTTACATATTAATAGATACTTCTGTGCGATCACCAGCTTCATAACACTGTCGTTGGAAGCGTCATAACAATTCCATCCCTTTTCCGAATTGTCATTTAACATGAACAACTTTTTTCACTGTAATGCTAGATCTATGCAGTGGCCTAGAAGCATCTTAATATTGAAAGTACCTCAAGCCATACTGAGCTACAAGCAAATGACCGTACGCTATTGGCTCTCTTGGATACCCTGAACGCCTATTTGTTAACATGACACTTCAAAATGTTCTGATACGCCGTTGGGGGAAGACAGCCTTCCAGAAAGCGTCATTTTCGGACATTTATTTGTTGTGCCGCGTTACAAACCATTAGAAAGGATAAAAACTACATTGAGAGCCTACTCAACAAAATAAAATGAGCGACTCAAAAAAGTGTTGACTAACGTGTGCAAAATATATGAAGAGCACATGCCCCGTATCGAGAGTGCCGACATGGCAGGTCTACTCAAATGCATCCACGTTTTGGACGCCCTTATACACAACGTATGTGATGGTGTTTTGTTCTGCTACAAAACGTACCATTGCACATGTGATATAATACGGTAGGCAAAGAGATAAAGCTTATGATGATAATGATGATGATCATGATGATGATCATGATGATGATAATGATGATGATAATGATGATGATAATGATGATGATCTTGATGATGATCATGATGATGATCATGATGATGATCTTTTTAAAATCATAGTTCAGAAAGAAGTTAATCATGTGGTTAATCACAATGAAGTTAATCATGTGGTTAATCACAATTTAGAGAGCAACTCAAGCAATGTACTTCACCTTTAAGAATATAGGCTCTGTTTTAATGATTATATATCCTTTAGCAGGACGTTTGGAAAGGTACCGCAGAATGAGTTTTTTTTCAGCATTTTAAAGAGGTGGGTCATAAGGGTCTCAGTCACATAATTAGAGCATTTTTCCCCGTTAAATAATCATGTAGCAGATCTGTCGAAATTTTTACTGCGTTTTAGTTTTTAATTTCTGCTTTTACATTTTTTCTTTCGTTCTTTCTTCGTATGTACATCTGGCACTACATGTTTTCTCTCGAATTCCTATATACATATTTTTAACAGCCCTTTTGATGATTTAGTGTTTATTTTCTCCTTCATCTATTGGAACATTTTTAAGTACAATAATTACCTAGTAGTCTATTGTTAGTAAGATCTATATGTCTTGTAATTTGTAATTATCCCCTTATGGGTATCTGTAGTACATCATTAGCGTATTAATGTAATACTTTGAAAAATATTCGATCTGGTGAAGGTAAAATGGAAACATTATGATTATGTACATCCTAAACATCCATACCCGCACCCACATAAGTACCAAATGATGTGCCCTCGCCAGAAGGAGCAGTAGGCCATGCAAAATTTTTACACTGACATTTTCATTCGCATTTGAATTTAAATTTGCCGCCATTATACAATGCACTACGTCCATTCGGTTTAACGACGCACACGAATGCGCACCTATTTAGCACAATGGACTCAAATCGCGCATGCTCTCTAACCGATTCGCCGTGCGCAGGAACTGAAAAGTAGACAAAACAACGTGTTTTTCCGTTTTCATGAAGTTTTCATAAAATTGGGCAAAACAGAGTTTGTTTGAGGATTGATATGCACTGCTATAAGCAGATGCAAAAAAATGAAAACCTTGGTTTCAGATCCTTACCAATTGACAGCAGGTTCTTTACAATCAAACTGAAAGATTCCTTTAAACTAAGATGATAGGAATTCTTGGAATGAATACTTTATGGCTTTTGAAGTTATCTGTGATGATGATACATTTTAGAACATGGGGAAATTACCATTTAATATCTAATCTGATAGCATTGCAGAGCTTCAGAGGGTCCAGATTCCAAAGCAAGATGATCGGTGCTCCAACTTTCAGCTCCAGTGTGTGTGGAGGAACTCCAGGAGGGTTCAGTAAGTTAAAAAATTCAGTTGAGTAATGAACCTGCCGAGGGTTTGCTGAAGGAGAGGAGAGCTTTACCTGGGACGGACGAACGACAGGACTCCCATTAAGTATTTGTTTAAACGTGAAACCCAGTTATAGAACAGTGGCATGAGAAGTGGATCGCGAAAAATCAAGTTGAATATAGTACCCCTGTCAAAAATAGTGTGCGCAAAACTAAATGGTTGATGAATAGGTGCATGGAGTACAACAGCTACCGACTTTTGTTTTCCTAAACAGGAAAGGAAATTGTCCGGATATTCCTAAAGTTAAACAAATAGGAATTTAATTAATCATTAAATTTGTTTATGGGTCATACGGAATAGCTGCGTTATTGAGATTTTCGATACTTACTTAAAGTTATTTACGTACAATCCTCTGTTTGCAAAGGAGGACGCGGAAGGTAATTTGTGTGTGTGTAAACTTGTGTTTTCTTTTACGTAAATCGCATTGTTTTAGAGCAAGTAATTATTTTGATTTGATTCGACGTTATTTTAGTTAAGTTCCTCTGACTGGACTTAAAAATGTAGATACTTCATTGTAAAGTAGATCCAGAAAGCATTGGATTTGAGATTGGGACGACGAGGAGAATGATTATACACAAAAATCGTCTGTTTTATGAAAATTGAATCTTTGATTTTAAGGGATTCGAGGAGTCAGCGATTGCTTGCGATAAAATATTCAACAGAAGTCATGTTATTTAGATATGGGTATCTGCAAAGTCAATCAAGGCAAATAGTGTAGATCGCCCTGTATTAAAGTGTTCAAAGAATGTAGGCATGTACTAGTTACCGTGCAACTAAAGACTGCTTTAGCTTTCAATTACGCCATTTTCACCACTGGTTCAGCCCGTAAAATTGTAAACGTGTTCGTTCAATCAAAACGGTGGTGACAGGCATTATTTAAAGTTTGGAAAGGAATATTTCGACGATTGTTTGAGATATTGCTCTTAAATTTGGACTGGTTATCTATATCAACATGAAAAATACAGATGCAAAAATATTATCAAATGTATGATCTTCACTGTATTGTCATGTCTCGCCAAAGTATTCTCTAATTGCATTGAAAAAGGAAGGAAGTGAAAAGTTTAAGGAACATATTACATTCGATGGATCACGTGATAATGAAGAAAACAAAGTGAGTGACTTAGAAGAGCGGTATTTATAAAGAATACTCATTATTGAAACTTTCTTTGATTTTTCCAGGTTTATTTTACGTTTATAGGGGGTGAATAAATATTTCTGCACCAGAGTCCAATAGGCACGCATTAAAAATAGGCATTAAATCAAGGGTGATGATGATGATGATGATGATGATGATGATATGCCTTTCAGGAATGGCATAATGTAAGCTTTTCTCTTTTCGGTTCGTATGCAAAAACCGGTTACTAAGGCAATTTGAGTAACTCATAGTGATTTTAACTTTTCTCTTTTAACCCTTACGCTGTTTATTGATTTTTTTTTTTTCATCTCACATAAACCATCCAATATCCTTTATATTCATGTGAATTAAGGTCGTCACAGTAGAACTTACCATTATCAAGAAACCACTCATGTTCACCGGTTATTTGAAAAGCTGCAGTTAGGCTTCTTTCATACCATTGATTCGTTTGGCCTATTACATCTTGCCATTCGGTACAACGCTGTGACAATTGAGAGGAGTTGTCCAAGGTCCAAAAGGATCCACAAGCTTGCGGCGCTGTCAATGATTTCAAAGATGAGAACAATAGCACGTCCTTATTTGCAACGATTCTTACTGTTCGATTTAGGTAATTTTTCTTGCATTTGTAGAATATTTCTGAACCATGAATAATATCATGTAGTTGTTTCATAGCTGGTGGCATTAAGTAAAAGTTAATGCCCTTTTCTATAAGGATCCCGACATGGTTACATCCTTTAAATGATTTTTCTTCTTCCCTCTGTATCACAACTTTCAAGCTACGAAGCCAACCTCCTATAAGAGATTAAGATATAGAGAGAACTATATATGATCGAAAAAATAGAGGGAAATGTTTCTCTCTTAACCTTCTCCCAGGCGGACTTATTGGACTTACGAAATGATAAAAGGCGGGGTTGGGGGTAGGGATAGGGGGTAGGGGTAGGGGCAGCAGTCGCATGTGTTTAATAAGCTAACATATAATTTCTGAACATCCTTGAAGACATCAAACTTGACACAACTAATCTTCATACCTTCCCCACACAGTGAAAGCGTTTCCGTGGTTTTCTATGATGACGTCATTATCCATTGTGAAGACATCATTGTTCAATACTCCGAAATTGCGATAATTGAATTATTTTATGTTCAGTTCAGAATATTTTTCTTTTTCTCTTTTATTTATCTTCTTGAAATCTTAAATACTTTCAATTTCAGTTATATGCTTTACTCTTGGCAACCTTATCATCCCGCTAAAACCGCAAACATCATTTTTTTTATTGGAATGTCTGTTACTTAATTTAATGACTCTTATCTTCTTGACAGTATAATTATTAATGCCTCACGTAAATTACATTTGGCAAGAGTATTATCCAGTTGTTTTCATTTACGTGTTAGAAAATAAAAGCAAAATGCATCATTGTGTTATGCATACATATTTGATTCAAAACTATGTTCTGTGACATGTACTTGATTATTTCACAAGTTGCCAATGTCAGTAAAAAAACAATTTAAATAGTAAGCACCATTGGAAAGCAAAGTTGTTACATAATCACGATTTTTCTTATAGTGAAACAAAAAAACCTTTGTTAAGGAATGATTTTAAAGCTACATTAAGAGACATATACAAAAAACAACTTTTTTGCATCAAAATCTGAAAGTACTGTAATTTTCTGTATCATGACCTGACTGCCTGACGAGATGTTTAGGTTAAACAGAGAGGAAATAAACAAACCAATCCTTCTCGTACGAGTTAAGGTTAAGCAACAGCATTCACAATTTCCAGACTTACAAAAGTACACGAAGAGTATCCGGTACAAGAATGACCTCAGAGAGAACTGCACTCATCATTACATAAAGTAAAATCCAGGGCAATGTGAACTAGGCTAACCTTTTATCTATTCTGAAAATCATCATGTCGAGAACGTGCACGTCAACCCTCCCTCCTTTTAAGGGCAGATGGATAAAAACCGAGTAATATTAGAATTGGTACCTCCTTTCCCTTATTAATTTTCTTTACAAGTTTTATTCATTTTTATCCAGAATCTGTAAATCTATACATTTCTTTCGTATTCTAGGATAGTGGATCGATGTAAAAATCACAAAATATCAGACGTCATAGATGCTTTACCTCTAAATTTCTAGGAGAGGATGGCGCCGCCAACTGGAAACGCCCCCACTGCTTATCAGGGGGCTACACTGATAGATATCTTCCAATTAGAAAAGAAAGGGGATGGCTGAGAGATATGGCAATTCAGGGTAGTATTTAAAAAGGGTGGCCATTATGTGCTTTACTCTAGTTGTCCTTCGGCAATTTTAGGCAAGGAGAAATTTAGAAAGAATCTGTCGTTGACAATTAAAACATTACTAAAGTATATAAACATAAAAGAAATTGCACCAATGTATTTTACGTGTTAATCGGAAAGGTAATAGAATGGTTGGTTATGAGTTATCTCTTACTGAAAACAAACATAAGAGCGTACCTCCATCAGTCGTCATATCACAATAAGCTCTGAAATTCCAGTCAGGGCCCGTCATATTATAGTAACCATCTGGAAGGCTGCCATAATTGTACAATTCCCGAACTTGCTTGCACGATATCACACCACTAACTAAAACATAAGGATTTGTCTTTTAAAAGTTATATTTATTGGTGATACAAGAGTTTTGATGAGGGTTTCAGCTATTGCTACACCTGTACTTAGTATGTTACCGTGACGGTAATATTTTAATAAAAACATTTCATTGTAAAGTTAGATTGGTGTGCCAATCAAGCGCAAAAGATGATTTATAGACCTTTCTGAATCACATTTCATCATCATAACCAAAAATGCAGCTAACTTGCGGCAAAGATGTAAACAAAAGCACTGCTATCAACAGACATTCCACAAGAAAACGGACAATAGGTAGACATTTACGACGCAAGCTACATACCATACTTTGGTTTATGTTCATTTAATGACGAATTTTGTACTTAACTAATCCCTTCTACATTAAATTATGAGAATTTCAACAAGGTTATGGTTCTAGTTCTAGGGTGTTTTTTAAAAAGACATGGGGGCTACCGAGTGACAAAAACCACTTCTACGACTATTCTCAAAAATCTCCTTGCTGTATGTACTCTGTTTGAGCTCTTTCAAATCTTTAAACTTAGGTATTATAAGATGATTTTGAAAATGGGGGAATATAAAACCCTTTAAAGGGGTAGAATATTTGTAACTCTGATTTGAAGATAATTCGTAAGAGATACAAATACATGTAAGAGCAAATGTCCAGAGAATCCATCTGGAGCAGAGTTAACAAATAGAAATATAACTCAAATAACACTAGTTTACACTAATATGAGAAATGTCCGACATTTATTTAATTAATTGTTCTCCTTTTTATGAACGTTAAAGCCAAACATGCTAGATTGCTTGTACAAGTTCCTGTGTCAATGGGAAATTACAGGCAGGTTGTGTTCTTTATACATTTCTCAAAACTAATGACGAAATCGTCCTGTGAATATTTTTAACCCTACCTTACATTGGCTTTTTGGCTCTTCTCATATGGGGGGGGGGGGGGGGGGGGGCTGGTAGGCCCGCGGCACTTTGACACACTATAACTTTATATCGACCAATGCTATTACAAAGATATTTGGCATGTTTATAGTTTATCTCTTTTCCAACAAATTGAAAAAAAAAATAATTTGGTGTGAATGACGTCATCTATGGCTATGAAGTGTTGCGCAATATTCGAAAATTTCAAAAATTTTGTAAAAAGGCCTTAAAACATACTTTTTGAATTACGTTTTGATTTTTAAGGGCTTTTAGTATCTCTAGGTTATTTCTGAATGTATACGTTGTATTTAGACAAGACATTTAAGATTTTGAGAAAATTATTTTCTAAAATGCATGAGATTTGAAACAACCGAAATGGTTGCTCACTTATAATCAACCGGTTTTTAATTATTTTGAGCATTATGACTATATAGTTAGTTAGTTAGTTAGTTAGTTAGTTAGTTAGTTAGTTAGTTAGTTAGTTAGTTAGTTAGTTAGTTAGTTAGTATTTATACGAAGTTGCTTATTCAGGATGTTAAATTAAATTATGTTGAACAAAGTGCGCATGCACCACCTTTAAACCGAACTGTAATTACAATTTTTGTTGTCGTCAACGTGTCTCACCATTAACCTGTTAAGTGCAAAGTTGATAAGCATCCAAGGTGCAAGGGTGATAGTGTGATCGGAATTGTGAAAGTGCACCTTTTTCAATTAATGTATACCCACTCCGGTGCTTATTCAAATTCCTGAACCAGGTAAATCTAGTTCGACCTTCTTTAGCACTCGATTTTGGTTAGTAGATTAGATTGTCAATCACTTCACACATTTTTAACAAGTTTCAAGATCAGCCGAACGGCCAACAAAGACCCTCGCACATCAAATTGAATACATAGGGCATGGACTTCGCTTTAATCGGATCATACATTAATGAGTGTATTAGAAATTACAAGAGTTATATGAGGATAAAATATGAACCACTTAACTTTATACACAAGAGTTAACTTGCACATCGCACGACCTTGACTAGGTGATCCCAAAAGGTCATCTAAATGTCGCACCTACAATGCTCATTTGTTTTTATATACGCTTGTAAACCCGGACCCAGGGCGGCCTTGGTTACGCGGTGGCAACGACACACTTAGCACAGTATTTCCTACAAGATGCTGTAACTATTTGTACAGGTTACTAGTTATTTCCTGTAAAAGGATCCCCTCCCCCAAATATACTTGTAAGTTAATTTGATCTACCAAAATCTTTAAACTTTCTTGAGTGATACCTCCAAGGGTGAAAATATTTGTGCAGCAGCCTTTAGAGCACACTGTATTAAACGTCGTTGCCACCACGTAAACAAGGTCGTTATGATCTAACGAGTATTTCGCGTATAGCAAACCGCAAACTAAGCAGAAAATTGCATAGCAGGTATTGAAAGGTTTTGGACGCATCAACTTTGCATTTGTGTCTACCACGTCGCCTTGTTGGATATTCCACAAAATTGACCTTTTTGTCGTCCAAAATATAATTTCGAGCAAAGGTACGAAGGATATTGAATTTTAAGGTTATTAAATAGAAAAATCATTAACTTTTTGGAATTACCAATTTAAGTTTACCGTTTCTCTGAAGAACTTCCACGTGATCAATGTCAGGTACCTAGAACCCAGTGCGTTGTGCATTTTTCAAAGTGATTTTTACTTGACCCATTTTGGCTCGTTGTGATTTTAGATTAAAAATATATTTCACACACGTAGACTATGTCATGGCAAGTGGAGCTTCTAGAACTTAAACAGGCATCATGCACCTGCACCTCTGGGGTGCTTAAAACTCTTTGCAACAATAGAAGTGTTTACCAGTAACAAATTACCTAGACCGCCATTAGAAGGAAATACAGGACGTGTAGCTCTATCATCTACCATGTAATGTTAGACGACGTTGTACCAATATTAAAGGGATAAGTTAACTAACTGAGATTCAAGTATTTCAGATCCCAAGCACTTCGGGCTGCCACTACAAGTGGTAGCTTGTAAAAAACAAAGAGGAACAGAAATTATAGTGTGGGCTATCGTTGGTGAACGTGAAGAATAGCAGTTAGTTGATATTAAACTTGGAAACAATCCCTCCAACTAATTCAAATTTTAGAATTATTTTTGTGCTGATTTGTCCTTCTTTTAGTCTGACGTTCGCATGCGAGAGATCATGGAATTGGCTCATAAATTTCTCCAAAGCTTCTGTTTCTGCAACCCTCAGAATCAAGCTCTTATGCACAAAAGCCTTGATCAGTTTCTAGCATCAGGGCTTGGGGTAAGTACAAAGTTTATTTCCATGAAAAATTTACAGGCAATAGATTAACTTGATTGTAAGTAGATTTTACGGTTTCCACAAAATGGAAACTTTAAAGACTAGCAATTCTTGGGTATGTGAATAGTACTTACTACATTACACTACATTACATTATGCGTCTCCACTGAATGCTGCTAATCAACAAGGCTGCAGGTACATCTACCGAGTCCAGCGCATGAACAAGGCTGCAGATACATCTAACGAGTCCAGCGCATAAACAAGGCTGCAGATACATCTAACGAGTCCAGCGCATGAACAAGGCTGGAGATACATCTAACGAGTCCAGCGCATGAACAAGGCTGCAGATACATCTAACGAGTCCAGCGCATGAACAAGGCTGCAGATACATCTAACGAGTCCAGCGCATGAACAAGGCTGCAGATACATATAACGAGTCCAGTGCATGAACAAGGCTGCAGATACATATAACGAGTCCAGTGCATGAACAAGGCTGCAGATACATATAACGAGTCCAGTACATGAACAAGGTTGCAGATACATTTAATGCGTCCAGCGCAACTGGAATCACCATAAACATCTATTATTGAAGTTAAAAGAATGGTATATGTGATTAGAAGAAGGCTTATCAAAATAAATGGATGAATAACGATTAGGAAGCTAGTAATCATGCAAAGAAAGTTCCATCTGCTTGCGTTCACGTCAAAGTTGTCACGCATTAGCAACCATGCGTAGGAACGGGAAGTATGATGTGATATGCTACGTAGGGGACGGCTGATTCACCACAAGGTGAATGGCAGAATTTGTATAAAGCATGTTGGGGATAAAAATTAAGCCTCATTGTTATAAAAGCAGCTACAAGAATTTGAGAGTAGTCACCATTAATGTCTTAGTAGCCGATAGCTACATGCATACATTTGACCGTGTACGTTACTCGAACATCACCTTATATCTTGGGTTAGAAAGTCCAGTGTTGTCTATTCATTGTTACGTAATCCGTGACGTCACATTGTTGACCAAGTCAAACAAAATGTAAAGTGACCTAGAAATTGCTGACGTATTTTCATAATAAGTCACTAAGAGAGGCCTCGTCATCAAATAGAGTACTAAAGCGATGACGTCACCAAACCTCTTTCCAAGAAATCTCAGCAGACTCTAAGTCAAAAGGATGGGCCTACCACCAAATATCCGTATAAAAAGTATGGCGTTGAAATCTCGTTTCAACTTGAAGAAACGGCTGCTTGAATTTGGAAAAGTCCTTACCGAAACACTGTTAATTTTGCTCAGGTCATAAAATCATGAACTGTGTTCAAATAACAAGGTTTTGATAGGCATGATTCAAAGTTTGAAAGGGTGTATCTTGACGATTACTCAAGGTATGGTTCTCACATTTTGACACGTTATGTATGTCAACAAGAAAAATGCAATAAATCCAAAATATTATCAAATTTGTGCTATTCATTAAATCGTGACGTCACACTTTTGTACTTTATATGGGGGACCTAATAACAGCACTTCGATCCCAACTTCCAAAATGCAAATAAAGTACGAACGTTGAAATATCAGAGTTAAAAGCATCATGTTCTTCACGCTGTTTTACAAGATGCGACCACTAGACCATTCATCCTAACAGATGCAGACTGGAGAGAATGTTTGTCTGAATAGCACAATGGTGAACCGTTTCGGCTATGAAATATTTAATTTATATTCATGCTATTTTGGTTCTTATCGATATTTCCTAAAAATCCATTTGCAGATATTAAAATTAAAATTAAACGAACATTGAAATATGCCGAGGGCAGTCTTTGTGGCACTATTTTCGCAATTGTGCCTGCTCGTACATATTCAGTTTTGCAGCAGCTTGTCATTATTTCTTATTTCATTATTTATTGCGCTTTTCGTCTCCTTTTCTTAGTTATTGGAAGCCGAAACGATTCGTTATATCTTCATGGATAACCTGGCATTGTGTAATGAAGTGACAGACCGCGTTGTGCAGCAGATCATACACAGCATCGAATCAGGAGGGAAACATGTGCAAAATCTTAAATTATTGCAAACATTGTTAAAGGCAGAAGGACAGTTGGTCAGGAAGACACAAGATCTAGTTATGGCGGAGGTAATTAGTACCTGATCTTGTGCAGCAGAGGAGTGTTATTTCAGTTTCAGGGACTACAGTTTCATTAAATAATAAGTTTAGTTTTAGTGTTTAGCATATTTAATAATAATAATAATGATTTTAGTTTTAGTGTTTAGCATATTTAATAATATCATTAATAATTTTACTTTTAGTGTTTAGTATACTTTTTAATAATAATA
>JAAAKM020006971.1:123640919-123651142 GCA_010016025.2 Alatinidae sp. Z8VKAUB7J3 | reverse complement strand
ATAAGGACCTCACAAATGTTCACTAGTTTACCAGTAATTGGTGTTTGAGGGGAAGGAGTAAACTCTGACAAATTTTGAAGATTGTTTAACAGTATATTTTCTTAGCTTATTTGTAAAATCAAAATAAAACAAAATGGGGCAATTTTACCCCCAAAATAGTGACGTGTGGATGATATTGTGAAATAAATTTTAGCTCGCATCCAGTTATTACGGGAAACTGAGAACCTGCTGCCCCGGTAACCACAATTGCTCTATTGGCCCAACAATTTAGAGCAGCCTAGCATTCATTCAAGTTCTTTTTTTTCTAAGGAATCCCCATGAATGAAAATGTGGCATTAATTTCGCAAAGGCCATGGAACGTAAATGTTGTTCAAATCCCGTGAAAACTGGTCATGTACCAAAACATGGCGGATGCAGCAGACGGTGAGTAGTTGTCCGTCTAACTAGGAAGGAGTATTTCGACACTGGAAACGTACGATGCGACACGATTCTTTGGATATAGAATATTTAAGGAGTATGACATCGGGTTTCGTTTCTTTTACAGGAGATAATAAAAGCTCAGAGAAGGAAGAGCTGCTTGAAAATGTCAAAAAGGAGGTAGGTATTGAATGCCAAACGCTATTTACTCTTGTGCGACTCTGTATTTTGACTTCGATGTATTCCTCATCCATCAGTTCCTCTGGACTGATAGAATGAAATACGGCAACCGATGCCCTTAACTGCATTTGTTGTGTATTAGGTAGCGATAAGGTGTATGTTTAATGTTAGAATTAGCAGTCTCTCAGCCTTATTTAATATTAAACCGAGAGGACATGTCCTTTCAAACGCTGCACTCAAGATAGAAAACTTTGTAAAGAAAACTATCCTTTGCTACAAGCCACTAATGGCTCTATTAGCCCATTGTTACTCTAGAAACTTAAGATGCAGCTCATGTTGATGTTCATGACCTCAAACTCGTAAAAGCTTCCCGACGATTATTTCGGTGACTTCACAAGTAACAGTGACTAAGATTTCGTGCTATGACATGTGTAACTCGTAGAAGAAACTAGGAAATTTGACCTTGTTGCTTTAAGATTCCTAGAAATCGTTAACGTAAACCAAAGTTCTTTTCCTCTGGCTTATGGTAATCTGTGGGCACAAGGGGGGCAATCCCTACCATGGCCCTTTCAGTAGGTGGCTACCCTTTCAACGAAGATCTCATGCCTACGGTAATCTCTAGCCTTATGAAACTTAGTACAGAAGTATCACCGTGTAAATTGGTTTTAATTTATTTTCATGATAGTGTTAAAAACCAACAAGGTTATCAATTACAAGCTTGACAAGTCACTCTGAAATAAGGTATATTTGAAATGTAGAGTCGACCCCGGCACTGCCGAGATCCTGAAATCCTTACCGTATCCAGGCGTTTGTTATCATATTCTCCGGTTGGAGGTAACACTAAAGCGATTACATTGACTTTAACGAATCACTTATCAAACCTATACATCTCTTGCTATTTCTAACATCTTAATGAAGTTATGATCCAGCCATCATGGTTGTAAATATCGCTCCCCTCCCTTAGGTCAAAGGCTAAACCCTTTGTTGTAAAATATATGTAGTGCTAAAATACCGGAAGGGGAGGTGAAAGACACTCGTCCCTCTTTCAGCACTTGAAAGTAACCGGCCTACAGATTCGTGGTCCACACAAACCATACTTTAAAAAGACAGAATCTGGGAGATCTTTGATCATCCTTCCATTGCCGTGGCCTCGTTTTTTGTCAGCTCGAGGTACTTCTAATTTTTAAAGTTTGTTAGTTCAGCTGCAGTACGAGAGAACAGTGAAATATTAGTATGTTGCCAGGTATTGACTTAACTACCAAAATTTTCATACATGTACAAGATTTCCTGTTTCGTTTATTGTCAAGATAAGATCTACTTGTCGCCTTGGGTTAGCAAGAGGAGCTTGTAAGCTAAGCTTAATGCAAGTTTGGAAAGCGATTTTGCGACACACGATGGTTACAAGATATGGCTGTAATCGATATGACATACCACTGGTTTAAATAAGCTCAGTTTCGACTGTGTCGTGTTTGTGGAGCAATGGTTAAAGCTGGTCCGCCTTAAATTTGTTGCATTCTATATGGAACGCACGTGCAGAAAGGAGATTTTACTTTAAATAAACATCTTCAACGCGAGGTGATATGTTAACAGTTACGTAAAAATTATAATCACATTTTTACCACTTGATTACCAAAAGCATATGCATACATTGAATATGCAAACCCTGTAGACCCCTTGATTCACCAGTTCACAATGAAAACTTCCAAGTACTACAGTAGGCCTACTACCTGACTAAGTATGTTTTTCTTAACACAAATAAACTTACAGTTTTACTTGTGGGCACTGTATAAAACTTACTTAGTGAACTTGATGGAACTCCTGGTAGGTAGGGATGATTGATGTAAAAGTTAGCAAAGCACAAGGAGATTAGTACGTTGTCAAACAAAGCAGAATTCATCACTGCTTGATGAGGTTTTCAAATGTCAAGAGTATGTAAAAGCATAACATAATTAAATGCTGGAAGGGGAGGTGAAAGACACTCGTCCCTCTTTCAGCACTTGAAAGTAACCGGCCTACAGATTCGTGGTCCACACAACTTGCGCTACTGACGCACACTGTAAGGTCACTTGTGGCATATGCGATGGAAGCAGACGAGGTGGGAGTGGAGCATGAGCTAGTATAATTTTCTCAGCCAGACTTTCGTTGTAACCTTGTCTCCAGAATGAGGTTAAAAATCAATCTCACTATGGGAAAATTATACCTATTAACTTTCACTTCGAAAATTACGTAGCTTACAGTGGGCTCTTAACTGAATGATTAAGCTTAAAAGCTACATTTATCATGGGAGAGTTCAAAGCAAAGATGAGGGACTGTCAAACTATATAGGGATGGTGGTCAATGCCAATGGTTGAAGAATTAAAAGTTGTTATGGTTCTCAAAGAAATTTTTCGTTACTTGATAAAATGGAATAAACAGATGATATAAACAGATATAAACAATAAACAGATGGTATAAAACGTCCGACTCTGACTAACTTAAGCTGTCAACTTTCAAGTACGGCCTCTTGCCTACTTTATAAGCATAAGGGTTTGGACACTAATATGACCACATACGGCAAACACCACGCCCTCTAGTACCCCTTGCCTGAATTTTACGTTCTTTAAAACCTCAAGCACCCCCTAAGGAGGTCCCTGGACCCCTTTTAAGAAACACTGATTTACAGCACAAACTTCATGGAAGCTCACTGCTTTACCCTGGTTCAGGCTACCTCACTCCCGTAAAACCGCTAGCACGAAGGCAAGCTTGCCTGGTTCCGTCGCTTATGCGTTAATAGCTCATACAAAAACGTATTTTAATTGTGGTATTTTGAAATATGTAAGCCCTGGATGTTGTACTGTAACGTTTTGTACTTTGGCGCCCTCCCTTAGAGTCCGTAATTTATTTAACCATATCATATTTCTTATAATGTTGTATATCTATGTGTATTATATACTTATAGGTGCATAAGTGAAGTCAGCTTCTACCCGACTTTATATTTTCCAGGAAACGAATGTAAAGAATATTTTACTTGTTTAAAAACGAATTCATGTCGTTAAACCTTTTCTCCAGACACTGGTTGTGGCAAAGGATCAATAGTTATGGTCAGACCTATGAACCAGACGCCAGTTAATTTTTACTGTTTGGCTTGATATTTAATGGAAATGATGCGCAGGGGAAGGATTCTTGGTCGAATCGAGGTACCCTTCTCATTCTGCCTTTCTGAAAGCTCTTTTTATGAGCCAAAAATGTTAGTAAACAAACACTAATGCTTTGAATGTTACTAGGAATTGAAGAGAAAAGGCTGTTTCGTTTGCATATTATTGTTAAGATCAAAACAAGGACACTTGATCCGGATCATTAAGCTGGAGAGGATTTCATTGACCTAAGGCTTGATTACTCCAGTGGTTGCCTTTTTTTGCATACCCCTACACTGTTCTGGCCAGTGTCTGGAATACAGCTTAATAGATCGGTTACTGATGCAGGACACTATTTTTTTAAAGGAGAAAGGTAAGCTGGGGATACCTGCATTGCATAATTAGATTGGGAAGGAGGTTGTAGAGGCCAGACAAGCCTTCATTGTTTCTTCGGTCTGCCGTGAGACGCTGAAAGACATTGCCTTTCAGAATTGTTTAAGGCAGGGACGGGCAACCCTTTTCGTGTCGGGGTCCGATTCACGGTGTCTGGTGTTCTAGTAAAAGAGGCTGAAGAGAACAGGATTTCCGTGTATAGCCATTTCATCGCAGCTACAAAATTTTACTCATAAGAAATAGAGTGCAAGAGAAAAGCAGAAGATTATTTTAATCATAATGGTAATGGATTTAATGACGAGCAGAGCCAAAAAGATGTATTTCCTTGAACTTGTATATCTTTTTTTTTCTTATGATGATCTTCGCAAAACCCAATTAGGTCTGAGGGCCACTTAAAGGCTCAAGGCGGGTCAGATTTAGCCCGCGGTCCCCATGTTGCCCGTCCCTGCTTTAAACTTTTCAAAGTTATCGGCGTTCCAGTATTCATGTTATGTTTGTTGACTTCAGTATTCCTGTCTATAATTATTTTATATCGTCAATGCTTTGTAATGATAAATGACTACTTTGTGAAGAAAACATGACGTGTCAACATCAGGAACTGTTATCTCGAGTATTTTCTGCAAATTATATTATTTGAAAGATTTAAAGGCTGCTTGGTAGTGCTCGATGTAAGTTGAACGAGAACGTTATTTGGAATGTTCAGGATTACTGACAGGTACAGGTTTGGTTTGGAACTTTTCCACTATTGGCATATTATCTATTTATATAAACAGTTCAGGAAATGGATAAGTAGCCGTTCTCTAATCGGTCATGTATTTGTAGTTTATCAAATCAACGACCTTTTTCAGTAACTTTAAGGGTTGGGGGTCGGGAATGGATTTGGATAAAGAAGTAAAAGTGACTACTAAATAGTCCGCTCTCTTCTGTATATCCGGCTTCTTTTCTTCGTACAGCTGTACAACAATTCAGAACGCCGCATTTTTCTTCCTTTTTCTTCTTTCTTACTTGCTTAATTTCTTTCTTTCTCGTCTTCTTTTTTTTCTTTCTCTCATACGTTTCTTCTTTCCTCCCAACACTTTTGTTTTTATGCTTTTTCGTTTTTTTCTTTCGTTCTTTCTTTCGTTTCTCATTGCGTTCTTTCGTTTCACCTTGCGTTCTTTTTTTCCTTTCTTCCTAACTTCCCTTGTTTTCCTTTCGTCGTTTTTTCCTTCTCTCCCACCTCTTCTCATCTTTCTTCTTTCCCCCTTTCTTCCATATAATTTTTTCTGGTTTTCTTGTATTTATTTCTATCTTTCCTCCTGTGTACAAGATAAATTGTCGAACAACCTTGTAATCGCTAGCAGCATTTGCCCTTGTGGAGAAGTTCCAACTTCATCTATACCTAGAACTTATTCGAAGGTTAGCCCTCTGCTATTTCACATGGAGTATTTTGATATTGGAATGACGTCAAGATTTCCCTTGTAAACAGAGTAGTTAAATGGTTAGCCCATCCCGATACGAGTCAGTGAAGTTAACTGGAATATTTCGATTTATAACATATTTAAGAATTAGAATTCAATAATTTCCTCGTGATTGGCTCCAATGTGAACATTCCAAGGCATCAAGTTGAAGTGCTAGGCATCAACGTATCAGTTTGGTGTAGTTTAAGGTCGGATCATTCGGAGACCATGAAGATCAGGGGTGGCCAGTCTTTTTCCCCTCTTAGCCGGGTTGTAATTGCGGGAATCAAGAAGGGTCGCTACCAATTCTTTTATTAAACTAGAATTCCGATTTGGCAGGATGATTGCTTAATTGAGTGTTTAAAACCATGAATATGTGGCAGGTGCTCTCGATATTCATGTTTGGACCGAAATTGAATAAATTTTAGAATGTTTTCTGGGCCACACGCTGGCCACCACTGATGGGGATAGTTGACTGCACCACAACCCTTCGAAACTATTTCTAGTTTACGTACCTTTGGAAGTTAGGTATCAGTTCTGGCTAGTAGCGTACGTACAGTTGGAAGTCGCGCAGTTTGGGGACATGTATTGTAAGGGGGGTATGCATTATTCTGGGGTGAATGTTTTCGTATTGACCTCGCCAGACTTACTTAATTTCAATTAAGGTCAAACTATTTCCGAGCTCTCCGATATTTATATTTGAGCCGAAATAGAATGGATTTTCAATTTTTAGTTGGCCGCACGTTGGCCACCATTGACCCCACAACTATTTGAAATTATTCCTAGTGTACCTACCTTTGGAAGTTAGGTATCAGTTCTGGCTAGTAGCGTACGTACAGTTGAAAGTCGCGCAGTTCGAAGACATGTATTGCGAGGGGGTATGCATTATTCTGGGGTCAACGTTAAAAGACTTTCCGTGTAAGTAGTTGACTTTGCCAGACTAAACTTACTTTGATTTAATGTCAAAGTTTTGTAGTAAGTCATGCGCAGGTGCTAGCTAGTATTGTACGTATTTGAAGTTAGACGACTTCGGGTTCCATGATGTTCCTTGTGATTGCGAAGAATCAGTGAACCGAACTAACGTTGTGCCGAAAAAGCATTCGAAAACATCCCTTGTACTCTCGGGTGCCTAATTGTAGGGGTGGTACATTCCATTGTGGGTAAAATTTCACTATCCATTTCATTTTATTATGACGCCCTCAAATAAAGAAATTTTGCGGGACCATTCCCCCCTATTAAGCCCCCCTATTATTGGGTCTGCAAGGTAAGATACGAAACTAAGTGCAAAACTGATGGACTTTCTTGTTCCTTACTTCTCAAATAAGTCATAACAATTGCCTTGCTCTTTGTCATCTGCAGGAGTTTCTTTCTTTTGACAGGTACTTTTTTTTTCACCAACCCCCCGTTTATTGTGACCCCTCCATTTTAAAATGTTTTAATGGAAGCACCCCCCTGCTGTCACCCCCTATACTATTAGGCACCCGAGAGTAAGTAAGTGAGCCTTGTTCCTTATCTGAAGTAGTTGATAGTAGAACATTTTCTGGAGGCGATCTGTCTACGGTAGCCATTATTGTACTTATTAAGAAAAGTTTAAGTCAGATCATTTCTGGGAGCTCTCATGTACTGAATGTGCACTGACCGTAGGTGAGAGTTCCCGGATGTTCTGTACAGGCCCGGACAACATGCAACCGGAGGCCAGAACTGGAGGCCACACTGCTTATCAGGGGTCTAAACTGTGAGATTGGCCTGAACTGGAGGCCATTGACTAAAGATACATTGTGTATCAGCAATGACTATAATTCTAGTAATTCCAGTAACCTTCCATCATAGCACATCTAGGAAGCACATATCTATTTGTGTTCATTACAGTTCATTACACAGCATTTCGGAGAACGTTTTTGTCACAAATTGCAATAATTTTATATCAGTTTATCCTCCTGAATAAAATACACGTTCACCTTCTAGCCAAATCTCAACAGTTCTGTTGCGTTTCGGCACCACAATCGTTTTGTGGAAAATCGCAGGTAGAAGTATGTGATCTACGTTTTCTTTTATTGTTAACGATTTCATTTCCAGTACTTCAATACTGTTTTGTGCATATATTATTCTAACAAAGCCAAACCAAGTGCTGATCGATAAACGCAATGGCCTCCAGTTCTGGCCTCCGGTTGTTCAGGCCTGCTATTTAGATCGCTCCGGGTGGTTTACGTTGAAAAGAGTCAAGATTAATGATTCCAGTATATTTGATATTAAGCATTGGCAAAGCAGCTAGTTTTTAAACTCTGATAACGAATATTTTCACGAGATATGAACATTACAGATATTCTTATTTCGAGCACTCTTTTGCCAAAGTTTAGTTGTGCGAAAACGAACTTGTGTAGTCTCCTAAGAGTCATAAATAATGTTTGCTACCAAGAAAATATGTTGGAAAATTATTTCTATAACAAATTTTTAGAAGTCTTGATAACTGAGTCAGAACGTAATGGCCGATTACCGCAAATGCTCGTTTAAGGCCCCCACTTTCCTATCTCCCCCCACCCCCACACAACTTTCAACAGGCCCTTATCATTTAAGGTTATTCTGATGAATAAGCCGCCGTCATATTACTGATTACTGATCGATTTATTTGCATTAAATGGGTGTTTATTAAGCAGGGTATTTCTTTGGGTCGTGTTTGTTTTATCTTGGGCCTTTGTGAAGTGGTAATGTTTGAGGTCTGTTTGTTTCTTACTCAGGAGTACTGAGTTATAGTCGCCCTCACTTCCCCCACCCCGCAGATTAATGTTATCACAAATTCTCCAGGTACCCCAGTTCTTATTCGGCCAGTCCCAATCATTAGCGTTTTCAAATTCGTGTCGGTGATAAAATTTCAATTAATCGAGGATCCTCGTCAACTTTTCAATTGTATCTTCGTTTCTAGCTATTATTCGGTACATCTACCCATAGATGGAACGTGAGATGGGATCGTTTAATCGTAGAAATTTCGTTTCCATTTTCTACTTATTTTTATCACCACCCAAACATAACAACCCCCCAGCCCCACACCCACACTCATTACTGATTTTCTTTAACCTTTGATATTCCTTATTATTCTCTATCACAATTATTATTCGGTATTTAGAGTATTGAGTAATACTAACTGAAATTATAGTTAAATTCTTTTTGATAACTTTTTGTTGTACCATTTGCAGGGGATAGTTTTGCCTGTGCGAAATGCCCCGTACATAAGTATTTAAATACCCCCTCACAATATTTAAGAACTGTGGATAAACAGAGGTGCCTTGTCGCGTCGTAAATTTGTCAGTGATGACGTTTCAGGACGTCCTTCTACCACAACAAGTTAATTAGTTAAAACGGCTGTCAAAGTCGTTTGTCTTATAGTGACAGTGTCCTTTCTCAGTTTCACGATACCGGGTAGGTTTTTGTACGAGATAGGCGTTTCAGTCACACGTTACCCATGCCATGTGGTACACATTTGGTACCAAAGTTGCTCAACGGTTGTAGAGCTGTTTTAAGCTTCGATGTGAACGCAGTAATAGAGTGTGCCTCGTTTGCTTCTATGGCGTACACTCTGGCACTATAAATTATAGCGAGTAATCACACAGTTACAATTTTAAATCTTACAAAACATTAACATACCATGACGAAATTCGAATGTGGTTGAAAATCAGCAAAATAACCGTTGATGTTACCACGAATGTTGGAAAGCCTGCACATAAAGAAAAAGCACACATGAATGAAGATCAAAGCGAATGTACAGGAAATACCTGTATCCTATGACTGGCGTTCCTGTGTGTTTTCTACTAGTCGAATTGGTTCAATAGGTATCGCCATGTTTGGCAAGACTGGAAAAGGAAAACTAGGTTCTAACAACAGAGAGGTCGGCAATGGAAGCTGGCTCCGGGGTGTTCAGTAAACAGCGGTTACAAAGATAACTTCGTAATACTGTATTGCATTGCTTTATCTCTTTTCCTTCCCCATATTCCAAGGTTTTTACATGGCGTGCAACCTTTAGCATTTTCCTACAATGTCTTTCACGCTCACTTACACTTTCGTCTGTTGGCTTCTCCGTTTTCATAGCAGTTATCGGCCTACTGTATTGACTTGAATAAGCATTGTCATACGACGGAAAGGTTTTTACCGGATAGTTTCTCTTTGGCTTGTATACCGCACCAAATAGCGAATACGTTGTGTAATACACAATTTAGTATACAATGTTTTCGCTATTTCGTGCAGTATTCCTGTTCTCTTTGGCTTTTACTTTACATACGACGTCAGCATTATATTTACCCTTTTTATCGACGAAGTTGTAAAGGTGGTACAAGGAATATCTAATGTTGCATACACCATAAATACAGGACTGTTGTCGCTTTCAGAAGATGGCCAATAGTGCACACCAGACGTTAAAAGAGAACATCACTAATTTTGTGAATTGTCTTATTGGACCCAACGCCTTATTTCAACGAAGTGCACGGCCTTACTAATATGAGCTATAAGAGCTACCTTCCTACTTGTATGTAGAAAGAGCTATAGATATGTTATCTCTTTATCTCTTACATATAGCTACAGTTGTCCGAATGCTCCTTTCTCGACGTAGAAATAGCATAAAAAGCCACGTATGGTTAAAACTGTCCTCTGTGGTAACAGCTATGACTGGTAGCACAAAATGCTAAACACGATG
>JAAAKM020006971.1:123621516-123640819 GCA_010016025.2 Alatinidae sp. Z8VKAUB7J3 | reverse complement strand
TTTTTATCTCCTAAATTAAAATGGTTTCGTTTCCCTTATCCCCCCAAAATGATAAAGGGTAAGGTAAAGGTAGTTCCATACTCTATCGAGGGCTTCGGGGATGATTCGGTAGACGATCACATGTCCTGAGCCACTGGATTGTGAGATAGGGTGGCCAGCTCCATTGCTCGCCGCCTTTTATGCTTCCCCAGCTAACATCGGGCACCAATTTTACCCGCTGAGTTTGAAGTAGGAGTTTTCAGATTGACGGCAGGGCATAGTCTGGGAGCATCAACCTTCAGCTTCTAGACAAGCTCTCTGCCCATTGACCTAACTCCTCTTCATGATCTCTGTTTGCGTAAAATTCTTGGCAGTAAATTTAATGCCAAGATCTACTACGTTTGTGGCATACGTCATCATTGTTACTACTAGTACTACTTAAGACGTTCGTTATAACAATTTTGTACTGTAATAAATAAATTTCAGCCACATATATTAAACGACCAATGTAAAAGAACTTTAGAAACAAGATTGTACAGTAATGACCACTTTGCGCTGACTCTAATCAACTTTTTGTCTTTTACATAAACGATATATTACTTTCGACGGAAAAGAAAAGTTATGATTTGCAATTACGGTTTTGATTATAATTAGCCATTTCTCATTTCACTGAAAGATGACAAGGATTATTAATATATAATGTAATTAATACCACCAAACATAAAAGTAAGTGAATGAAAATCAATCAATGAGAAATAATCAAATTTAAAAAACACTTTGTATTAACAGAATCATGTCATATGGCAAGAAATACACGATGATTCACACATTTCGTGACTGAAAATACAGAAGGAATTTTAAATATCCTTCTTGTAAAGAACTACGCAGCTGAAAGACGCAAACAAGGTTTAATTTTGAATTCCTTAGCGTTCTTCTAACAGCGCACTTTGCTTCTTATCGACACTAGCTTTTTCTACGTTAGTAAACAAAATTGTCAAAAACTGTTGAAGTCAGACTTCATTGTATCTATGTGGGCTAAAGTGAAAGCTGCCTGCTGGTTTACAACGTTACCTGACGGCAACGAAGAGCTTCATTTACGTGAGAAGTGAGTTACATTAGAAAGAACAAACCAATATATCTTCTATAAAGTTTTGCCAATCAAATATTGAAACGTAGATATCAGTTGTCTTACCTAGAATGTGCGACTTTACACCCTATACTCTCAATTTCATAAACTTATATATCAATGGATAATATGTTTAAATTATGTTTCGCCTGTTGCCAAGGCAATTTTGGTTAGCAGATTATCGTACGTCGAATGCCCTACTTGTGGCAATAGAATCTTACGAACAGTAGCAAAATTCAAACATACAGCCCCCGCATACTTATCAACAGACGTTTTCTGACAGTCTCCTTATGGTGACTATGTACCTCCTACCTGTACCCGACCTGTAGGGGGAGGTGGGCTTTAGAGGGCCAACCCCCCAAATTAACGATCAGCTCCCTTCTCATATCAAGATTCAAACATCCATAGGTTTTACCTAAGCAGTTCCTGTGTAAAGCTCTTCCAAAATTCAGAATAACAGCCTTCCAATTTCTACCTCTTGTCCCTGACCCGACGTGCACAACACTACTTAGAAAGACTATTACCATGCATAACAATTACTGCTAAATAGTAAATACAAATTTAGTGAAAGTAATTAATTACCCCATCCTAGAAGATAAAAATATTTCAGCTTTCCACTTCCTTTGTCGATGACTGTTCGTGTTGACAGGAAAATATGTATCGCCTCAGCTAACATCCAACTAAAGAAAGCCAGGAAGAAGAGCTGCAACGATCCACACAGAGCAAGGCAAAACCACTGCAGTGACAAAGAGAGAAGAGAAAATTAACAATGTTTAACACGCAAGAAAAATATATCACTAATGGGTGGAAACTTACACATATTTGGTAGCAGCCAAAAATAGCTGTGAAAGATTTTCAGTAAAAACTAGGCTTATTACTATAGTTGGAGTAGTCTTACATTTTTAAAAAGTTAAAAAGATATGAATATTGAAAAGAAGAAAATGGAAAGGTGTGCAGGCAGAATGAATGCTCATCACATCCTAAAAAAGGTACTTGACAATAGTGTTAAATTGCGTTTGCAAAGACAGTACCTTAGAAAAGGACAATTTGATCAACTTGAAGGTCGGTAGAAGTATTCCACCCAAGAAAAGCAACAGTCCAAGTATCAGAGACACACAAATGTTCATCAAAATGATTTTTCTGTCCGGACCAGCAGCACTAGGAGGAACAAGATAAGAGAGCATTATTTCAGTATGTCTTAAAAGCGATAACATGTTAATAAACAAAGTTAGACGTTCACTTTACTTCACTATTCTTCTTTTTCCCAAGTGGGGCATAAGGCTGGAATTATATTTCCCCACGGCGACTGATGCAGTGCAGCATTCTGCATGTAATCTCATGTGAGCCCTGTCCCTTTTAGCTCACCGTTTATGGTTACCTGCGCATAGACAAAAACTACTGACGCAATAATGCCTGCGCATCTCACCCCACTTTTGTGTATCCTGAATTAGCGGTCTCCCATTTCCATTTTCATGTTTCAGTGCACCATGCAAAACCCTCAGCATAGACTGTAAGATAAGAGGCGACTGCAGTCAAAAATCACTCTCTCTGAATGAAATGCTACGGAGAAGGGTATCATTTGACGAAAGTAATTGAAAAGTTTCTTTGTCTGGATTACTTGACAAAATTGTATGAAGTATCCAAGTAGACGGATTGTTTTGATTAATATTCCTAAATTTTTAAAGACAGTTAAATCCCTTCATTGAAATCAGACGATTGGGTGCGTGTGTTTCCTGAAAAGGACTTATCTTTGAAACAGACTAAAAAACCTGCCTCTTTGGCGATATGCCTTTGATAACTGATCACTCAAAAGGAAGTACCTAAAGCAAATGACACAGAAATACTAATAGGTCTGCTCTACTACTTTTAGGAACTTTGTCTGCACGAAGGCTATGATAATGGCAATCTCTCAGTGCAGCCCCCTGATAAGCAGTGGGGCCTTTCCCCAGGGACCTATTCTTTCCAAGCGGAAAGCGGTTTCCCTGGGGGGAGGGGGAGGGGGGATCGTCATTGAGATTGCTACAGGGATTGATCTATTTTCAATTTAACAAATAACATAATAACATAATAACATAGGATTTAAAGAACATGGAAGGCCGCTGCCGCCGCAATTCGCGCCGCACACGGATTCAAGGAGTGGAGAGGGCTCGCAGGAATAAATAAACACCGCTTTCTATGATGATGGCTCTCCTCTAAGTGATTTCGGCCTGCCACTCTTAATCCTAACGAATCTTCCGGTACATTTAGTGACCACTAGTAAGAAAACACGCCCTTAAAATCACTAGCCACGAGACAAACCAATGTGCGCTGTTCAATATCACCATCAATATGCACATCGTGCTGCAGAACGAAATAACATCTTCGATTAGTTCTGGAAAATGGCTTTCATTTCTTGGGCTGACTTTCACAGGATCCTTATCATGTGCGCACGAAAGTCTCCATCGATAATAGTTAGGCATAACAAATGCATGGTCTCTTTGGAATTTAGCAAAATTGGTGTTTAGTATCTGTTCTTCCTCCTTTAACATAACAAAGTGTAAATCGATTTGGAATTCTACGACATGACATAAAAGGGCATGAGACGATACAAAACAGATGTAATGCCTGCACTGTTGGAATTTCCAGGTAGGTTGCATCCTATTCTTTTTTTGCCCTTTAACAACAGATACCACGTACGTTTTTACGTCAATTGAGCATCCATTATTGAATCGTTAGCTTCAGACATGGGGAGCAAATTTCACCTGAGTACCCGGGAAGTTAGATAAAATCATAAAACCCGTTTTGTAGACCTGCACAAAGACGTTGTCCTTATTTGTAACGGAGAATAATCAACATCTTCACGTTGTAAAAAGTGCAATTTCATCACCAATATCAAGGTAGTTATTCGGATTTTCCCTGTTTGCAACTCACCAAACCATAATTATAGACAAGTAATAATGATAAGAGGGAAGTCGTCTTTACCTGGAGCAGCATACGTGTCCCATGCATGTCAGCAAGCCCAAAAAGATGCAGCAAGCACACCCAATAATTACAGCCAAACTCACTGATAACACGTAAATACCATCTCCGCTCCGCTGTTAAAAATAGTACAAAGGATTTTAAACATTGGAAAAACGGACATTTTATTGGAATGAAAAAGCTTGGAGAACAACTTAAAACAACGTTAGTTTAAGAGGAATTGTGTGTAGTTGCATGCGTTCGTTAGCTATCATGCGCATGTGTTGTTCAAGGCAGCCAATGTGACATAAAATAAGTGTGTATATGCATGCACATCTTGGTATGCATGCGTGCCATGGAGTAGTGAATATAGGAGCAAGCATTGCATACATGACCGAGTAATTTTTTAACAAGACGGTGGTGAATAAGCAGAAAGTAAGAGTTAATCTGATGGGTATAGAAGCCATCCGAGGCAAGGGATAAATACGGTAGATGACATATCATAGCATAAACAAACATGATTACTTTGGGAAGTACTGTGAAAACACATTGAATCGATTTTCAGGTGCGACTTACGCTTATGAGAGAAGGCAAAGAGACACGAAATACCAATGTACAAGGTAACACGTTCGTCTTCCGGAACAATAATTGAACTGTCAATAAAGTGTATTTATTTGTCAATTTTTCTTACCTGTGTAATAATTGGTACTTGCTCAAGAACAGCGAAATTAGTTAGATGGTTACATCTACAGGTCACTTTTCTTTTGCCATTTCTTTGCTTTTTAACCGATGCTACTTGGCAACCTCTGGTAGACCAACCCCCACTTCCAGAGCTACGGCGTCAAACAAACATATAGCAGAAAATAAAATACGGCAAAAATAGTAACAGCATTTTATGATGGACAAAATAACACAAGGTCTTAAAGAGACATTCGCATAAAAGTCACCGGACGTCGGACTACATTTACCGTAGGTTGATAGTCACGGCTACACATGAGATATGAGAAGTCAGCACGCCACAAGAGATATAAGATATTAACCTAAAAAGCTTTCGGCAGAATGTGGGGGGCACCATGTAACAGTAGTGTTTCTAAGGGCTTTTGTTTTAAGGGCTCGTGTATAAAGGAATCAAACATAGGTAAAAGGTACAAAACTACATCTAAGTAATATGCAAGAAAGTCTGTAATTAAAGAGAGGTTTTTTATTTCCTCATGATTTTATGTTCCGGAAGAGAATAAAAGCGTTCGAAATAAAAGGTGTGGGTGAAAAAAGTTTCAAAAATAAATAAACGGGGTGGCTGGAATAAGTATGTCTTGGGTGGAAATTTTCTTGTAAATTAATAAACGTCCCGGGACGATTATTCCGGGCACGAGAGTAGTGTAATGAACGAAAATTACTACAAACAACGTTGCAAGAAAAGGCTGGGTTCTGATTACTTTTTAATTTGTTAAGGGGACTTTCGTGAGTGAATGAGTGTTATCGATGTACAGAACGAGCATTTATGTGTATGGTAAAGAAAGCATCCTGTCATTATAACAAAAATAGAGAAATAGAGGAAATAGCAATGATAAACCCTACAGCTGTATCAGGTACTATCAAAAGTGCAATTTTGCGAAGTTCTATCTTACAAAACTCCAAGAGTATTAGTTTGGAGACTTTTAGTAAGTTAATAACAAGAGCATGCGATGACAAATACGGCTAAAAATTCCGCATCGAAGCCTATGAAATTTGTTGTGTTTTTTTGTTGGTCAATGACCCAAACGGGAAACTTGACTTGAGAATGCCTTTAACGTCGATCGATTTATTTATCGAATTTTTTCCCGTTACAACTTTCGAAATGCGTGTCATTCTCAGGGCATTTGAAGCACTGAGTTCCTCTGATCTTTTAATTTTTTGATCTTGTTTCATGCTATGATAAAATGACAATTATAAACACCGCAACATATTTTATTATTTTATGATCTGCATCAGGTTGTTTCGTTAGCTCGTAAAATTTTCTATGTTATCTTTTTGCTATGATTTAAGCAATTCTTACTTTAATTGCGTCGTCTCTCTGTAACCCTAAATTTTCTTTGACTTATACAAGGTCATAAAATATTAAAAGTGAATCATAGAATTCAACAAATTCTAAGCTTTGGTCTTTTAGTAGCCATGTTTGCGTGCAACAGCAAGCCCTTGGTAAGGCCTTTAAATTAGGAGTGGCAAAGCTCTTTTTGTTTTAACGCATGCAGTTTGCAAGGTTGCGCTTCAGACACATTCACGTCAAACTTAAAAGGGGAATTGATGCAGCTAAAATTCACTGAATTTTGGAAAACTTTCTCACAACAAAAGTTTTTGAAAACGAACTGCCATGGTCACTAAATTGTTTAAATGAATCTAGAATATGTTCCTCCCCACTTTGGACGCTGATTGTTTAATTCAATTGTTTTAACCATTGTCATTCCTACCATGACAGTAAGTTTATTTACACCGTGAACATGGCTCAATGTTCCATCTAGAAGAAAAGTATTGAATAGACCTCAGAGAAATTAAATGACTCAACTGGGACTCGAACCCGTAACCTACGCTTTTGCATGTTTGCTCATTTAACTGAGTTACGTAACCCCGGTGTTAATATGCCCTAATCGCCGCATTAGCTATCAATCATCCACCGGTGGACATCGACATCCAGCTCAACGCAGTTAGAGACCAGCCTCTAAATGTCAACTTTTTCAACATTGGCGGGAAAACTCTCGTTTTATTGTCTGCCGGAACTTTAGAAAAATTTAGAGAAAAGGATTCCCAGGATGGCTAGGAAATGACTTACCTTTCGAAGTAAAACTAAAACTCACAAAATCATACTTAAAACTTAAAAGCCATAATAACTCACTTAAGAAGCTCACAGGGAACGAAAGTGCTAATACTGAAAAGCAACAATAACAAAACCATGACCATTACCACATACAGCAGCAATATTCTGTTTAAAACCATAACTAGTTAAATGAACGTCAAACAACATGAGAGAATTTCAGGGGAAAAGCTCAGGCAGATCAGGACAATGTCCAAGAACCAAACTTCTGAATTTGAAGATCTTACTTGGGAAGAGTAGTGAAGGCTGAAAGGCTTGTTTCTGTGTTTCAATGAACACACAATGGCATTTAACACAGCTCTTTGCGATACCTTTTGAATCTACATGCCTGGCATGTTTCATGATACTACAAATTATGTACGATGACCAAAACACCACTGTAAGGCTTTTAAGGGCCAACGTGAATGTTGGATTAGGAGTCTTTCAAGGCTCTTTTCTGTTACAACACTTGTTTAATATTTATTCTGAAACTATTGTAAAGGAGACACTAAATGATTCCGAAGAAAAACTAAGGGCTTGATGCTATAATATGACAAATTTAAGATATGCCGATTGCATTGTTTTGATATCTGCGCGCAAGGAGGAGCTCTAAAACTCATTGATAGAGTTAGAACATAAAGTAATAGAGGCGGGTCACCCCTGAACAAAAAGAAAACCAAAGTTATAGGCGTCTAAAGTGTTGCCGTGGCTTCCGAAGATGTTCAAATTATTGTCAATGGTTATTTAGCGGAGAATGCATGGGAAATCGCATGCCTTGCCGTACTATATACAATTATTATGGCCATGACAAGGTCATCATCATCATTAATTTGCCCATATAAACCATAATAATTCTTTAAGGCTCTATTGCTTAGATGTCCTTTAGCAACCGGTGTAAGGCCTCCGTCACCATCATCATTCTTCGCAGTTGCTGCTCATTAATCTGTAGGCCAGAAGCGAGTTTCCTCCATCTATCATTATCAGAGATACAGAACAACAACTGTTTCTGAAGGCAGTCGTTTCCAACATGTGAAATGTACCATATATGTTGTCACTTACAGAAATCTTGGATGCTGGTTGTCTTTGGAATTCGCCTCAATTCTTCATTGTTGATGACGTATGCCCATGATGTAGTCAATTCTGGGTTGAAGTGCTCATCGTGTCTTTACGTTTGAAACATCCCTTTACCATTCGACTTAGGAAACTATTCCATACAATTTCACACTTTTTCATTTCAGCAGCAGTCAATTTCCAAGCTTGTAATAAATAAAGAAGCCTGTTACGAATATATGCCTCCAGAAATATAATTCTTTTGGACTAGTGAATTCTCTTGTTCAGAACAACTGGTTTAAGCTGATTCCATCTTTGGTAGGCACTGTTTATGTGGTTGGTAATGAACGACGGGGTGTTTGAGGGTACATTGGATAACATGTGACCTAGATATTTGAATTGTGGGACGTTTTCAAGATCTTCGTTTTCAAAGTTGATTATTGGTGGCAGGATCAGTATTTCGTCTGAGGCATTAGATATAATTGTTTTGTTTTATCTTTGGCTATCGTTAATCCAAGTCGTTTCAAGGTGTTGTTGTTTCAAAAAGAGACAAGGTATTGGAAAAACATGGTAATTAACGATCCTTGTGGCAGTACTTTGAGTGCATCATATGTTTGATCTAGTTAACTAGCCAACAGCAGTTGACTCACATGCTTTAAAGCGTAAAACAGGCCTTCCCTTTTCCTCGGCATTGCTGACTGAGATTTTCCAATTTACTGCCCTGTATTTTCAGGGCCAAGTTTCAAGAGAACGGAGAAACATCCAGTAAAACAATGTAAGAGAAGATGTCAATAAAGATAGGATGTATACCATTAGCTCGGGGTTTTCGCCCAATTTCTGTTTTTCTCAAGATCTTATGAACCTTCTAAACCATATCTATTTGATAGGCGACTCCATATCTATTTAACGTGTGTCAGTTTTCTGGTCTAAAACCGGAACAGATGACCTCTGGCCTCATGGCCTTAGGTCAGGGTGACTTTTCCCCATTTCAAAAAATCGAAATATTTAGAAAATTTTCGGTTAGGTTCAATAAATGGAATAACATAGTAGAAATGCAGTTTGATTACCATTTAGGAAAAACTCGTGACGTTTATATTAATGAACTCCCAAAAAACTGAAAATAGTATAATATCTCACCGTCATGATAACTTTGACGTCTCAAATTGTTTGAAAAAAAATCCAAAATTATCTGTGGGAAAAATAAGGAAAATGGGTTTATTACATTTTTGTTTTAATTTCAAGCTAAGATCAAAGACTATGCTCTGAAGCAGCTAAAATTATTTATTTTGTCGTGTGTATTGATTTTAGGGACACATGAAAATTATTATTACACCTCCAAATTTTCTAAGAATTTCGGTTGTGAAGCGCAACGGAAGAACACGCAGCAATCCTGTAATATGCAGCACATTAAAGTTTACACCATCAGCATCTTTACTGTCATTGTAGTCGTAGTTATTGTGAGCATATGTCAGTCATCACAGTCCTTTGCAGAACAAAGGATGACTGTGAACTTTTGCCCGAGCCATACCATCCTGCCCTGTACTTTCCCATGCCAATTCTGTTTTCCTTATCAGTGTTAAATTGCATGTCTTCGTTGTTTCTTAGCTCTTCCCCTCCTCCAAGCCATCAAATGGAATCTTTAAATCCAAATAATCGAAATATGCTTGAGCGCTTTGCAATAATAAGATACTCCTATGACAGGGCTCGGGAAGAAGTTGTTTTGACTTTGATTAAAAGATAATTAATTATAATTAATCTTCAACCTATGAGATGACAGACCACGGTAGTGATTCTGTTTTCGATATCCTCATATCCATCCGTGCGTTTGTAGTATAGTCTTCTGGCAAGGTAGTATGAGTAATAACAGCTCTGCTATCGACCCTAACGTGACATCATAGAGGTAGTGTACCCTCATTACAAAACAGCCACTCGCTTTGAGTAAGTGTGTTCCTTTACAGAACAGATGCCTCTGTTATGACATAACAAAACGAGAATGTGAAGAAGAAGAATATGTTGTAGTTTTGATTTTCTATTTCTTTCTCTATACTAAAATTCGTAATTAATTCCTTGACAGTTATCTTACCCAAACCGTATAAACATGAAGTACAAAGAAACGTACAACCACTGAGGTTGTCAAAAAGACGAACCATTTCATCTTAAAACTACCTCTGCGTATTAATGCGTAGAACTGCGTCGTGATGATTGACGATGCCTGAAGTTCCAGACATTATGACAGACAATTTATACTTTTCTTTCATCTATTGTTAAATTATTTGAAGTAATGATGATTTGTTTCGTCGTCGGGAACGATTTTTATCATTATGATCTCATCCTTGTGACACCACCATTAGCTGTATGCTGAGAGAACATCTTTTAAATTCAATATGAGGACTAGTCTAAACTCTCAAAACAGAGTAAGGAGAAGATCACTAGGCTTTCACTAGACTTCAATGACTATTAGAGAGCTGTTTTCTTCTACTTTGATGAAACAGGAAAGAGTTATTACATCAACTCTAAAATTGATGACTATAGAAACGTAGCCTCATCCATCTGGACACAAGAAAGTTTAACTCTCCTTTATATCATTTTATCTAACGCTTTCCTATCTTAAGCATTCTTTCAAATTTAACGCTAACCAAAATAGCATGTTTATTTATTGAGATATTCAATGCAAACGTATAGCAGGCATATGCATTGGTTTATTTACACTTCCTATCCAATCCATCAACACAAATGTACAAAAGAGTCCCTTTCTTGAGGTTCCAAATTGTCCTTCAACTTCCCATTCCTTTCAGACTATAATTTTATCATAGTACACATCATGTAGACAACACAACAAGATTGTTGCTCGTGAGCAACGATTGTTCTGAGAGTGGTATGAAAGACATCAGCTTATGAAGGAAACAAAAATATCTCCGAGTTGTCATCTTTCCTACATCTAGGATAGATCCTTGCAGTCAGCAGCAACAATTTACTACAGTTGTTGGTAAAATAAAAGGTTTGTCGGCTAACTGCTATCGGCAATGCCTACTGCAGAGTGTGGTAAAGATGGATACATTTGCCCCAGCCTCTACTTTAAAAAATGCGTTCCCGCAACCCTGAGCACTGAGGGCACTTTCATAAAAGACGAACGCATTTACCATGCTCTTGAATTAAACATTCGACTTGCGACAAAATGTTTCATGATTTAATGTACCCTGACGTTATAGCCTGAGTAATCGTCAAGCCTTCGCAAACTGCCTAACAAATTCGAATGGCATGGTTTGTAGCCGGGGTTTTTTGACATGTGCAATTTGAACAATCGAACAGACAAACTTTAGGAAGCTTCTCGAGCGAAAATTGTCGATTTCTTTTAAAACAGAGTGATTCCATACTTTTGGCCTTAGTTACACCCCCAAATGACCTTAAGATTTGACGTTCGTTAAAGCATAAGAGCAGTTAGCTAAGTACCAGTAACCCAATCTTTTCAGATTACTTTAAATGGGTCATCAATATTGGAACAAACCTCTTAGAAACATTTTGTGGAACTTTTTCAACAACCGGAAACGATTTTCGTTGCTATTTTGTTTCAGTTTTCGAAAATCATGAGGTATTTTGAAGAAAGCAAAATGACTTCTTATCTGAGCGTCACTAAAGCTCAATCATTTGACCTCCAAGAAAATCAGTTTTCAGGAAGAAACCCTGTTTATAAAAGCCCCTACTTTCAGGTAGCCGATTGTTACAAAATCGAGTCTTAGAAACGGAATATGTACTGACAAAGTTCGTACAAAAGGAAGGGGTTTGACGGAGTTCAAAGCGATAGGCCAACGATGTCACGATTGGGCTTTGTTCGAAACAATTTTTCTCTAAATCATTTCTCCTTAAAAAACTATATTGAGGAAGCTTTTCTTTTTGAGATGCGTCTTAGTAGCATGTAGTCAACGTCTTCCTAGAAAGATTACCATGGCAACAAATAGACAGCTACAGAAATATGTATGATTTGAGCCAGAGATAGAAAGACGGATCTGTTGTATCCCTCTAAGAGTTTAGAAAAAAAAAAGTTATGATCCCTCGAGCCAAATTTTTACAAATTAGGCCCCCTTTTCTACCCCAAATTATGCATATAAAGTAAACGGACACTTTTCAATAACTTATGCAGATATGATTTTATACACACATTGAACAAAGTGTACGTGCCTAATTGGTCTGCATGGAATGGAAAACGAAGGTCGTGATCCTTTGAAACGCATCCTTCAATTAAAACAAACCAAACTTAATTCCAGACTAAATTTAATTTCTGTGACTTTTGAATTTCCTGAATAATTGCTTGATAAAAGGACGTTAATAGGCATCCTGTAATCCGAGATCTTGCTTTTATTGAATATGAAAGTAAGGTGAGCGTTTACCTACATTACGCGGTTGATAATCGGGGAAAGAAGACCGTCATTGTGAAGTAAATATTGACTTCATCTTAGCCTTGATTAAGTTTGACAGAGAAATCATTGAAGTTCCAGGTGTGCTTAGCACCATTGAATTGTTTTTGCTAAATCTTAACCGATCGTCTGTCTGCCACATGCCTGGCGTAATATTTGTCAAATTCTCCTCTCCTACTGCCCTCCAGCCTCAAGACTTAAAAATGGTTGAAAATATCTTGATGCAAACGCCGTCAAGGCTTTGCCGTAAGGAAAAGAATAACTTAATAAAGAACCACGCAAATCTTAGTTGCAAGAAAACAATCAAATCTTTGTTATCACAACCAAAATGATAAAGTTTCTCCGCTAACACAACCAATAAAATAACATCTTCTGTTTGCAACAAAGGTATTTCTCAATTACTAAAGGAAAGTGAACCATAATGGAGCATTTCAAAATGACTTAATTTTTGCATTAACACATCCTCTTTTTTCAAGTAACATCTAACCAGGCCATTCAAAACATCATTGACACCCATGGGCATCTACTTTGTGAGCATCCAAAAGTCATAATCCATAGATAAGCTACTGCTAACATATATCATTCAGGTAAAATATACTCACCTACAAACCTACTTTTATGCTTTACTATATAAAAATAAATGCTGGAAGCAAAAGAGGCCTGGAAAAAGATGGTCACCATGGAGTACGCACAGCAGTTGTAGTGGAGGAGTGGAACCGAAAGGCACAAAATCTCACTAAAATAAGAGACACAGCGTGCAAGATGATCTAGTATAGGTGCAGTCTTGTGCCTCCAGTTTAAGTACGTGAGGCAATAAAGCAGGCGACCTGCATAGAATTACGTGATAGGACCGAGTCTGCGTCAATGACAGGAAATGGTATCCCATATCCTGTATCCTGTAGTCCCCTGAAAAGATCCTGCATGGCCAAAAAAAATGACTAAATATTTTGTTCACCCGTAAAACTTAGCATAGGTTGTTCAAGCCAACAAAACAAATCTTTTTTTTCAAGTTTCAAGCTCTGCGAACCTACGTTTTTTAACAGAAGAGGGAGTGCTGCTATTATTTTAAGATAAAGCGAACAAATAATGTTGAAAGAGTTCAGTAGTAAATTTAAGAAGGTGCAAAGAGCTATAAGAGGCACCTAGCAAAAGGCGTCGGCTAGTATTATAAGTATCATATTATTATGTATTTTAACCCGGAGCCACTGTCGTAAACAACCCTCTGATTACATTAACGGAGGTTTTTACCTTGCAAAGCTGGCTTGTTGAGTGTGGCCACTTCTGGAACATGCTTAGACTACTCTGAAAAAATTTTCTAAATGCAACAGGAAAACAACCGAATTTTCAAAATGAATTTGAACATCCCCGTGGCAAATAGCCAAGCAGGTAACAGATATTTACAGTAACGACTACTGCTAAAAGGTAAGGTGATGCTAATAGACATCTTACATATAATGAACTGTTTACTAACTATTTACGTTTGGCGTAATGGGAGTGGCACATCAAACCCGGAATGATTCATTCACGGTATGCCACAACTATTTCTTTAATTGAGGTTTTGGTAATACTTGCTATAACAGTTTATGAATAGACCTTGCACCGATAGGAAAGAGTATTCATTCTCTTTAAACTCGTACTACACTTAAAATTGCAGAAAAGTTCTTATAATTCTTATGCATTGGAATGGTCGTAAGTGTATCTAGGGTGCACTACGTCTTTATGAATCCACATCGCATCTTAAGATGTTATGTATCGGATGTTCCATGCATGATTGGGGCACCGTAAGTTTGCATGTCCTAAGTTTCCTCTAATTTTTTTCATTCTTTGTTGTTTTCAGAGGCGCGAAGACCTCCTGATCAGCCTTTTAAACCTCTGGCAGGTGGACACCCCCACCAGGTTAGTAACGACATATTTTAAAGGATTTAATGATAAATCAAATCACTTCAAATACAAATGCGTGAAAATCAGTAAGCTCAAGTAGAGAAAATCAAATGTATCTTCTGTGTTTTATTACTATTCCTTTCTTTCAAGTTCCTTTCCATTTAAAAGTAGGCTTTGGCATAAAAACGACAATACATCTCATCAAATCCTCACTCTTTCCAATTGTTATAATGTTTTCTCTTACTATTTATATTTCCTTATATGATAGGTATGGACTCCATATATTTAAACATAGTGAAACTTTTGCAGGGGGACGTAAAACCAAATCGATTACATTTAAGAAAACATTTTCTGCCAAGAAATTCCTTTTATGCAACGCCCATGAATTCCTCTCCGTAATCTACAATCATTAAATAATGCCAAAGTTCCCATCGTTAGCTGTAGCATAAAACTCTTACGTATAAAAGATGTTTTTCCTAAATCATTTTCAAGAAGAAAAGGACGAATTAGTCTCATGATCTCAATTAGAAATAGAAACCTTGCTTCATAATCCTACCAAGCGTACATCACATTACACGTGACGGTGTAATGTCTACAGGAAGACATTATTAGCGCCCTTTTTAAGTTGAGCCAGACTAAAGTATTGACTACAGCTCTTAACTGTAAATAGAATACCAAAGACTTTGTATGAAATGTTAGTCTTCCTAAACCTCGTAACAGATGAATTTGTTAAGTTGCTCCCTATACAGCAAGGGAGGCATTGCCTTGTTTACAATATAGATTTGGTGTAAAAGGAAGAAAACGAGCATACTCTGTTCTTTTCGAGACAGGCCAAGTGGAGAAAAGTACCGAAGCCATGTAAATGGTGTAAGCCTTTAAGTTGAGCCATATTGTTATTACTTTCAACGTTCAAGTGATGCTCTTAAAAGTTTAACTTAAAGTAAAAACTTGATATGGCTATAATTTACGATAGGATATCTTAATTGTCATCATCATGAACAGATTTATTTGTGAGGATAGGCAGCAAGCAAGTAAGTACACATCATAGTTGAGACATTGGTTAATTGATGCAGATATAATTGACGTCTTTAGTTTATCTATTGAAGTATGTCTGCTATTATAGAGCAGTTTGATCTATATGATAAAGTATTCTTGCCCCACCCCATAAAAAATTGCTATTGTCTGAAGCTACATAGAAATATTAAAAGTCGAATTTGCTACCTCCTCATGATGCAATCAATGCTCCCTCATATTACCTGCTGACTACTTTGTGTAGTAATTTCTCATTAGTACTGTTAACAAAGATAGCGATATCGGATGATGAACGGCAGAAAAGATTGCTACAAATAACATCAACGTTTTTGAATAATTGACGTTAATTTCAATGAGTAGAGGAGATAAAAGACTTGCCACCCACGGCGATGGCGCCAGAGGGAATCGGAAGGGATTCAGTCCTTCTAATTTTCGACAATTAATATTTTTATCTACCAAAGAGAGGAAGAAGAAATTGAAACAAGAGAGAGAAGAGGGAAAGAAAGTTCCATGAATTTTTGATTTTCAAAAGATGACTTCTCGAAAGGTCAAATCCAGTAAATCAAACCTTTAGGTATCTCTCACCCCATCCCCACTCCTCCCTTTAAATTTGGTGGGGCTACACATAATTCATAACTTACATTTAACATGATGTGACAAAATATTCTTGTAAGAACTTTGATGCCAATCTTGACGTAACCATAAAGTAGAACGCCAAGAGGGAAGCTACAATTTTGACAACGTTTCGTCTTTTCTTTAAGACTTCGTTATGTCTTTGTAGCGTTGTAACGTTGTAACGTTGTAACGTTGTAACGTTGTAACGTTGTAACGTTGTAACGTTGTAACGTTGTAACCTCCAATGTACAAAGACCTGACAAAGTCTTAACGAAAATACGAAACGTTGTCAAAATTGCAGTTTTCTTCTTGGCGTTCTACCTATAGTTTGTCGGTGTAGTTGTCACCATAATATTTACGTTATCATTCAGTATCAGTAACAAAACCTCACTGAAAGGGTAAGAGATACGTGGCTGGGGGCGAGGAATTGCAAGGAATTGTTTACATAGAGTTCTAATGTACATCAAGTATAAACAGTAATAATCAATGCAGCAAACAGTTCATTAAGATTACGAAAACTGTCCTCTGCTGACATGCCGCCTTTGACTTTACGAAAGTCAAGAGATAAATCCTCTAGACATTGGAATTGAAAGACCGCGTGGGTGGAGTCCATTGAAATATCATACTTCCAGCAGCTCCTGGTTTCTTATCACAATGCTCCTGCTACCTGTTGCCTTAAAAGAAGCAAGTGTCGCTTTGAAATTTAGGCTCCACTCACGATCGGCCCATTGGCATTCTTTCTTTTTTATTTTGCCTGCCGTAACTTATTTAATCTTTGCAAATTTTACCGCATTCATTAAGATCTCAAGACAAAATAAAGGCCCTCACTAGGTTGTGTCGTGTCCATGATGAGCAACTATGCGCACTCATAATATTGTTTCTACTTGTTTATTCGACTGGCTCCACAATCTCTTACTGTTATTATACTCCTCTTGCCTTAACTACAATCTTATCTTGAACAGCCGTGTTGCATACGAAGTCATAACAAATCACGCGATCTAACTGAAATTCTGATTTGATGGACATTGTGTATAGCTGCTAAGGAACCGTTTCTGATTCCGAATCTATCTCTTAAGGTGCGACGATTTTGCTTTGTTCTGTAAAGATGCTTCATAGTCACCTCTTTGTACTTAAGTCCAAGGCATCTATGATTAATAGACACGTAGAGCTGCTTAAGTGATTTGGGGCACATCTGCTTCAATTCGTGACTCCAGCATAGTAAGCTGTATTCACTAGGAGCGCTCTGTAACACCTGGTGCAAACGGTTTGGACATTGTTCTTGTTCATAAAGATCATATTGATTAACATGTAATCTGCTTTGAAATCTTAAAATCCTCTATTGAATTAAGGAAAGAAATTCCTCTGAATGAAATTATAACTGTCAACGTTGTACCTTAGATAAAGACATCAAACTTATAGCACCACTTAACCTAAAATACAATAGCATACCGAAACTTTCAATGCCTGTCATCTTATAAGTATGACATGCGTTGGGCCAAGGTTTCAGAGTAATAGGGCAATGTTCGTTTCTGAGTACACGAAGGTGTCAAAATTATGAAGGCGCGCAAAACAGCAAAATGTTGACACTGTTGCTTAAGAGTCCAGTTGGCGTTTCAGTGACCCACTTTAATTTTGTAAATCATGTAAGGCCTACGATTTTATAAAATGTTGAACATTATGGCTCACAGGTAACAGCGCGCCACGACAATTTGTAAATACGTGGAAACAATTTTACTGCTTGCGATAGTGCCCGGAAAAGATACGATTGCCTTATATCGCCGTTTTGGATCTTGAACTACAATGAGATGATTTATCGATGCTTAAAATAATTAGTTAATTAATTTGACTGGATGATTCCCTAAACATTGACGAATAGTGATACAAAATTTGTATCATCGTTATTATCATCACTATCATCATTATCACTATCATCATCGTAATCATTATCATGATCATCATCATCATCATTATCAGCGGCATCATCATTATCATCGTCACCATTACTCCTCTCTCTTCTTCGTCGACACGATGTAGATAATAAGGAGGCAAACAAGGGCTGTTGAGAAAATATTAAAACTGTGTTACTGGAGTCAAAACAACCCAAACTATAAAGAGAGTATCATGATAATTTGCAAGGGGCAATTAAAGGTACAATCACAAACCTTGATGTTTATGTCTACGATAAGTATGCTTTCCTCAGCACACAAATAATTGATTGCCTACTTGAACAAGAACTTAAATGGTTAGAGAGTTCTTGCACAAAAGAGAGACTAGGTATTCATATCTTTGGCTCCAAAATGCATACGTACCAATTCCTGGAAGAGTCTTGGTAAACATTGTAAAGCAGCATTAAACCCAGACTTCTCTTGTCCATCTTTTAATATCCCACTTTCAAGTACTTGCAGTATTGTGTCAAGCACTTCTGTAGAGAAGTTTGTAATTCTCGACTGCATAGCAAAGGGAAAAGAAATGAGAAGTGGAAAGTGAATTTTCACGTAATCACTAAACCCTCACGTCCATCCATAACAACTGGTTCAATGGTATTAAAAAAGCAACAGAACCTAGAAAGCAAATGAAAAGTTTTCTCTTGTATTGAAATAGATCTATCAAGTTAATGTCCATTGTCTTAAGTGCCAATATTGATCTTGGCCTACTAACCAAGTTCCTGTTTGAAAATCTTTTAGGATGATGAAGATCGTTGGATATGTTTAGTAGTGTAGACGTTACATAGAAAACAGAAATGGTTTAGGTGTGCAAAATCTACAGAAACAGATTTATGATCCAATATCTGGCTGGTTAAGTAAGGCTGTAAAGCAGGAAATGTTATTGAAAATAAGCTGTAAGGGCACCCAGGTGGTATACAGTCTGCACCTCCGCTACTTGACTTCATTTTCACAAGCAGTGCCTCACCATCTGATTCGCCAGCAACTGCTTACAAATTTCAGCTAAAGCAACTGCAGACATTCATATGACACGTCAACAACTCATTGTTGGCAAATCAAGGAATCTCTTTGATCATAGCCATAGAACTCAAAGACAATAGAATGAAAAAGTTTTTACTCCTATCATTTTCTGGAATGTAACCAATGGCTTTAAAATAGTACAAAAGCAGTTTTTGATAGGATTTCAGTGGGAGTGAAAAAACAAACACTGTTGTGTTCTATACACTAGCAGACAACAAAGTATAAAACAACGTCATAATGATTACATCATCAAATCATTGCATCCAATCTTTTGCAAGAGGATGGATTCCAAAATTGAATGATTAATTGGTTAGGATAAAACTACATTCAAAATAAATGTACCATGTAAATGATGTAGTTACCAAATGTATTGAAACATTCATGTAAATAATGCAACACTTTATAAGAGCTTTCTACAACGAGAAAATTGCTGTATGAAGCAACAAATCTCAACAATTCACTGCAGAGGTATTCAATATAT
>JAAAKM020006971.1:123599640-123621416 GCA_010016025.2 Alatinidae sp. Z8VKAUB7J3 | reverse complement strand
AAGAGCTTTCTACAACGAGAAAATTGCTGTATGAAGCAACAAATCTCAACAATTCACTGCAGAGGTATTCAATATATATGGTGGTGCAGTAGGGCTTTTAAGCGCTACGTACATTTTTGACACAACACAGCACATATAAAAGACATAATGACCACAGCACATCATGCATGTTGCCATAATGAACATTTGATCCATAGCTTCATATATTATCAATCTCAATGAGCTGTCACAATACAAAATGTATGCCAGTGGCAGCACACCCAGTGGGGTTAGTGGGGATAAGCCCCATCAAAGATTTTAAGAGCACGTTTTTATTGTTTGGTTTAACCTTCAATCAATCTATCTCAACCATCTCTATCTTAATGTTAACGCTTCTATTAAATCATGAAGCACCATGACTCTCTTTCTTTGTCAATAACTCTCCTCACCCATTTTCTGGATAGAAATGCAATTTTGAAACAGGCAAAACCTGATCTTTTAGGGCTTGCCCACATCAAACGGAAAATCAACCAATTGTAAATTGTGAAAGCATTTGCTATTAAAATGTTTTCAGTCCTCTGATTGCTGAATCCTGCCAAACATTTATACATAGGGGGATACTAGAAGCTAGCCCCAAGAATATTTTACATGAAATTCAATCCACAAGAAGTTACTCATTACCATTTTGAAGACAAAGCTTTCTGAGAACAAAATGTTTCACTAGTTGCTCTTAGTTGTTTCTATAGTGTTGATATTTAGAAAGAAAACACAAATTTTCATAAACTTAACACAGATGTGCTAGCCTTGCATGCGTTCTTTTAAATATTTATTTTTGTAAGGAAATATTCAATGGTAGATAAGTGGTGGTTAGAGAAAGTTGTCTAATATTCTTAAGTGAGGTACAAATGTCAAATTGAGTGTTTCAAAGTTTCATGCAATGAATTAACCCCCTATGATTACGAAGGGGGAGGTTTCATTATGAGCTGCAATGTTCACCAGGTGTCAGCACCAGAGCTGGCCTTGACATTATACAAGGGGGGAGGACACAATGCTGGCCAAAGCAAGAGAACCTTTTATCTAGGGACAGCCACTGGTTTTGAGATGCTGTGAGCAAAAATTTGTATTTCATTACTCTCTGAAAGCCATAATTCTAAAATTAGAAGGGAATTAAAGATGCATTATAGAGAGGCACACTATATTTCTAAGTTGGATGGCCAACCAAGGCTACCATCCACACTAACCCTATTTTCATAGTGAGCAGAATACACCTGACAGATAGAGACTACACACAACTCAGGCAAACCAGAGGAGGAGGGATTGAAGTACAAGATTAAACCAAATTGGAGGCAAAGGGCAGCCTTCACAGGTATGTTGATGAAATCAATACACCAACTTTGTCAGCATTAATCACTGTGAGAGTAATCTTTTAATTATAGTAATCCCCTCGCTCCTGTTCATACATAGCAGTCTTCAATAGAATTAAATCTTAGTAGTGGACATTTGCTGTGATAAAATAACCCTGACCACTTTGTTCACCAGAAATAGTAGTCAAAACATGGTAGTTAGGACACTCTTCCCTGGTCAATAATGAGTCAAATATGAGGGGGGAGGGGGTATTTTTAATGTATTTTGAACATAGTGGCAACATATTAAAATAAGCATTGGCAAACTTTACAATTATACAGTGAAATAGGAGGGAGTTAATAATAACATGGGTAGGATTTTCTAAATATATATATTAAATTTAACATTCACCTGAACTTAGCATTGTGTGCGTTTAGGGGCTATACTTACCTTTTACATGGTTTCAAAGCTTTTGTTTAGAAGAAAAACTTTTGGAATGCAAAATACCTAATACGGGATGTACAGTAATAATCCTGTAATAACCTGCTTAAGCATGCTTGTATTTGTTACAGCATAGGTGCAATGGCAACAGAAGGAATGTTGTATTAACTGGGTTTTCCTCTATTAATTGCATTTTAGTTTCAACATATTTAAATTCTAAACAAGTACTAAAATCGTCATTCTAAATAGATTTGGACATTAAATTCAAATTATGACATCATCAACCCTAGGAAAAATTTCTTTCACAAGACATCACTGATGTAGGCTGACACTTTCATAGATATTGCTCGCATTAAAGTCATTGACAAAAAATAAGGGGACATAGGGCAAATTAAGAATGCAATTTAGCAGGATGTTTTGTTAAAAGTGACAGACATAGTGTCTGTAAGCAGGAAACTACTAAATCAGACAAAGAGTGTTATATAAAAGGTCATTTATCACATACCTCGTACTGTAGAAGAAGTTCCAGCTCCTCTGCAGACACTCTGCAAAAAGAAATGTTAAAAAGGATTGGTATATTCTACTGTCTACAGAACATAATTACAACATCATACCAACCAGTCAAGACAATTAAGATACGATATATGATAAGAAAATTTTCATCAATTTCGTTTTCAAGCCAGGGGCATCTAGAACAGATGACAGTCATATGATCGCATACTAAATCCTGTTATTCTTGTCTTCATTTCATCAAGACTGTCATGTAAACTTGTTTTTCAAATTCCAGGAATTTAAAGTATTAATTTTCAGACCATTCAGCATATTTGCTCCAATGCTTCCAGGGCTTTTACTGGATTATTAAAATAATGGTTTATGGCACAGTGGTCTAATGGTACTAGACTTGCATTACAAATTAAGTTAATGGAGTTCGATTCATAGCAATGGTCCCTCACTCAGCCTTTCATCCTTACTGAGTTGGTGAAATGAGTGTGAGCCATACTGAGAGAGCTACACAAACCTTGAATTGGGCTAGGAGTGGTTGTCATCTTTTAAGGGTTTTTGTCAAGTCAAGGATGTAATTCCTAGGTTGCTCCATTCAGGCATTGTTTACTACTTCAAGTGTCATGGATGTTATGCAGTGTATTTGGCTCAAACACTCCATTAATTTTATAAACACCTCTCGAATCATCTCCAGGGCTGTTTCAGAAACTTTACCTTTCTTACTTCAGCATCTACTCAATTCAGTCTTCTTCTCAAAGATACCCTCTTTTGTTCTAAACTGAAACCTAGCTTGAACGTAACAACTTCTTCAATAAACCTTTCTCTCTTCTATCAATTCATTTTACACCTTGTTTCTCCCCTTATCACTTATTTTCCTCCTAACGGACAATAAATACTTTTCTATTGTTTGTAATATTTGGTATTTTCTTAGTCTTACTTTATTAACTTGTTTTCTTATGCTTGTAAACTACCTTGAAAATGATGTGAGAAACATTGAAAGCTCAGGATCTTATTCATTGCTTGTATTTTATTGCGTTAGCATCATGATTCTTGTGCGGCCATTATGCTGGCTTTTTATATTATACGGTACTAGACAGCACATCTTTGGATTCCTCAGAAAAACAAGGAAATAACATGAAGTATTGACACACTTACTCTATCCTTTAAAAGTGCTGGATTGGTAGAGAACTTGTTAATTTTTTCATGAAAAAGCCTCTGCTTTGTATCTTCTGACTCCACTTCAGTGGTTGAGCAGAATCATACTTCAAAGATGTTACTCTGATGATTTAATAAACTAGTTACTGGACCCCAGCATTGCAATACACCTTGCATACACAGTATATTTATGTCACCATACACAAGCAAAAATTTTCAGGGCCTGGTAATTTGTCTGATAAGGCATATACATGCTAACTTTCATGTTTTGATGGTGGATACTGTTGTACCTTGTTTTCTGTTTCATGTATTCATATGAGAGAACTTTCTAAGTAATCACAGACTGGGCTTTTTGGACTCTACAATTCATCATGTATCAGAAGCCTAGCTAAGTAACTTTTGTTCAAGTAGCGTCTTTCCTAACATGTGCCAACCATCTCACCTTCACATACGAAAAGGTCTGAGTATAACATAGGTCTACTGACAAGGTTGGACAACTTTACTACCAGATACACAAATGTGCACACCTACTGCGCATAAAACAGGAAATCATGTCTTCTCTTAAAATTGTTTTCTATTTTGGAAATATTTATGTGCAGCTAGGCCTAGCTAGGTATTGGTTTACGCAACTAGTAATGCAGAAAGGAAAATGAAGTTAACTTGCAATTGCTACCACCACTGGAACCGGATACTCAAAATTTGTGCTGCAGCAGCTAAACCATGTACATTGTGACATCTAAAGATATATGGATGTGGAGAGATAAAATGCAGGCAGACTTCTCTCACCAGAACTGGGAGCATTAATGGAGGAGAGAAACACTTTGGAGATAACACTACAAGATGACAAAGCAGGTAAGTAAGTCACTTGGTTGCCCAGCATGTATTCTTTTATTGAACAGTATGTAGCTTTGTTATTGACAAGGGGGAGGGGGGGGCTATTTACCTCCACAAAGGTGGTCGACCAGCTGTCAGTGCCATAGAGCGAACAGTAGATAACCCAGAAAGGCAGGGATATGTGGTCATTGAAAGTAGATCTAGGCAGTGAGGACTTCACACTGCTAGTAGAAACAAGACAGAAACCTGATATGGTTGCGTATTGCAAGAATACCAAGAAGAGGAAGTTTTTTGAGCTGACTGTTTGCTGGGAGGATGGAATGGAGGCAGCTAGCCTGAGAAAGGAGAGTTGGTATAAAGAGCTGATTCTACACTGCCAGGAACAAGGATGGGATACGAAAAGTAAGTCAATAGAGGTTGGTGCCAAAGGTTCTGTTGGAATCAAAGGATAGGTCCTTGGCTTCAGCTGAGCTGAAATGAAAGAACTGATAACATCAATTTAGGAGTCCATTGAGCAGGCATCCTGATTCATCTGGAACCATCAGGATGACAACAATGTTGCACTTAATAACTGAAGATGGGCATACTGGCTGGAGGCCTCCTACTTCCATGAGTGTAGTGGCTTAGGGAGGCAAAACACTGTGGTCGGACATTAGCCACCTACTCAAGCTGCTAGGTCATAGTGCAAAAAAGGACCAGCAGAAGACGTCATGATAAATAGGAGGTTAAATCCATAGTGAAGAAGTGTAAAAGGTTGGTTTTCGTTACAAAATTAAACCTTGCGTTGAGCAACGGATTTATTTGGCTCAACGTTTTTGCCAGCCACTGGTCACAGCAATCGTCTGGGTACGACTTTCATTGCAACGGAGTTGGGGGGTGATTCTTACCGCCCTTGCTACACCCTTTATTAAATCTTAACTATCGGAAGGTATGCACATCTAAATTTAACATGACGTTAAACACACGATGATGCTAATCGATAAAGCCATATCATGATTGCTTCTCCAACAGATGAAAAGGTCCGCTGAAGGCAAGTAGTATCCAGATGCCGGCGTATTGGTCTGGGCGTAGGTGTACTAAAGGGCTGTGTTCATTGGCCGACTTGATCGCAGTCAGTTGGTTCAATTTAAGCCTCAAGTAAATATCTCAAGTAATTGTCGCGCAAGGGAAGGAGAGCTCAACGGCTTAGAGCTGACTATTGTGACAATTCTTTCCGATTTTCAATAACTCTATTAGCATCTAATAAGCTTTGCTTTTCAGATCGGAGATTAATCCTGGTTTACTAGAATCACTGAAGACAAAAGCTCGCACGTGGCTCTCTCTTGAGGAATGCAGTAAAGAATAGAGTGCGGTCTGGAAGAAACAACCCCTGCTTCTTTCTAAGAGTAAATATCTAATGTAAGAAAACGAATGCCGAGCGTGACATTGATTTTCTGTCGTCAGGGCTAGCCTGAGCAGCTGAGCATACAAAAGCCAGGGACAATGAAGTATTTTTCGAGTCATGAACAAGACAATACAAGCGGTGAGTTAAGAGGCTAGTCGATGCTTTGTTAGTAAGAGTCGTGACTGCTAAATGAACAAGCAGCTAAGAATCCTGCAGAAGCAACATGCAGAGAGTTGAATCCAACAACAGATCAAGAGATCATTGTAGAGTCATGCTCATTTCACTAAAGGTGAGATTTATTTGTGCAGACCTGGAAGGGGCGGTTCCTGCTACTGTCTTCTGCTTGCAAAACTTGGAGCTGCTGCAGAATAATTGCAAATCATCTCACGTAGGAGTGGTGAACCGCTGCCATGTTTTTAGCAGATATTATTTCCGATTTCAACCTAAACCAACTTACATTGTTCGCGTCTGCTTTGAACCTCCATAGCCAAAACATGCTCAGAAGGTTTTTGTATCACCTATTTGCACCATAAACCAAGATGACCTACAAGTTGGGCACGCGTCCGACGTTTGGACTGGCAGTCAGGTCTTTCAGCTCACAGCCTAGTGTCTGTTGCACCTCCTGGCTAGACGTACATTGGTTGCTCTCTCTATTCTCCAGTATCTTCTTCTTGTAAGTTCCATGCCATTGAAGGACATTGGTGGACATGTCATGCCACAGTTTTTCATGTCTCGCCGTATGAATGATGTTGTTTGGTCTAGTCATAAAAAATAAACACATGACAGTTTCAAATGTTTCTCTTTGTCTTCCCCTCGCTCTCATTCCATTGATTTTTTCTGTGAGTGTAACGTGTTCCAGGTCATTCTTTCTTTTCACATGCCCTAGAAATCTCGTTTACCTTACTCAGATACTGCTTATCAATTCTCTTTATGCATTAAACACTCCAACAGCCTAGGGAAATGGTATTAATAAGCTTCTTTTAAAGTAAGCTTTATGTTTCATATCTGCCCATATTCTGTTCCATCAAGAAAGACTATCCCTGCCCCACCTGCAGGGACGGGGTGACAATGTGGCTGAGTGGGCCATCCCCCCAAAGATTTGCCAAATCTCATTTTTTCCTTGACCACAACTGCTTTATCAGGATTGAAATTGATTGCGACAGACATTATGTCACATTCACAGCAAGATACGCATATCAACTCGTAACACCCCTTTCCACACAACGACCAAAGGCATCTTAGTGGAATGTGAAAAAAAATTGAACCCAGCCTACTTGCTGGCAAACTGATCTCCTACTCCAACGCCAGTGACAATAGGATCATTGAGAGAACCTGTAGTCAATGAGAGTAGATACTGCACGAACTGCTTTGATAATGATCATAGATACGAACCAGAGTGGAGACACTTAACTCGCAAACAGTTGCGCTTGATCCCAAGGTGGCAATTATACGCGAGTAAACCAAAAGCTAGCATGTCCTTGGTTACTTGGTGGCAACCACATGCTCAGCACAGTGCTTTCTAAAAGATGCTGAAAATATTTTTGACAGTTTCAGATTTCTCATCTATAAATGGATTCCCATGACCAAGTATGGTTGCAAGTTAATTTAGTCCATTAAAAACTCTTACTTCATCCAGTGTAATAACTCCAATACTGTTGACATTTTTGTAGAAAAATGTCGTTGCTACCACGTTACCAAGGTCGTTACCAAGGTCGTTATGACCCGACGAGCGTTTCCGGCGTAGTAGCGAAAATCTGCCATTGAACAGACTTTTGAAAAGTCCACTATCTGCACTTACTATTTTTAGAGAACGTCATTTTTATTGTTTTTCTCTACATCCGATAGTAGTTTAACAGTATTTAACAAGGATAGGGTTGTAGTGACGTCAATCAAAACAAATGAAATCCCAAATTTCTATGCCTTGATGGTATGGGGCCATGGTGTAATGGTAGCACATCATGTTGCAACACTGACGGACGGGGTTCGATTCCTCGTGGTCCTACGTTTGCACCATTGAGTTTTTCATTCTGTAACATCATCAACAGACGTCAGGGTAAAGCTTTATCTGGGGCAAGGGACCTTAATACCCCACCCTGTGGTACTGACTCGGTCAGGACTTGAATTCTTATTTCTTTGATCATTGTGCGTATTGCTTTACTGATGCTTTCCTTTGTACAGCATTAGATCCAAATTCCCTTTGATGCCAAACCTCATAAATCTTCTAATTACTCAATTATAAATGCATCACGAGATCGTCTTCAGCAGCCGATGCTCCTGTACTTGTGTCATGCATAGTTATGAGTGAAGACGGAACGGCGCCTCGACGATGTGTACGTGGATTTGGCAAACAGTAAAAGCTAAAGATGATGAGTTTAATTAGTAATTGATTAGATATATTGCCTGTGCTAAATATGGCGATCGGAAGAGTCTCTGTTAGAAATAGAATGACTTTAAAGAGTTTTGGAACCTTCGTTCTACCACCTTTCATCAAACAATCAAGATACTTCAACTTAAATGAATCGACATATGATTTATGTTAACTGCATCATATTGGCCCCTGGAAATGAATACCTTTCGACGATCACGATGGTGGGGGCGGGGGTGAAGGCTAGAGCTGTTATTCTTTATTGTTGACCTGGGGTACAGAGATCCCCGAGCGATGGTGGATTCTTCAGGCTTCAAGTGCGTAGTGAATGGTGAAGATGCTTGCCAAGTACAGAACGAAAACTGCAAGGAGTACCTGGGCCTAGACGTTAATTGGACATGACTAGTAAGTTCTCGTCCCTTGTACTTTGTTATGGAGATTTTGTTTTGCTAAAAAAAAAATAGAAATCACTTGGTCAGGGGCTAGCCAAACGTCGTAAATGAGTTTAGTTTTCTTCTTAAATGGAGCCCTTACGCCTGTTCATTCATTAGTTGCCTTGTCTTAAGACATTAGCTACCATGAATGCCTAACCCAACCCTTTATATCCTTGGCCAGATGTAGAAGGCCCACTGGCTTTATGCCATTATCCAACCGATCACATATGTTTGACAGGAAAGTAGTTCTCTGCCTTTCCCTTGCTCTTTTCCCTCTATTCTCCCAGTTAACACCAACTCTTCTCACTCTTCTTGCCTGATAACGTGCCCCCCAAAATTTAGCTGCCTACTCAGAATGGTTCTCATCAACTGTAGTGTTGTACCTGCTCTTCTAAAAACTTCCTCATTTCTTACTCTGTCCGTCTATGAAATTCTTAAAATCCTACGTAAAAACCACACCTCCACAGCCTTTAACCTATCTTGCATTTGTTTGCTTACTGTCCATATCTCACACCCTTACGCCTGTACTTAGACCAAAAAGATATTTTCTTTTGCCGTGCCTTCTCTCCTACAGACACAGTTCAAGATTTTGGCCGGCCCTTTACATATCTACTGAAGTTTGAAGATCGTACTTCAAAATAGTAACCTCTATGTTACGAGCCTCCGGCAACATTTTCCCCTCTCTTGGCACATCTACGAAGGCCTGGTGTTTATCAACACAGAAAAAAATCACACAGAAAAAAAGTCATTTTCACGTTCGTATTTTTCAAGGTTGTCTGTTTTTCAAAGTACTAGCAGTGAGTTTGTTTTGATAACGAAAAGGAATGCGCTGAGTGTAGAACCTTGGTGACCCAACACGGAATCAACCTTCACAAACAAATAAGTTCTCATAGACCTTTCTAGCGGCTCTGTTCCCAGAGTGTAATTAAAGAATGCATTGCCTTGCTTTCATGCAATATCCTAATTGGGTGCAGATAAAGTAACTTTGAGCTGGTACGTTTTGCAAAGTAAGGATAAACTGAAGCCATCAACACGAGTGCTTTTCATAGTCGATATCAATTAATGCGAAGATAATGAGGACTAGATTAAAACTGGCTGCTAGTAAGCAGACGACTTGCCAGACCAATCATTTTCTTGGCTCCGAATCTCTTTCCTATCTCACAGAATCAACATTGGATGGTCAAAGTGGCTGCATATCCATTGTAGCTTTAAAGATGATCATCAGAGAGACATTTTTGTAGGCGTGATCCATCGCTCATTTCCTATCCCACCCCCCAATTACAACTCTTGATAGGTCGTTCTTATTAGAGCTTTTCCAAACCTATTAACTTTACTCCTAATTATTATACACCAGCTATGCAATATTTTCCCAAGTCCTTTGTTTAGTGTAATGAGCATTTGTGTATTGGCTCACTAATTGAACTCCTCGTTAATTATCCTTTCTACTATCTTCAAGAGGGAGATATCTCTTATCTGTAGTAACGTTCATTGGAGGAACTTAGCACATGGGATTTCGTGATTTGTATGCCTGTAATGAATGTGTAATAAATCTACAAGGGAGAGAATACATAATTCAAGTTACACGAAGTATCTACAGGGAAGAGAACACACAATTCAAGCTACATGAAGTATATACAGGGGAGAGAACACATAATTCAAGTTACACGAAGTATCTACAGGGGAGAGGATACACCTTGCAAACTACACGAATTATTAGGTCTGAATCTATTTCTCTCACTAGACAATGTGATCAAATACTAAAATGTCAAAACATTAATTATGATAAAATAACGTAATTATCAAGAATATAATAGTGACGTAAGTGAAAACTATGGCATATCAAATGCCTCCCAACGTGACCAGGGTGCGTGGTAACACATTTGACTCGCTCAAAAATGTTTTGAGTTTAATTTATCAGACTTTTAGTATAGGGATTCTTTATCAACGATCTCATTTGCAAATAGTAATGAGAGATGAAAGATGCTTCTCCGTACAAAGCGCACGGCAGCAGCAATGCAACACACTTACCCAGTCTATTTCTATCACCACATGCATTTGAGTTCAGTTAGGTTTTAGAGCCACTGCCACAATCGGACTTGATGGTTTAGCTCTTGCAGGAAGGCTCTGTACTGATGTGAGTGAGCGTTTTAGCGTACAATGTCCTTTCCTTCAGTGACCATGTGATCATGGTGCAACGTCAGCATCTTCGAACTTTAATAGAAAGTGGATTATTTTAGTGGGGACTGATTGACTAAAATTAGAGGTAAAGCCACCTTAGTCTGGCCTCTATTTTACTAAAAAAGTCGCACCATTCTTTAGTTATCATTGCTTGATATTGTTTCTCTTGTAAATGAATTTTAACTCTCGACTCACGATGCCCATATCTCGTATTGTCAAACATATAATTTTAAAAATTATTAAGAGGGCTATATTCCTCTTTGCCACCCCTCTTCACGGCACCAATATTAAGGACGTATTGCTTTTGATCCTGTAAACATACTATAACAAAATACATTGCTTTGCATGTTGGCGCTTATATGAACCGAAAGACAACCTCATTTGTTTTGTATTTTAATTTTACTATACTAAGCAGGAAGTAAGGATGTAAATATAGAAACACTGTTTGTTAAGAATGGAAATCCTTTCCTTTTCGTCATAAACCGGCATCTTCAGTTTTAAAACCGCAAAGGTATGTACGAAGTTGCTATAAGTCTAAATTAGCCTGTTTACAGCTGCTTTTCAATGGCATTTACTCAGTCGGAATGGCAGTGCCTGGTACAGAAATCATGTAAGTAAATGAGAGCTTTTGTTAGTTATGGTATGTAAGATCAAGACGCTTTAGGTGCTAAGAGACTTGAATTGTCCGAAAATCAATCATTAGGAACGGGTGTTCCGCGGCGACGTCGGCGCGGCCCCGGGCGGGACCGTCCTGCGCGACGGCGACCGCCTGGTCGACTCGGGACGACCGGCGCCGCGGCTGCCGATGGACGAGCTCCCGATCCCGGACTACGCGGAGTACTTCGAGCTCGCCGAGCGATTCGACGTTCCCGGGCCCCGGATGATCCCGATCGAGGCCTCGCTCGGCTGCTGGTGGGGCGAGAAGAACCTCTGCACCTTCTGCGGCCTCAATGCGACCTCGCTGGCGTTCGCCCAGAAGAGCCCGGAGCGGACGCTGCGCGAGATCCGCGAGCTCGGCCGCCGTCACCGGGTCACTCGCTTCATGTTCACCGACAACATCCTGCCGCTCAACTTCTACGACAGCGTGGTGCCCCGTCTGGCGGAGCTCGCCGAGCAGGGCGAGCGCTACGAGATGTTCGTCGAGATCAAGAGCAACGTGAAGCGCGAGCAGTTCGACCGCCTGGGCGAGGCCGGATTCGTCGCCTTCCAGCCCGGTATCGAGAGCTTCAGCGATCACGTCCTGCAGCTGATGAAGAAGGGCAACCGCGGCATCGGGCAGGTGCAGTTCGTGAAGTGGTGCACCGAGACCGGCACCCAGTGCGTGTACAACCTGATCTGCCACAACCCCGGCGAGGCGGCGGCCGATTACCGGGAGATGGCGCGCTGGATCCCGTCGCTGGTCCACCTCACGCCGCCCACCACCGCCGGCATCCGGATGAGCCTGCAGCGCTTCAGCCCGTATTTCATGAACCCGGAGGAGCACGGACTGCGCGACGTCCGTCCGGCCGCCCTGTTCGCCGACGCCTTCCCGGAGGTGGACGAGGAGACGCTGCAGGACCTGGTCTACATGTTCGATTTCGATCACGACGACGCTCAGGACCGCGATCTCCAGCTCGCCATCCGCGAGCTGCAGCGGCTGGTGGCGCGCTGGATCGACGTGCACGATCCGCACCTGCTCACCTACGTCGGCGGACCCGACTGGATCCGGATCGAGGACCGCCGTCCCGGCGCCTGGGAAGGAACCGACGCACGCCACACCGTGACCCTGCGCGGCACCGACGCCCGGCTCTACCTGGAGCTGTCGGAGGCCACGCCGCTCAACCAGGTGGCGCGCCGGCTCGATCTCGACCTCGAGGCGGTGCGCGCCCGGGTGGGCGAGTGGGAGCAGGAGCGCTGGGTGATCTCCGACGGCCGGGCGGCGCTGGCGCTCGCCCTGCCGGAGGCTCGACCGCTCGCCGTCCGTCCCGAGACCGACGGCGAGCTCGTCCCGGCGGCGGGGCTACCCTGGCCCGAGCCGTCCGGGGGAGGAGGCTCTCGTGTTGCTCGTCCGCATGCCGCCCGAGCGTAGGGCGGGGTACCGAAGTGAGGTGATGGGACGTCTCGCCGATTCGATGGCGCGCTCTCAGGGGCTGGCGGAGCCCGAGGCCCGGGTGGCCGCGGCTGCCAACCTGGACGCTCTCTGGCCGTCGACCGGGGCGGCCGACCCGGAGCACCTCTACGACATCCGGGACGGCGACGGCCCGGCGATCGGCGCCGCCTGGTTCGGTCTCCAGCCGGCCCACCGGGGCGTCGAGGCGTTCCTGTGGGACATCGTGCTGGAGCCGGAGCGGCGCGGTGCCGGCCTCGGCCGGCGGGCGCTCGCAGCGGTCGAGTCGACGGCGCGCGAGCTCGGTGCGCGGGGCATCGGGCTCAACGTGTTCGGGCACGACCGAGCGGCGCGCGCGTTGTACGACGGCTCGGGCTACTCGCCGGTGTCGCTGCAGCTGCACAAGGAGCTGTGAGGCGAGTCGCTTTCGGGGCGACGGCGCTCTATCCTGTCCGTCCGGCGCAGGCGCCGGACGGAGGGGCCGGACATGCGAGCTCTGGTGACCGGCGGCGGGGGCTTCCTCGGCCGCGCGATCGTCGATCGTCTGCTCGACCGCGGGGCCCGGGTCCGGGTGCTGAACCGTCGAGCGTGGCCCGACCTCGAGGCGCGCGGGGTCGAGGGCGCTACCGGCGACCTGGCCGATGCGGCGGCGGTCGACGCCGCGGTCGCGGGCTGTGACGCCGTCTTCCACGTCGCCGCCAAGGCTGGCGTCTGGGGGGCGCGCGAGGCCTACTACCAGACCAACGTGGTCGGCACCGACAACGTGCTCACCGCCTGCGCGCGCCACGGCGTCCGCCGTCTGGTCTACACCAGTACCCCGAGCGTCGTCCACGCCGGCGAGGACATCGAAGGCGTCGACGAGTCGTGCCCGTACCCGGAGCACTTCGAGACGCACTACCCGGAGACCAAGGCGACGGCCGAGCGAGCCGTGCTGGCGGCGAACGGACCCGAGCTGAGCACCGTCGCGCTGCGCCCTCACCTGATCTGGGGACCGGGCGACAATCATCTCGTGCCGCGCATCGTCGCGCGGGCGCGCTCCGGCCGGCTGCGGCTGGTGGGCGGCGGGAGCAAGCTGGTCGACACGGTCTACGTCGACAACGCGGCCGAGGCCCACCTGCTCGCTCTCGACCGCCTGGCGCCCGGCGCCGCATGCGCCGGGCGGGCGTACTTCATCACCCAGGGCGATCCTCGCCCGATGGCCGAGATCGTCAACGGCATCGTCGCCGCGGCCGGCCTGCCCCCGGTCACCCGCAGCCTGTCCCCGGGGGCGGCGGCGGTCGTCGGGGCGATGCTGGAGAACGTCTACCGGGCCTTCCGGATCCGTTCCGAGCCGCCGTTGACCCGCTTCGTGGCGCGTCAGCTCGCGACCGCGCACTGGTACGACATCGGCGCGGCCCGACGCGATCTCGGCTACCGGCCGGGCGTGACGATCGAGCAGGGGCTGGAGCGGCTGCGGGCCGCCTTCGAGGCCGGCACCGCCATTCCGCCGACGGCCTCCGAGGGAGGAGCGGCGTGAGCCTGAGAGTCGTCACCTGGAACGTGTGGGGCCTGCCGCTCGGGCTGGCGCCGGAGCTCGGCCGTCGGACGACCGCGATCTCCGATCTCATGCCGTCCCTCGAGGCCGATGCGGTCGCGTTTCAGGAGGTGTGGACCGAGGAGACGTTCGCCGCCCTGGTCGAGGGAGCGACGCGGGCCGGGATGCCGCACCACTACCCGGGGAGGGCCGAGGCGGAGCGCGGCGGGCTGCTGGTCGTGGCACGTCACCCGATCGGCGCGGCGAGCTTCCGGTCTTTCCGGTTGCGCGGCCACGCCGAACGGCTCGACCACGCCGATTACTGGGGCGGCAAGGGATTTCTGCGGGTCGAGCTGGAGACCGCGTCGACGTCCGTGGTGCTCTACACGACCCACCTGCACGCGGCCTACGCCGAGCGCGAGTCCGATCGCTATCGGCCGTACCGGACGGGTCAGATCGTCGAGCTGGCGTCGGCGATCGGTGCCGAGACGCTGCCGACCGTCGTGGCGGGCGACCTCAACTGCGAGGAGGCGAGCCTGGAGTTCCGGCTCCTCGCGACCCTCACCGGGCTGCGAGACGCGGCCGCGGAGCTCGACGGGCGGCAGCCGACGATCGGCGCCGACAGCATCACCCACCCCGACACCCGTCGCATCGACTACGTGCTGTTCCGCGACGGCCGCGAGATCGGCGTCGAGCCGACCGCCGTGCGGACCGGGCCCGAGGCATCGGAGCTGGGCGAGCTGTCCGACCACGCGGCCGTGGCCGCCGACATCGCCTGGAGCTCGGAGCCGTCGCCCGCTCCCGTCCCCGACCCGGCTCTGGTGACCGAGGCGAGGCGGATGCTCGGCGCGGGGGCGCTGTTCGCCAACCGTCGCCGCCACGGGCTGCGCGCGGCGGCGACGCTGGGCGTGTTCGGTGCCGGTGCGACCGGAGCGATCGGCTGGAAGGTGCGTCAGAGCCGTCGCCGGGCCCTGGGTGGGCTGCTGATGGGGGTGGGAGCGCTCGGTCTGCTCCCGGCCGGGCTCGGAGCGCTCACCCTCGCCTCGACGACCGAGCCCGACCAGATCAACGCCTTCCGCGAGGTCGCGCTGCTGCTCGGACCGGCGCCCGCCGAGTCGGCGGAGTGAGGCCGCGGGCCACCGCCCGCGACCCCGGCCCCGTCAGAAGCTGTAGCTCCCGTGCAGCACCACCGACCGTCCCGGCTCGGCGATCGGCTGGCCGGTGAACGGGTTGCGTGCGTTGAGGTGGTCGACGTAGGTCTTGTCGGCGAGGTTGGTCACACCGAAGCGCACCTCGAAGCCCGGCAGCGGGTGGACGCCGACCATCAGGTCGCCGGTGGTGTAGCCGGGCGTGATCCCCTCGTTGCGGGTCTCGGCCACCCGGTCCTGACGATCGAACGACCGCGTCCCGGCCTCGAAGAACCAGCGCGTGTCGGGGTTGTCGTAGCGCAGCATCAGGTCGAGCTCCAGCGGCGGCACGCCGAAGGCCGGCTCGTCGACGTGGGTGTCGCGACCGCGCAGGTAGGCCGAGGTGGCGGACAGCTGCAGGCCGCGCGCCAGCCGGAACGCGAGCGACGCCTCGTAGCCCCAGTACTCGGCCTCGCCGTTGACGTAGCGGAACACCGTGTCGGGGCTCAGCGGCAGCCGCTTCGGCAGATCGGTCGGCTCCAGCGTGATGGCGTCGTCGAGCTGGCGGTAGAATCCGTTGAGGTGGAGGGTGAAGCGCGGGTACGAGGCGTCGATCCACAGGTCCGCCTCGGTGCTGCGCTCCGGGTCGAGCTGCGGGTTGCCCATGAACTCGGCGGCGGTCTGGGCCTTGGCCGACGGGATCCGGTCGGAGTAGCGCTCGGTCGCGTCGGCCGTGCGGACCGCCGAGCCGACCCCGACGGACAGGTTCCAGTGCGGCGACAGCTCGCCGGTGAGCGAGACCGCCGCGCTCGTGTTCGTCTCGCTCGCGTCGAGGTCCGTTCCGGCGTTGTCGAGGAAGAACTGGCTGACGTCGGTGGCGTCGGCGTCGACCAGGTCGACCCGGGCGGTGCCCGACGCCCACACCCGGCTGCCGAGCGAACGGCTGGCGCGGGCGAACACGCCGAGATCGCGGATCGACGCGTCGGGCCACATCCGGTCGACGAACAGCGTGGCGGTGGTCTCGCGGTTGGCCACGGTGCGGGTGGCGTCGCGCTCGGCGTCGTAGACGTCGGCTCCCAGCTCGAACTCCCAGCCGGTGTCGGTGCCGAGGTCGACGGCGAAGCGACCCCCGAGGACGTTCATCTCGGTCTCGACGCCGACGTCGAGCGCGAACGGTGGGATCCGGTCGGGATCGGGCAGGGCGGTCGGCTTCTCGTCGTTGAACATGGCGTGCTCGACCTGGTTCACGTAGGCGAGCGCCTGGTAGCGGCGCACCCGGCCGTCGCCGATCTTGGACCACTCGATCGAGACGTTCGTGGTCTCGAAGAAATCGGCGTCGAGCAGCCGCCCGGGGTAGTCGATGTCGTCCTGCTCCTGGTAGCCGAGCGACAGCGTCAGGCGCGAGTCCTCGCCGGCGTGCAGGCCGAGCTTGCCCCGGAACTCCCACTGCTCGAAATCGGCCGGCACCTCGGTGCCGTCGCCGTCGTCGTAGTCGTCGCCCGACCGCCAGGTCCCCTGGATCCACCACGGTGTCCGGCCGCTCGAGTCCGACAGGCTGGCGGTGGTGTGGCGGGCGCTGGTATTCGAGTTCCAGCTCCCGCTCAGCAACGCCGTCGGACGGCCCGGCCCGGGCCCGAAGACGTCGACCGTCTCCACCCGCACCGCGGCGAGGTTGCCCATCCATTTAAAACTTTTACAAAATTGAGACTGGAGTTTAGACTTCATCTTTTATTTGACCCTCCCCCGTTTATTAACTTTAGACGTAATGATAATCCCCCGTTTATTCAGACCCCGTCGTTTATTTGGCACTCCAGAGTAGGCGATAAATTGTTGATGTACGGAGAGCTTGTAGGAGGCCAAAATGCCTCAGCTCAAATTACAGAATGTGCAGAATAATAATTGAAATGAGTACAGAGTATTTGAGAGAAGCTAAACAGCTTCAAGGTGCAAATTCAAAGAAAATGAAAAGGCTGCGAAGGGGAGGGGGCATATTATGGAAAAATTGAGCAAATCTTTTCACTGGCAGTAGGCATCTAAAAGGGCGCTACAAGAGATAAATCCTAGAAAATGATTGTTTTGGTAGAGTCAGAAGCATCTACTTTAATCGTATGACAGAGTTGAAAGACTCATTGAGGTATCTATATTTGGTAGATACGGTGTGTCCCGAGGGGCAAATAAGCCAAAATTAACTTGTATAATGCTTTAATTTAGTCCCTGATCTTTTAATTCTTAGAATCTTAAATAATTTTGAATAATCTTATAATCTTAAACGGTTCTAGGACATTAACCCCCCGGACAATAACCCCCCGGATATTAACCCCCGTGAAAATATCCCCCTGGGCATTAACCCTCCGGGCAATATCCCCCCGGACAATTACCCGACTTTTTGTGGGCCTATACGAATGATTGTTGTCGTATATTAGCTAAAGCTAGATCTGCTTTCCATCTAAAAGTTTAGAAGCGGTTTGCATCAAAACCCGGGATCCTTTACTTTGCCGACAAAAGGAGTTCGTGTTTTCTCTGAAATTGTTCTAACAATTTTGGCACCTCCAAATTGTTGGTAGGCTTGACAATTGTCCAATCAGCGTTCGGCAAACTTTCGCTTCGATCCCTTTCTTTGTTTGCGAGTTATCATAAATGATGCTTGAATGTTTGAACAGTTCGTCCTTTGCACGAGCCATTCTGATGAGGGTGCCACGAAAGCGGTCAATGGCATTTCACTAATGATTCCGTTATTATATATTATCTACAAATCTCAAGTACATATGAAGCATTTTTGATAGCCTAATACAACATCGAGCGCTGTTTCTTTCTTTATAAGTGATGCAGCCAGCTCCTGGTAAATATGGTCATCTGACCGTATTTCTGATCAGCGGTCTTGCCCATGCGAGAGGCATAACAGACTAACCTCTAATTGAGAGGGAGACACCAGAGGTACCAGTTCCTTCATACTCACACCAGGGTTGTTATTCAACATGTTTTCAATTGTATTCCTGTTTCATTTCGGCTAAATAAATTGAGAAGGTTGACTTATACCAAACATTTGTCTTTGCAGAATGTAGCATACATTTCTTGATATGACGATCGTAATTCAGAAACAGATTTCTAATACTTATAAGCACTTAGATACCTCTCCGTCATGCAAAGAAAAATGCTTCCAGCAATTATCACCTTAAAATAAAGGAAACGTTAAATATAAATTGGGAAAGGCCAGACCTTAACACCTAAGTCATACACAGGAACATTAGTTTCAGTGTTTAGTACTTTACGTCCATGTGTTCGTGTATTGTTCATTGCAGTGTTTTGTTTAATAATTTTGTTTCCAAACTTAGTTTCTTTTGTAACTTTTTATTACCCTTATGTCTAGTATTAATGTTTTTCCCCCTGTAATTAGGGTGACATGTGTCCATAGTTCAAACGTAAATAAATTGTGTAGATCTTTCTTGTAAAATAGTTTCAACTGAGGATGGATAGAGGATATCGGAAACATGTCTTGGAATATTAAATCAATAGTCGTTTTCTTTAAATGTGGCACGTTTCTTTAACTAAAATTAATGCATGTTTTCCCTTTACACAATATATTTGACTTTGATTCTTGTCAATCACTTTACTTAATCGGTTCTCCAACCAAGGAACGTAATTTTTTTGTATTTACTCATGTGAAAGGTTCTTGTTCAAACTGCACAGTAGAAGTGGTACAAGATAGCATTATCAACTGGTATAAAGTTTAAGGAATGGATAGAACTTTGAAGTTAAAGCAGTGTGACAGAATTGTCCTTATCGGTCTGCAAAAAGCTCCCACCTGATGAATATGTAGGATCAAGCAGCTTACCCAAGTATTTATATTCTTCCTTCCTGTTCAAGATGGCTATTCTGGGATGCAGAACGGATTTAGTAAACTTGGGTTTTTATGGTGGCTTTTCGTAAAGCAGATATCATTGACTCGTTTCTACAGGCTTTCGAATTTATAATAACTTTATTTAAATATTCAATTTTCCCCCAAATTGTTAACCTATCATCTGATGCAAGATTGAGGAAGTTTGTGGCACCTTCCTGTTTGTTTTCAATTTGATATTTGTCTATCTTTTTACGAAGTATGCAATTTGAAAGACATTGCTGAACTTGAATTTGATTTTCCTCTACTAGCTACTTATTTTGGTTTGCTATCCTGTGCAACTGCTTCTTCTACTTTAATCTTCGATAACAATGATACTTTAATATTTAGAATCACATTTTCTGTGAAACTCTTATCTCTGATATTGTTTGATTTAGGCCGCGTCATACAAAGGTCTCTAGGATTTTGCATCTTTTCATTTATTAAGATTAGTGCTACCATATTTCCTCTAATTAGAGATTCCCTCCAATTATAGACCCCCTCCAATTATAGACCCCTTTTCGCACCATGTCAAGTAATTATAGACCCCCTCTAATTAAAGACCCCTTTTTTGGGTGCCATCAATTAATTACAGACCCCTTCTAAACCTATATGAAAACGGCAGATATGGATTTTGTCTTCTTGGGACAGTCTCTCCACGAAAATCATTGTTGAGTCATTCAAGTTTTGTGCACTCACTTTACCGGTTGACGGCTCTGATGGTGACAAAATACATTGTATTAAGGAAAATCAACCGTGTGAAAAAGGTGGGCAATGCCTCAAGGAGCAAATCGGCACTCTGAATCGAGCCTTTTCTTGGAAATCCATTTGTAAGCGCAGAAATGGAACAGAAAATGTGTGCTTCTGAACATGTACGTATTGACAATGATTCGGACTCAGATATCGAGGTCTGTTGAATTTCCACTGAATGTATGTAAACGATTTTTCGCTTTGGTTGCAATTGAGTGATGGAAATGTATCGATGTAAACTATAAATGTAATGATGAAAAGTAAACGTGTACTTTCGCAGTTTTTATTGTAACTCTATATGCTCCTATTTTTGAACACTTTGCTCTGGAAATTTAAGACCCCCTCTAATTATAGACCCCTCCAGTAATAGACCCCCTTTTCGGTGCCCTCAATTAATTATAGACGGGTCTATAATTAGAGGAAATACGGTATGCGTATTAAAAGATGGTATAATATTCTTCTGACTTCATAGCTCTGTATCATATGATCATTCTGAAGGATAGAGAACCATATAAAAAAGCACAAATGAACTTAACATTCATATCAAAAGCCTTTGAGTCATCAAAATTAGTAGCTCGAATGCGAAAATCACGAACTTTCTTGATTATATTATCTAATCCTCAATATCCAAATAAGTTCACAGCACAAGGTGCCTGGATAAACAGAACGATGAAACATATCATGGCAAAATATTATAAGCTTTTGTTGTATTCTATGACGATCTTCGTATAAATAATCGCAAATCACCAAACACTCTTGGTCAAGACCTCAACAAAAAGCAATAGGGTACGAAATAACTAAAAACGCACATAATAAAAGGAGGAGAAGGAAATAAAGTATTTGTTAACACCGACAGAATAAGTATGTTTTAAAGCGCAAATTCCAAAGAAGCTGAGGCGAGGACTAACTCATACTCTTATTTCAGAGAGAAATCCTTCTCCCAAGCTTTTCTTCAACTCTTTCGTCTTGTATTCTACTCAACTGCATCTTTCTGACTAGATCAATACGAACCCTTTCACATCTGTTACGATTATCCATCATGCCTTCCACAAAATCTAACCAGAATAAATTTAAAAACTCAAGACCCTAAATATCGACGGTAGACAAACAATATGTAACGTAAAGTACGGGAGGTCATAGATTTTTCCAGGAAGCCTAGACCACTTGCAGGGCACGTCTAGTATGGATAGTGGGTCACCGAAATGCAACCTGCCTCACTTAATAAGGATTAACAATATAAGAGGCAAACTATTCGGAATTACGAGATCTAGGGCGGTCACTAATGTACTAATTGGTAGCAGGTGAAAAGTGAAAGTATCTTTTCTCAAAATACCAATAAGACTCATCAAAAAAGGTTTAGCGATCGATATTTAAAAGATACGATAATAGTACTTTTCTCCATTTCATACCAATGTTTGCAAAAGATAACACAAAGCATACCTTCCTAAAATGAGAATTTGAAAATATTCAGAAGGAAGTAAACGTCTATGGTTAGAGAATTAATTTTGAAATTTTAAAAGGAAAAATTCCTTGTCTAACTGTATCTGTCGTTTAAACCATTGAATGAGTGCGTACTCCGGCCATGGTGTCTGATTTCCTGCTTAGAGTCTGCGCATTGGAGACGATGAAAACAGCTGTGTAACATGACGGAGTCTTGCTTACGTTTTGAGCACTTGTCAAATCTAAAATACCTCAATGCTGTTACAAGTATTTCTTCATGTTACTCAATCAATTTTTCTTTTCAATAAGACTCATCAAAAAAGGTTTAGCGATCGATATTTAAAAGATACGATAATAGTACTTTTCTCCAT
>JAAAKM020006971.1:123560942-123586075 GCA_010016025.2 Alatinidae sp. Z8VKAUB7J3 | reverse complement strand
AATTGTCATGAATTGCAAAGGTGTAGGTGAACCAAACACAAGATAATCATGAAAGGAAATTAAAGAAGAACAGAGTACATTTTGCCAAAACGGATAATTCATTTAGGGCGGTAAAATCTTGCAATCAGCTGGTGTCAGAGGTACAAGTGACTTTTCGTTAGCGAAGCAATGGAAATGTAAGACAAACGGAGATGTGATGGCAGAAGCAAGATCTAAACTGGTAAAATCAAGAAGAAGGAAATCTTTACTAAGAAAAGGCAACAAAAAATTACCAGCTTCAGAAGGTTAACGCTAGAAGAGCAGGAAGCATGTACAGAGAGCAACTGTAAAAATTATGGGATCGAAGATCGAAAAGAATCGACTCCGTTAAGGTGGCAGAGGAAGGACAGTTCAGCAAAGCGTGATTTTAAGGGAGAGAAATATGAACGCATTGTGATCCATCGAGATCGACAATAGTAGCATCCTATGGGGCTGAACAAGAGAGAGCAAACGGGAGCCATTATTAATTATGAGGCGACTGCTTCATACTTGTATGACCAAGGGACTTTCGACCTTTCAATAACCAAGCTACTACGTAGATTCCTGACGAAGCACTACACTCTCTTCCGTAAGCTATTCGTTATTAAATATATAAGTGCCAAGTAGTGTATACATGCACACATAAAAAGTAGGTCTAGGAACGTAATCAGCCCTTTAGAATAGGCAAGTATAAAACAAGGTTTTTTTTGCTACGATCAGCTACTTCTTCAATATTGTCAAAAAGTGACCAAAGCAATTAGAAGACTTAAAAATTCCCTTCGGCTATCATTTGAACCAAATATTGATACAATTAACGTTGTCTAAAGTTTGCAATTGACCACCTTTTAATCACCTACGTACCATTAACTAGGTGGTATCTTGCGACTCATTTCCTCATTCACGCGTGAGTCATTTCTGATTGTCTCTTGTAAGGGAAAGAGCTCACACAGGAAAGAGCTCAAACAGGCTATTTACAACAAGGAAATTATTTTTAAAAAATAGAGAAGACGCTTAAAACAGGCCTGTGGTCGGCATTCGTACGTACTTGCAAATAGGTTGCTGCGGCAAAGAATACAGTCATAAGTCCACAATGTGCTCTCCATACCAACAAACCAAGTGATTTCTTATACGGGTTGTAGCCCTTGCTGCACTTCACATCTAATTTACTCTCCATCTCTCCGGTCGAAGACGACGGCAACCTTAACGACAAAAACATATTAAAATAGAATAGAAAAGTAAAGCGGGCCTTCTGGTTTTAAGAGAACATAAGTCGTGGGTAATCGTTTGTGCTCAATGTGTAACATAGGCATAAATTGTGACCTCTCATAGTCTAGTCTAAAGTAAAAATCACTGCTAAAAATTCGTAATGAATGCAACAAAATCTCTTGTCATACAACACTTTTCGAGCTTACACTTATGAACTATTACAGTTAAGCATTAGGCGCTTGTATTCTACTTGTGCCATGATCCGTTGTATTGACTACACCTCGTTGTTTTTATAAGCAACTCAGTTGCTTAAGTGTGAGGCCTCGATTTGGTCCAAAATCTAAGCAACAAGCTAAGCAACTCGGAGGGGGGAGAGGAGGGGGGGGGGGGGGGGGGGGGGGGGGGGGGGGGGGGAGGGGAGGTCACAGGGAATAACAATTATTTATATTCTTGCGATACTGTCCATGTTTAAAAAATCAAATGAGAGCAGGAATGCTCAATTCCATATATCCTTAAAATCAAAAGAGAAGTATAACCTTAAATTTAGACCCCTTGAGGCTAGTGGTTAAATTCATTTACACAATTATTTTCCTTTATTATCATATCTATTAAGAAACGACAAAATAAAATATGTCAGCATCAGGGCTCGATCACGGGTCCAACGTTTCTGCGGCATGTGCAGTACCAATTTTGCGAATGCGAAACGCTATGCAAACATAGTTTATTTCTTTTTTTGTTATATGCGCTTCTCACAATCCACATGTGGAAATCGACATTCAGTTCTGCGTGAATTTGGAGACCAGTTTCTATGAGCCACGTAACTTGACCAAGGAAGGACAGACTTCCGGCACATCAATTTGTCCAAAGACCATTAAAAGTGTCATGGTGATGACATACACCTGGTGCTGACATATACTTTGTCTCTAGAGTGACGTTTTAAATCTTATCAATTCAAAACCTCTCTTATGAAATACTTGTTTCGGGATAAGTGTCTCAAACTTCATGGAGAGGAATATTGCTTCATTGCCAACACAACTTTTGTAATTAGGTATCTTACATTTCATACTTTACTCGCTTAACTTGTCCAAGATTTTTATTGCTTTTGAAGTGTTTACTATCAGTATAAATACAATATGTGGCAAGAGTACAAAGATCATTGCTTGTCATTTTGATGCAACATTTTTTTCTGTAACAACACATTATTTGCTTTTTCATGTTCATAGAATGTAAAAAAAGTTCTTGGGAATGGAAATCATGAATGCAGTACAAGGTACACTTCTCGTAATTTCAATTCACTGAGGTTTTATTTCTGAGGTTCCAGATTCTAATTTAACAATCTGAAAAAAATTACTTTATTTTCTCATCTTTTCATTTCTGATTTTTAATTGTAATACCGTTCATTTTGTTTATTCGACTGTTTCATTTGTACAATAGGAACTTTGTATTTCATTTCATGCATCTCTTTCAGCCCACTTTCTATATTTAATTTATAAAGTTATATTTTTTTTCTTAATTGAATTTTGATTTCGCCTTTCAAAACTCTATCCTATATTTTCTAATGCTTTTTCTATCAATTTAATTTTTCTTATTTCGTTAATTCATTCTATTTTTTGTTATTTTACTTTTCTTTTTTATTTCTTAAATTCTTTCTTGTTTTCTTCTATTCTATGAGACTTTATGTTATTCTATATTATTCTATTTCTCCAATTTCATTTTTGTTCATTAGATTGTGTTTGTTATACCGTGAGAACTTTTGTATTTCGTTTTATGCATTACTTTCTGAATATTTCCTATTTCTAATTCAAAAACTTATATTTCTATATCTGCCATTTAATTATTATGTCATTCCAATAGAGACCACAACATTCATTTCATTTGACTCTTATCTTGAGTTGTTTTTTTTAATTGAAGTTTGATTTCCCTTTTTACAACCCGATGTTTTTTCACTTATACCATATCAGGCTTCTTTGTAATCCATCCTCTTATAGTTTTCTATTTTGTTAGAGTTTTTCTTCAGTTTTATTTCATGTTATACTATTTCGTTGCACTTTGTTTTCCTATTAACGCTGCAATATTTAATCTACTTTATTCATTTCATGTTCTATTATTTTGCTGGGGTTTTGCATTTGATTTCGTTCTCTGCTTTATAAACGTACTCTGCGTTATTCTGTTTTATTCTGTTATCTTCCATAATTCTTATCTTTTACTATTCCCCTTTCTGTGTTATCTTATCCTCTGTTACATTATATTATTCGATTCTATTCTTTCTTATAAATTCTACTCCGTGTCACTTTATGTTATTCTTTTTTATTCATTTTCTTCGATTTCATTCTCTTTTTTAACTTTCTATACCTTCTTTTGTCATTCTATTCTTTATTACTCTTTTGCTTTTCAAATTCTATTTTCGCCTTTATTTGATTCTTTATTTTTCTATTCTTTCTTATTTATTCTACTCTTAGTTAGTCTATGTTATGCAATATTTTTCTATTTTCTCCCGTTATATTTCATTCTCATTTGATATATGTTTTTTTTTTTCATTTTATGGTATCTTATGTTATTCCTTTTTTATGAACTTTTACTCTAGTCTTTTCTTTTTCAATTTTTAATTACGTTCTATCTTATTCTATTTTATTCCTATTACCCTATTTTAATCTAATTTATTTTTTCTTACTCAATTACATTCTATGTTTCAGTATTTATTCTGTTATTTTATGTTCTGTTCTTTTTATTGTGTGTTTGTAGTATTTTAGTATGTTGTATTAAATTTTAATTTTATTTCATCTTGTTTCTAGGTGAAGTAGTAGTAGTAGTAGTAGTAGTAGTAGTAGTAGTAGTAGTAGTTGTAGTAGTAGTAGTAGTAGTAGCAGTAGTAGCAGCAGTAGTGGTAGTAGTAGTAGCGATAGTAGTAGTAGTAGTAGTAGTAGTAGTAGTAGTAGTAGTAGTAGTAGTAGTAGTAGCTAATGAGTGTAAGTAGTAGCAGTGGTAGTAAGATACTTTGAATTTTTTTGGAGTAGTGAAATTTATAATTTTTGGAGAATGATGTCGGTGGCAGTTTAAGTCAAGAACAAAGCCCGAGGGAACGGGAACGGGAGGCTCTCTCTTCCCTTTGTACACTTGCCCCACCCACCAGAAAGTTTTGAATTTTGCTTTTGTCTGGAAAAGTGACTTAGATTGTAAGAGCAAACCAGATTACACTTCGACCCTTAAAAGACTTCGGACCATGTCAAGACTGACAATTAGCTCTCTCCCTCCCCTTATGATGCCCTCCCCCTTGCAACAATGGATCGTCTGGATTGTCTGGGCTAAAGAGTCTTCAAGGAATCCAAGTTGCATTGTTGTTAGTGACAGCTTTCATTTGTTAATCAGATCTCTTCAACTATTTGACGAGACGCAAAGTAAAATGTAGCTTTTCTGTAGACATAATTAGCCAACTAACTTTTAGCATTTCTATTTAAATAGGAGCTAAAAGAGACAATGACATGTTCAATGTTAAAAGCATATTTTCTTTCGTCACTTTCAAGGCTAAATTTGTCCTTAAAGTTTTGTTACCAAGGTACCAGTACGTGCTGATAATAGGTTTGGTTAAATCTACGGAATTTTTCTGCCTTACACGTGGTCAACGTAAACTCAAACTGCACGAGAATTCTTTAGTTGAGGCAAAACTAAATATTTTTCATGTTCACGGCAGGAAATTGAATCGATTATTTATTGCATTAGACGTCATGGCACGACCGACCACTTACTGTCAACCATTTGCCTTCTGTTAGCGTTTATAATAAACATATAAGGGAAGGAAAGGATAAAGAGAAGGACGTGAGTAATAGGATTAGTCTGTGCACTGACTGTGATCACGTTGTCCCAACACTCCGGTTGTTCTATCATCGATCTGATACCAGTGTCGAGACTAACTTGAAAGCTATGTGATGACAGACGAAAAGACGTTTTCTTCTGTCCTGTCCTCTTGTATAAAAAGGTACAAACTTCAGCAATAGAAGTCAAGATTATGTCTTTCTGAGTCTCTGGAAATTGCACAACCAGATTGACCTTGTAAAGAACGACGACTGGTTTGTTGAGCTTATAAAATGACCGTAATGAAGTTGTGGATTGTGTCCTTTTGTCTCGTCTTGACGTTATCTCGGTGTGTAACCATGGCCTTTAACATCTGGCCCGATCTTGAGAGCAAGGCTATTGTCGACGGAAAAGCGCCCCCTTGTAAGAACTGTCAGCTGGAACAGAATGAGGTCGAACAGCTTCAGATCGAGTTGGTCAAAGAGAGAATTCTGAAGGGACTTGGGCTAAAGAGCGTTCCTAAGTTTCAGGAAGAACTTGATGTCAACGCCTTACCTAAGCCAGTGTTCCTGGACTCCAATAACTCTCCAGCTAAATTTGACTTCAAAAGTCTTCGTGAAAATCAAGCTTTTCTTTTGCCCGAGGCTGGTAAGTAATATTTTGAATGCAAGTTTTTAGTTTCTAACAAGCCTTTTGTTGCTTAATACCTGAGTTTGGCAAATACATTTAGCATGAGCCAGCTGCCCTTTATTTATTAATTAGCCTGTTTGGTAATTTTTCTGTTTATTAAGGGTAGTTTCAATGTCGGGCCCATTGCTCATCAGGGGTCTTTGATTGAGAGACTGCCAACTACTTCCACAATTTTCTTCATTACCTCATCATCATAAACTTGCTAATATAATATGTCAGTGGCCGTGTGCAAAAACCCAGATGATCTCATGATTATTCCCACATTGGGAATTCCCGTATACATTTGTTCTTTGCAGCAAGATTGAGTAAAAAGCTGAGATATTTTACTATGTTCAATTATATGACCTTCATAGTTGACTTTACAGTTCAGAGGAAGTTAGCATCGTCGAGAGAACCTTTCCTAACCCTTAGGCCTAAGCATGGTTTTTAAGTCCCATTTTTCCATAATGTTTGGAAACATTAACGATGTATGCCATGACTTTTTGTTGAGCCATTTGTTCTATGGGAAAGTGGGTTCTGTGAAAACGTTTGAGTAATCAGAATAAGTCATCGAAAGTCGGGATACTTAGCTCTTAGAAAGAAGGACAACAGGTCTTGAAGTGTGAGAAGGCAGATGAGATTTACCTTGGGACCTTTGGCTGAGAGGAGGTGTAGCGCTCAGGGCAAAGGGTGATTTATCTAAAACCCTATTTTTAGGAGTTTTCTCAGTTTATAGACCGTGGCAAGAAGATGTAGGACCATTGGCAGTTCGATGCCGTTAGGAAATTTAATGGAGATTTAACGCCTTTTCTAATATCTTAGTGCCACAATAACACATTATTAGCGTAAATTAACTGCGGTTTAAAAAGTCGTTCATAGCGCTACTTGAGTTTCCCAGTACAACATTTATATGTGCTCGTTTTAATTTACAGATCAGCTGATTTCAATACTTTACTTAGTACGTTCCGCTTAAAGACAACCACGACTCAGGAAATTGAGAGACTAACTTTAAAATATGCAGGAGAATGGGTTGTAAACCACTCGTGGTTAACAATCCTTCCTGTTACGTAATTTCACATGACTGAAACCTGTTTATTAGGCAAGTGCCATGGCAATCGCTTTGCGTCCTTTTTCGCCAAATGCGTTTACCTATATTGCACTTTGTTAGGACATCTTCTGGCATCAAGTAGTTGCCCTCCTCCCGGAAAGAAGTTTCAGCCACAAGCTGTCACTCACTCCTTGATTCCTGACCGTTATGTTGAGGCTATCAAATTTTTTTTAATGCTTCGGTAAACTGGCATAAACTTTCACTGGAAGATAAGTAGGCCTACGTATATCGTTCATACACACAAAACGGTTTGGGTGTGTAAACTGATGCAGACATGTAGATAGGGTTTCCTGGGGTTACGCATGCTTCAGGGGAGATGACTGTATTTCAAGAGGCCATAATTAAGGGTGGCAAGATTGTGACGTGCCAGAACATCCTTCGTTCTTCATTACTTTAGTCCTACATGTATAGCTGATAAGATATTAATGGTCATTTGAGGCTTAAAGGGAAACAAGCCTGGTGGGAGAGGTGGCTTTTTATCAATAGTGCAGCATCACTCCCAGAATTAACTCTCCTTAGGTTTTGGTGACGGAGCAGTTCGTGTCCGTAGATGCACGACCGAGACTTTTATACGTTAAGCATTGTAAAGCAAAGTCTCCTTCTCTCCACTTATAAGGTATACTCAATAAAGAACGCAAAAGGAGGAGCGATTATCGTTTCTTAAGATTAGAATCTAGTTGAGTTTACATCTGTCTGACACCAATTATCAAACTCGTGTGTCCTTTGGAACAATAAATAGGAGGATTGCGGGAGGAGGTGGCTAGTGTCAGGTTCAAATTCCATTCTATGTTAAAGCGAGAGAATTTTTGGATTTACTTTCTCTGTTTTTCGGCTTCTTTTCCCTATTCCATAGGGGTTTGACGGTTTGACAGTGCTCTCCACCTGCCCCTGTCGTGTTCATCACGAATTTTTGGATTTCGTTGCGAATACTTCAACTGCGAAACTGCAGTCTAATATTGTTTGAATAAAACTAAAGCGACAAATTCTAAGTAAATGGACGTTGAACTGAGGTATATGTCATTTGAGGACTGACTTTCAAGACGGCTATTTTTGTGAGTCGCTATGTTAATCTATATTGGTTTTGTTTCGGTAAAATATGTACACTCTGTTTATAACCAAACTGCTGCTAAAAGAATTTCAAACTTTTGACAAAATTTGCAGCAAGTTGTGAACCAGTTTAATATGTCGAAGGACAGAAGGTATCACCCAACGATCCCATCAGGCATCTGAGGTATCTGAGAGAAGAATGCCGTAAAAGAAAACTAAGGTTAACCAAGACTTGTTATGGATGGGTTGTAGGGATGGGATACGCTTATGCTAAAAACCAACATGGGGTGGTAGCACTTCAGCTAAAGCAAATTGTACTTTCGAAAATTTGTACTAGCAATTTGCAAAATCTCTATTAGTTATTGTACCGAATTCGTTTATAAGTACGGACTATAATAACGTAAAATTATGAAATTCAACCCTTGTTAAAGCAAGAATAACAAAACGCATCAGCAGCTCTAAACATTTTGTAAGTGTAACATTTTAAGTAATTGTAAGTATAGATTTAGTAGTATAATATCACGACATAGCGATTAATTACTTTTGCTATTACAAATATACAGAGCGTTGAAAGGATTTACGTGGGTTTGTGGAGTATGGTGTAAGTGCTGAAGAATTTTCTATAATAATACCATGTGTTTATTCTTCGTGGTGATATGAAATAGATCCACTATCTTCGGTAGATGTTCTATGTGAAGACGTTGTGGCTTTAACGAGCAAAATCGATCCACAGTATGTGCCGTTTAAGCTTCACATTCTTACATTCCGCTGGACTGAATGCAAGGACTGAATGCAAGGACTGAATGCAAGGACTGAATGCAAGGACTGGATGCAAGGACTGAATGCAAGGACTGAATGCAAGGACTGAATGCAAGGACTGAATGCAAGGACTGAATGCAAGGACTGGATGCAAGGACTGGATGCAAGGACTGGATGCAAGGACTGAATGCAAGGATTGGATGCAAGGACTGAATACAAGGACTGAATGCAAGGACTGAATGCAAGGACTGGATGCAAGGACTGAATGCAAGGACTGAATCTAATTGCTCCTCATGGAAGCGGCTTATAGTCAAATAACAAAATGTCCTGCTGAAATTCGTTCTGTAACAATATCATATTAAGACGCATAATACGTGGTTTTATCATCAAGCCATCACCAACTTGCTTCAATTTATATGGCAGATGGCAAATTATTTTTCTTTCACATGCTTTACCACCCCTCTCAAGTTTTTGGAAGAATAATGCTGCAAGCTGCTGAAGTTACAAATCAATTTGATAGTTGGCCCCAGTCCATGTCAGTTGGTTCCAGTCCATGTCAGTTGATTCCAATATATGTCAGTTGGTTCCAGTCCATGTCAGTTGATTCCAATATATGTCAGTTGGTTCCAGTCCATGTCAGTTACTTCCTGTCCATGTCAGTTGGTCCCAGTCCATGTCAGTTGATTCCAATATATGTCAGTTGGTTCCAGTCCATGTCAGTTACTTGCTGTCCATGTCAGTTACTTGCTGTCCATGTCAGTTGGTTCCAGTCCATGTCTGTTGATTCCAATATATGTCAGTTGGTTCCAGTCCATGTCAGTTACTTCCTGTCCATGTCAGTTAGTCCCAGTCCATGTCAGTTGATTCCAGTATACGTCAGTTGGTCCCAGTCCATGTCAGTTAGTTCTCATTCTTATCGTCAAATAATTAGATAAATATGGTACAAATAGTACCTTTGTCCACTTATCCGCATAAATCGGTAATTTAAGTAAAACACAAGGTAACACTTGCATAAAAAGTATGCAGTCACTACGTTTTATGAAAACAACAGTGTGACGTGCGCTGTTCTGAAGATTAACATTCCAAGAAAAGTAATTAGATTTAGATCGACAATTACGATGGTTCTCTCCCATAAATATAAGATTCATTTCAATGTCAATGCTTTGGGAATTAGTAAAAAGAGAATGTGAAATCCCGAGAAAAGTACTATGCCTCGTGCGGTTGGTCCACTGGTTTAAAAATGTAAATATTTTAATGAGGTGGTATCTACCAGTCAACTATATTATTGTGGTGCACCAATCAGTTAGTTTCCGCCGAATAATTGTAATAAATTGTTGGCCACTTGATAAATCCACAGTATCATCCTCCTCCTCATCATCATCATCAGTATCATGACAGTTATAAGTATAGTATATTTTATAATCACCACAATTCTCACCGCCAGTTTTATTTGAAATGTCAGTTTCTATTGTGCTTTGGATATCCTTATAATACCCCTCTTACAACATAGTCGCTTAGTGAATAGATATTTAATACTCAGAGACTTCAGTTTATTTATGACTTGATTTCAAGCCTCGTATGATCTGATTCAACACCGTAACAATTCAATAAGCCTTTTCGTGGTCATCAATATATACGCGAAAATGCAAAAAAGTGAAAAAATTGGAGTATTTTGCTTCTATGATAAAATGCCCATCTCCTCAGAGAGATGGGTTAATGGCCTGTTAATAAATTCCGTTCATCAAATATCCTCATTGAACCCTCCTCACAACAAGTGCACATGATAACGTTTTGATGTAACAGTCTGTCGCGCGTTTCCGTGCCCCTGGACCCTCTCCTCTTTCAATCAGAAGCGTTGCATAATGTTATACGAATTAAGGTGCTTTAATTTGTATCTTATCGATGTTTGTTTTTTCGACCCATTTTAAGATCGGAGATTTTGGATTGGCACGTGACCTAATCGACTGCGAGTATTACGAATCCGGGGGTGGAGTCATACCAGTACGATGGACAGCACCAGAGGTAAGCTGTTTCTTCATGTAAAGCAAAGAGGACGTATGGCCAAGGCCAAAGATGCTCAATACAGAAAACTATTAAGTTGCAAATGAGGCCTGAAAAAATCTGTTTAGCGAATGATATGGTTTTGTGGTCAAATGTTTGTAGCAGATGTAAAAGAATCTTTAGATGGAACAGGAATCCCTGCCGAGATATGATTGAACATGAGACTGCTGGCTTACAAATATTGCGGTCCTTTTGTGTTAAATTTTGTAAAAGCCATTGACAAGTCTCGGGGTCAACACTTGCTACAGCAAAACAACCAGTACCTATTGTTTGGGGAATGTGGCCACTGTAATTATTGGTTTCTGATGAAAAAGTCGTGTAAACAGTGTTGAAACAGTAGACTGATCCTGGATTCCTTTCTTGGGAACAATCCCACAGTCTACGTGGCTCGTTTGTTACTGTAAATATAAAGTTTGGTGGAATGTCTCATATTGCGATTACTATAGTCTCTCTCACTCTATGATAGTCGTCTCTCACTCTCTCACTGTTTGGCTTTGTTCGATTTGATTTTTTTGATATGAAAAAGGGCACAAAAATCCTAAGGTTGTCATTGTTTTTCCACAATTGCACTGAATACAGTTGTGATACATTTTGGTTATATTAGCTTAGATATGGGAATTTCAAAATCAGAAAGATTTATTAAGCCAATGATCAGTTGCTTTGTTCCTTTCTTATCTGTGATTAAATGAGAAATTCTAAACAGAGAATTCTGTCGTATGAATGTCTCTCTAATAGGGAAACGTGTTGTTTTGTTAGCTTCCTTCTACCAGAGAAAATTCGAGTTGGAAATCTCAAGAAAGTGTTTTGATTATGTAGTTTCTTACTATCGGCTGTATAGTTAGGTAAACTAGAAACTTTGAGTCAAGAAATAGAGAATTGTTTTAGGCGTATCAAAGCCAAGTTGGATAATTATTCTGGTTTATTCACTATAGACTGACTTTGTAAAGCCATGCAGTATAATAGAGTTTAAAGTAAGCTTCTGTCATATCAATTTGTTTAAGGTAGTCTTGGTAGGACATTATGATGCACCACTTTACTGGTCTTCCTATTTTAGTTATCTCGGTCACCTGAGTTTTTTCTTTACCATCCTTGGATTTAACAATGTCCTTTCTTTTGATTTCTGTAGGCCATCAATTACAAGCGCTACTCAAGTGCTAGTGATACTTGGAGCTTTGGAATCACATTATATGAGATCTGGTCACTTGGACGGAAACCTTATTCAGAATGGGACAACAATGTAGTAAGCAAGGAGTGAGAATTCCTCGTTATGAAAACGCTGTGTTTTATCATATTCCATGTTTAGCAATGCACATAGAAATGTAATCATGGCCAAGCAGGTTGTTTTCATATGCGGGCAAAGTTAAAAACGTCTTTTGTTCTGAGAGACGCTAATTTAAATGATAGTAACAAGTTTCAAGTAAGGTCTGCCAGGAACCATAATTTCCACTTCTCGCAACGAAAGGATCCTCATGGATTGCGGGTGTAAGGTAACTCATAGAAGTAAGGAAACTTCATTATATCTACATAAAATTCCCGAAAAACCCGTGTATTAGCCCATGACCAAACGTTTTGAGGGGCTTATACCTGAGGAGGGGGCTCAGCAACTGAAAGATGGAAAGTATTCATAATATTAGGTCGAGAACTGAAAATTAGGAAAAGCAAACTTCTCGAAGTAGTCTTGCTAAAACCCGATCCCTCACTCGTATTGATCACATATTGAATATTGGAATCGCTACAAGCTCGTCTTCCTGAAGCGGGTTATTCACACAGCTTTGTTTTTAATGCAATTGAGATCCAAGTCAAACGGGGTGATTATCGAGAAGAAAATTGTAATCAAGCAGAAACACTTACATGAGAATGGCACCATTGTTAAGAAGTGGTCTGAGATGATATCTGTGGCGACTGGGCATCTGTGAAGTGCGCCAGATAGCATGGACGCAAGGGGATGGTATTGAAATTTTGATGTAAGTAACAACTCTGTGCCCTGAAGAAATACAAGGGTTCTGTTAAAAGAGTATTTGGATCTTATTCTGCACACAAAAATAGATATTTATATCGGGTTTTCTTTTGTTTAAGCATCTATCATGTAGCCCATTGTCATATTTCCAAAGGGAGCTTGTCAATGAATCCTCATTCTCAAGAGGACTTTGATGCTTTTATAAATTGGGTTTTTACACGGGGAGTTACACACGGGGTTGACGGGGTACAGCTTTATTTATCCCTATCCTAACCCATATCTTTGTACGTCTTGCAACTTTATGAAGTGTGAAACATCACACGATAATCGAACTGATAGTGTTTTTGTGAACACCAACTACTATGTGGGTATGTTCTGTCACTGCGGTACCCGAGGGCATCTGACAAAAACATAAAGCCACTCGACTAAAACAAGGTTTTATTTCGAGTGATTGAAAACAATATGTTTCATTTTAAAAATTTTTATGGGAGAAAAATTACGGGATTCTCATTTTGTGAAATTATTTTGCAGGAGTTTCTTTCGACGTTCAAAGAATTTTATTTGTTTGTAAATGAATGATAGAAGTGAGATACTGTTAGTAATGAGTTACTTTCCTGTTTATTTAGGTTATAGATAAAGTGGATCAAGGCTTTCGATTACCTCCGCCAGTGAACTGCCCAAGAGTTATCTACCATTTAATGATTGATTGCTGGTCAGTGCTTCAAATGTGTAACATTATAATGTGTTTATGTGACATTATATGAGATGTCTTTTTCTGATAATGTTACCTACTTTGTTTCAATTTTTGCTTTATTTTTCATTTTATCCCGTCTACAATTTTCGTGAGAGTTTTTCAATCTGATACTACTACAAGTACTGAGTATAGTATGCGAGAATGTTACCATATGGAGCAAATCTGCGTACTAATGTTACCGACGCATATCCTACAGGGTGTTAATAATCAGGGTGGTGAGGGGTCATACATTTATGGTGTGCAGACATTTTTGGGTCAGAGGTTTTCAAGGAACAGCATATAATGTCAGTTTTATGTATTTAATAAACTGGAAATTATGTATTTTGTTGAAGCCAATATTATAAGACACTCACAATCTTCGTACACATCTTCGTTAAAACGATTTTCTGCTAATTGAGTTCTTAAATGTAAGTCCGAGGTATTTGGGATCAGATTAACAACTTTAGTTATTATTTTGGTTTAGCTTTGAAATAACATGGTATTTGCAAGAGACAATGGACGAGAGACGTGATCTGAGCGCGTTCTGTAGATTTTGTGAAATATGCCGTGTGATTTTGTCTTTCAATTGATAGAAGTTGAAACTCCTTTTAAACTTGGTTTGCATACTCACAATATTTCTTTGCTTTGACATTAAAGGAGGGTTAACACTGATCATGAATTTGCCCCACCAATTCTCTTTACTAAAGCTGCCTATTGCCATAAAACAGGGTGCTTATCAGTCAATGTTTAGTCGCTTCTTGTTGCCTATTGGGAAGTATCTTAGTCTTTGTAACGTGCATATATCATCAATCAGTCGTTTCTACCTACTATGCCTCTCTTAGTGATAAAAATTTACAGACAGAGTAACGATGCCTGTCCTTGTACCCTGAAGTCCAGACACACTTTCTCCCACTTAACTGCGCCATAGCCTGGATAGTTACAATTGCCAGGCAGATCGGATATACATACATGCACGAAATAGCAAAAACATTGTGTACTTAAAAGCTTTTTTCGTCTGACACTCCTCAGAGTACTAACGTCAGAATGTCGATCATAAATGATGAAATCATCAGATGGCGTGGCGTGATGACGTCATAATTGGGGGTCTGGGTTCTGTTACTTTAGTCTGAGCATACTTAAAGCTAAGTTTAATGACGATTATTATTATAATGGACAATTAAATAATACATACACTGTGATCACGAAACCGGTTCTTGAATATGCAAACATGTATCCTGGTTTCATTCCTCTTTGACAGGGGGAGCAGTACAGTATACTCGCTGTACGCACTGAACGATCCACAATATGTTTACGGTCTAAGGGGGAATTAAAGAGGATTTCTTGAGGTGCAATGTAGTGGAATGAAGTGTACAATCGACGGGGGTGTTCTTCTATCCTCTACAGTATTTCATTTGTAAGTCCCGGATCTTTTCCGTTGAGTGAGGGAGATTCATCTGTTGCAGTACTAGCAATATTATCTGACTTCTAAGCATAACCCAGACTTGAATGAGACCCTGACATTAAATATTCCCCTGCAAGTTTTCTCAATTCCTCGAAGGAAAAAACTTGTTACCTGGTGTCGTGAAAATTGGTTATCTCGTCCGATGTAATAGAAGATCATGAAAATATTGCATGAAATAGCGAAAACATTGTGTACTGAAAAGCTTCTTTCGTCTGACACTCCTCGGAGTCCTAACGTCAGAATGACCGAAATGAAGGAGTGAAAGAGTATCCCCCAACTGTATTTTTGAAAGATCCAATCAGAATTTGGACTGCCTGAATGACTTGTGTTTTGGAACCAATAAGCATCCACTAAAACAAGATTAATTGAATAGGCCTAGTGAGAAAACGAATTTTTTCTGTCTACATAGCAAAGGTTTTCTTGCTTTAATGTGGACTGACTCTAGAACGTCCAAATGAAATGCAGACCTGGCCTTTCCTATGATACGGAAGCAATCGTCAGTGTACACTTTAGCACAGTCTGGGTTCTTAAGCAAGTGCTACCCTATGGCAGAGTCACATTGCTTAGTGGTGTTTTTGGTCTTTGAAGTCCGAGGTGGTTGTTTCCTTTTAGGGGTTGATGTTTGGCGAATAAAGGATGGTACATGCTGCTTAATTCGGTCAACCAACCTCAAAGTCGTTCGGCAAACATAACCAGCCTCGCACTGACGAGAATTGATAAACTAAATTGAAAAATTTAATAAATTGATAAATTTAAAAATCATTAAAAGCCCTCGTTGGCCTTTAACATTTCTTCATAAAGGTTTGCAGAGATTGCTTAAATGTGACGAACGATGGTTTTGGTAAAATACCTTTTCCTTTTGACTTGATTTCTGAGGACAAAAAAATGATAGCATCGATTGTACCATCATCTGTTTTAGGAAATGACTTGTTTCGTTATGCAATATTGTTGGCCAACAAGTAACTAGTCTTCACTGTATCCCCTAGTAATAATGACATTTGGAACAGTACAGTCTCTTCCTGTTTCAACTTCTTTTACCAGATTGGAGGATACCTTTGCAGCTCTTGTTTCGGTAATTGTTTACCAAAGTCACCGTCTTAGAAAGTGACGTTTCAAATTCAAACACGACGCCGGTATTCTTGCAAATCTAACACGGTTGTAGTTCCAATATTTGAGAAACGTGATACGAAGAGGGGTCACATGCAAAGAATGGAGGCCCTAATACCATCCCACCTTCCACACACACCCCACACCCCACCCCCGCAAGCGTGAATGGGGAGCAGAAAAAAATTGTTGCCAAGTGCACTTTCTACTCCTTGGCTTAAATAGTTTGCTTACCCTGATCTCTATTGACACACACTACCGACGTAGAAAGTTAGGAGCTCATCTCTTAGCAGGTTAATTACTGTTCAAGCCTTTTTTGCTTCCAGTGATGCAATACGTAAGCCTGAACAAGTCTTTGGTTATTTCAAATATAGCTTCGTAGCTGACGTCGTTTCGATAATCAATGAGTTTGAAATATGTATTGTTTCTATAGTTAAAATCGCAGTCTCTTTGCATAATCATGCCATCTCCGTATTCATCTCAATAAGTAAAACCTGCAGTTTTTGACAACCACGTACTCTTGGGTGCCTAATAGAAGGGGGTTGGAATACACGGGAGGGTTGGGAAAATCCCAAAAACTTAATAAACGCGGGGTTGGAACATGACCAAATATGTAACAGACCTGGACATAAAGTGAAGTCAAGAATAAATGTCTTCAAACTTCTCTGAGCCTTGTAATAGGCGAATTCCTTTTTTTATATGTGTGGTTTTCATATTTTACGATATATTCTACTTGCCCGCCAAAGTGCGTCCTCAACAAATTTTCATGAATGGAAGATTTCTTAAAAATTAATAGGCTGGGGGGAGGGGGCTGGAATAAGAATGCCCTGGGTGGAAAATTGTTGAAAAATTAATTAGCGGGAGGCGGGGAAGTCTATTTGGCATCCGAGAGTAATATACATAGCGCTGATTGTGATTCTACCACCTTGTCATCGCATGTCGTGCAGGCGGAGTCCTTCATAAAAGATTTGGTGAAAACTCGATATCATTAATAAAGCTTTACGATGTTCATTAAGGTCCGTGCTCTCATCTCATTCACAAATCGTAATGATCCAACGCTCGTCTCTTTCTCTGGTAGTTGTACCCCTTAATCCAGACATTGTTAGTAAAGATGACCCCTCAAGGCCAAATTGTTTAATCTACAATGTTTTCACTGTGTTGCTGTTTTCTACTCACAACACATCATTCTCTTCTTTAATCGTCTTATAAAACTGTTAATCGTTTAAACGTTTCTTAGCATCTCATCTAGAAAGCAGCAGTTAGTTCCACAACTTTCAACTCATTTACCTACTTCAGGGCTTTACTAGAATGCTTTAAAAGTGCATCAGGGAAGCTGCATCAGTACTGTACTTAAATTCTCTTCCAGAGTGTAAAACATTATATTCCATAATAAATCCCTGCTGTTTTTAAAGTATAAACTCGCGTGCAAGAGGAAAACGGATTTAGGATTGTCCCTTGGATTTCTTATGTTGATCCTTGCAGCCATCGTTTGCAACGGTTTTATTTATGGGAGAAGCGGAGGTCATCTTCCATAAAAAGCTAGTGTTATGACTACAGTGGGATTCTACAATCAAACGCATTTCGCTATCCCTTTAAAATCAAGCTTGTTACCATTTGGTTTCCTTGGTGTCTTTCCTAGTAAAAAATACATGGCTGTCAGATGTTTGGCAGCCCAAAATTCCAACTCGTTGTGCTTTCCATTGAAAAGGAATAATAACATCCAGGCTGACCTCACACGTTGTTTAGTCTAAACGGCCTCAGCGCTAATCGGTTAGAAAATAAACTGGCTAAAAATAGGTCATCATTGACCTGGATTTTAAGCAATAAGTTATTTCTTTAAAATAAAAAGTAAGTACTACTTAAAGTAGTTGAGCAAAATAAATTTTTCAGTAGACAGCATTTCCTGAATAAAATACCGACATGCTGTTGTTCACGTGCAACAGTTATGAGGATAGAAAGTATTATCAATAAGAGGTGCTATGAAGTTGTCGATTTCGGCCCCATCCAACTAAATCCAAGTTGCCAAGTATAAAAAAAGCACGAAATAACTTTGTTACTCATGCTCCCTCTTAATTGAAAATATGTAGAAACGTACTTTCATTGAAGCTACATTGTATCCATAGTGGGGGCAGCTTTCATGGAGATTACTCTCAAGTACCAAATAATTGTACCCCCCCCTTCCCCCCCCCGGAAAATTGAAAATTTATAACCTCCCGCTCCTAATTAGGACATCCCGTTTATTATTTTCGAGGAATTTTCACAGTTGTCAAAATGTAAATGATGTCTGAAACACTTAAATAATTTCCCATGCAACATTTGACCCTGAACCAGTTGCTAATTAGTCAATTAGTACGATTTTTGTCCTCCTGTGCGTCATCTTTATTTGAAACTTTCACGAAATTGAGACTGGAGTTCAGACCCCCCGTTTATTTGGACCCCTCCATTTATTACCTTTAGACTGTAATGATGACACCTGTTTATTCATACCCCCCCCCCCCCGTTTATTCGGCACTCCAGAGTACCAATAGCACACTAAAGTGATGACCTTTATTATCATATCACAGTGGTCATCAAACTATTAAACGACTAATGACCATTTAAGTTTGCAATCAGCCATGAGACAACACTGATAACTTTGGTTCACAAGGTTATAAACTGTGTTAAAATAACCGGGTTTTGATAGGAGAGAATCAGTCTTTGAGAGGCCGCATCTCAATATATATTCAAGATATCTTTTACAAATCTGGAGTTAACAGGACGAATGAAGAAAGTGTAAAAATGACACTTAATTTGCTAACACAACTTTACACCAGAAATTTCCATTCGCCATCATTGTTATTAGGTCACTAACTTGTGCTCCTTTGTCTCGGGCCAACATGTTTAGCTATCTCAATTACTGACTGTTCGAGGCTTTTCAGGAGAAAATGTGACCTGCAATGACCCGAAAAGCGAGTACGACGTTGTGTTAAGCGAGCTCACCTTGGTTAACTTGCCGTGGATTCTCTCTACAGAGGGATGGTCTTTCCATGACAATTTTTATACTCTGCGGAGTAGGTTAGTGTAACAACTGTCCAGTCGTTGATGGAATCTTGCCCTGAGTGTCAAAGGGTTGATTAGGATTGTCAGACATCAAAGTACTGGCCAGAAACCCACGTGTGAAATTGATCATTGGACGAATTTTTGAAGAACTTAATTAATCAAGGCTTTTTTCCTGTTCCGCTTAAGGTAACGCGGTAAGCCTCGTATGTCAATAATCTGTCGTTTAGTCTAAAATATAAATTTGGACGTACATTTTTGAAAGCGGCAGTAAGATCAAGATAGTAGGGGCCTACCTTTCTTGAAGACATGTGACAGCTTTACAGATCTAAAAATTATGATGTATCAGTTAAAGAGGGTATTAATGAATAGAGGTTGGATTGTATCAGGGACCGTTGAGCAAGATCATAACGGAGATGGGGGCTGATGCACGTATGATGGGCAAGGGGGACAATAATATCAAGGATACAGAAGAAATTAAGAAAGTCATTGGGGGGTTGAAGCAGCCGTCATCTTTAGACGCAATGGTACCTAAGTAGGGAGGGACCACTACAGGTCTGTGTTTGTTTGAAAACAATTCTTGACAGACAAAAGTTGAATTATATGTTGACCCTATTCGGATGATAACAATTACACGTAGATGGTTCCATCGGCGTGCTTTATGCTTCTGAGGGGACGAGTCTTTTGGCTTTTTGCAGAAGCGATTGACTTTTCTTAAAAACAGTGTTATTGAGAGATAGATGAAACCTGTATTGACGATTCCGTCTTTCTTCTCAATCTAAAGTTTATCTGATGAACGGAATCGAAATCTCAAGATACAATAAACCTATATACATAATGCAAATGATATAAACCGATTTTTTTTACCTGTTGTTTGCAAATGTATGATAGTACCGTTTTCTTGTTTCGACTGTGTACAAGAGCTTGATAAAAGTGTATGTTAATAGCTGTCAGCCACAATGCTAACATTTAAAAACCAAGGAAAACTGATGGAAACAATTTTCAGTATCTGATTTTTCAAGAGAGAACCGTAAAGAAACAAGTGTCGTGCACGGTACTTAAATCATTCATAATGCTCTGCAAAAATCTTCACAAAATCAAGAGTTGGTAGACACTGTATGCTAGTCCCTCTTTCCTTGATTATTGATCCGTTATAAATTATCACCCAATTATTATACAATTGCTACTACCATAGACTGAATATTTTAAAATATGTATTGGTAAATAGCAAACGGTCTCGGTTGGTAGTACACGATATGCAAAGAACAATGACTACGCACATGTTATGACCTTAAGTATGGGATAGAAAAATACTGTTCTTCACTTTTAAGGATGACCTTTTTTACATTTTTTTTACCCAATTGTAGTAGAGAAATTAAGTTTTCGCTCTTTTAAATTATCGAATTATTGACATTGACAATGTCATCATCATCAAAAGTGTCAATAAAGACTTCTGTCACGTATTTTGGTCATACAATGTCATTTTATGCCATTTGATTCCAGTTGTGCGATTCAACAACTGTATAATTTTTGTGAAAAAGTAATTCAAGTAGAGAATTGATAACTATAATGTTAAATGTACATCTTGTTAAGAATCGTAATGTTTGGTACAAGGTGAAGAACAATTTATGATGACGTAATCATATTTTAACCAAAACATTGATCATTTATATATAAGCCTCAATCTGTCTGTTTGTAAGTATTTATGTATATTTGTATATAACGTGTAATTATGTATGTACGTATGTATGTATACATGTGTGTATGTATGTATATATATAATTATGTATGTATGCGTGTATGTATGTATATATATAATTATGTATGTATGCATGTATATATGCGTGTAAAGTTTATTGGTGTTCCTTTTACTACTCAATCGGCTGTTCTCACTAAGAATACTTTTAGAGACACACTTCGTTTAACTTTGCCCTAGATCTGAATTTGACTTCTTCCGGCAACCATTGTCTTTCAGTAACAAGACTGCAGCATTTTATACTTGATCAAGACATTCAGAAAAATTTTAAGCATCTAAATATCGCAAAAGCCACAAACATAACCACATTGGCAACATCATTAGCGAGTTGTAGTTTCCTTGTCCAATATGATTTTTGAATAAAAATGGAGAAGTCTGTTCGCAAACTTGGTAACGTTCACTTACGAATATCGATTTGATGGAAACATTTTCGTCTCAGAAACAATGCCTCAGAAGTCTACTTAGAAAAGAGGCTCTACGACTTCAACTGTTAATTTTAATGTCATAAAAAATTATCTTTCATTTATTTGCAAGTTGTAAGACCTTAAACGAGTGTATGTGGAATGACATACAATCCTACTGTCGAGGCATTTTGATTCTTCATATACTCTCACTGACGAACAGTATGAATCTCCAATAATGGTAGAATCATAGGCGGGAATTCATATTTACCTTAAGGCCTGTGATGACGCCGATCTGGTATGGATTCCATGAGACCCATCCAAACTACAAGAAACAAACAGAAAGAATCATCAAATTCAACCACGTCAGCGTATGAACGGTTTGAGCACTTGAACGATTGATACATTACAAAGGAAATATGATATGTAGAGCAGAGTTGGCTCCACCGTTTACGTACTGTCATAGAAGGAAGTACGGCAACCAAGCTTGGCCTACTGAAAGCGGACTGGAGCAATCCAAGCGAATGCCTGAGTAACTCACTTGGGATTTGTATAATATGCGAAAAACTGTAACTTTGCGCGCAGACGACTCTAGTATGGGGAAGGGGGGTATTTTGTATATGTTCACTTGACTGTCTAGGTTTTGTCTTACAGCTCAAGAGGAACCGTTCTCGGACAATCCAGGAGTACTCCATCACATTTTCTTTACACTTTCAATAAAATTATTTAAACACTACTCTGAATACATAAATAGCAACAACGATAACGGTAAAAAAGTATGGTGACATAATGGATACCCTTTGATCTACTCTGCATCCTCTACAAAAATACACCACGGTGCTTTGAAATTACGATAAAATACGACAAAGCCTCTAATTTCGAAGATTGACTGATTTTTAGTACATTGCAGTACTTCCCTGACCAAGTGAAATTTAGGACAATCAGGGGGTGTCAAGTACTTTGAGGGGATGTGAAACATTCTGGATTGGGCAGACCTAAATAGAAGTGAAAACCATCTCTGCGATAATTTCGTGCAATTCTGTTTAAAAATGGAACAATGAACTTCATAGTTTGCTTTCGTAGAATCGACGTAGATTCCCGATAACCTCTGAAAAGAACGTTACAACAACTTAATTTTAAAAGGGCAAAATTCAAACTACACCATCTCAATAGCCCTTCCGTTAAACACCAATAAACAAGTTCCCATACGAAAAACAGATCCCCATACATAGAACCAGAGCAGTTCATCGTCAGGCGAAGTTACCTACAGCATCCGCAGTACTAGACACCACTACGAATTCACGCGCTTACTTACCTACCAGGATTTCGTACAATTTCAAAAATACAACAACGAGGTTTTGACATATTATACACGGAAGTTCCATTAAGAACGTGTATTTTATTTACTTCCCACACAGTTGTTCGCCATAACAAGTAGTACTGACAAGTTGAGGCTAATATGAAAATAACAAGGCCTCGATATAACTCTTTCGTTCCCCACTCGTCACATCATGCTGCTTCACAGGGCGAGATGAAGATCTTACTCAGTGTGATTTCACCCCTTGGTAGTATTAAAACTAAGAAAACTTGCAATAAAGCACTAATAAGTAAAAACTCCCAGCAACCATTTATTCTTAGCCCTTAAGTTAGTGCCTCGTCTTCGATGGAAGGAAATCCATGTATTTTGCACGAACTATGATTCAATGTATCCTGAACTTCATCAAATCCTGTCCTTTGAAACGTTTTGAACTTTTAAAAACTGTCCACTCAGAATTTGATCAAAAGCTGCAGTTTGAGGTACGTCTCTTTCCGAAGAGAGTTCAAGCCAAATACTTGGCCTTAGCACCCGGGGAACTTTGAAAGGACAATATACAAGAAGTCGTTTATTGCAGTATTTCTCAGTTTTTAGCATTTCTGTTATCATGTAAATAAGGCATTACCTAAGGCATTTACCGATGTAAAACTTTGAATTGTGACAGGGAATGATAATGAATTAATTAAATAATTAAATGAAGTACCTCCTCAAGAGAAGCGAGACAATTTACAAGCACCCCGGACGTCTAACTCTAATCACAGATTCGGCAACCGTTGTATTCAACTAAGAGTATTTTTGAGTAAACGCACTGTGTACGAAATAGTATCATTTTTCTTACTACAGAAGCAATTATAACCTACATTTCCTGGTGATGTTGCTTTCCCCTTGAGTACATACTTCAACACTAAAAGCGACGTAGCTTTCAAGAGGCCCATTTACTTTCAGGGCGTTAACTCGCAGTTTCAAGGATCGTTACGTTCAACTAAGGGTCTTTTTTAGTAAACGCACTTTGTGCAAATGTGTATCACTTTTCTCAATATGAAAGCCCCTTTAAGCTAAATTTCCTAATTTATACATAATTTTTTTCTTTCTTTTCCAATTCTTTTATTGTATATACCATTATTGTAAAAAATTTGGGTAGTTACGGTCACGAAGCTGGCCCTCTAAGAGAGGGGGGCGGGTGGAATTTCTAAAATATGAAAGGGGGACGGTCATAAAACTCATAATTCTCCGGAAATAATCCTAACAATAGAATCCATTCAATTTTATATCACATTTGGTTACATCAATACAAAAATGTCAGGTGGGTAAATTCAACTGAAAGTGGCATTGTGTAGTCTAAATTCTAGCTGGGACAAGCTAAGCCATTGGTTAAAAGTCGTGAAAAAAGTCAATTTTTTGTAGTTCTGAAGTTATATCTCGCGGAAGGCGTTTTCAAGGAACTTTGACCCATGGACATACGGGCAAGAGTGACCCCACAGTCATCCCATAGGTCCGACATTTTTTATTTCCGATGCATTATGATATACTACAGTGAAAAATATATATACCGATCAGAATGTCAGGGGGGGACGGAAAACGCTTGCCCCCCCCCCTCACCTTCGTGACTGGGTAGTTAGAAACAAATCTGTAACACGTTCCTGGTGACATTGCATTTCCATCACGTAAATCGTTCCCTACAAATAGCGACGTAGCTTACAAGTACCCCAAATACTTCCCGGGCTTCAAGTTCTTACTCGCAATTCTTACTGACATTGTGTTCAACTCACCTTATGCCCCCAGTTGTCGCTGATCGTGGTAGCCTTCCCGATCTGCTAGTTTTCAGTCGCCGTAATTCGTCTCCTTGAGTCACATCAGTCTCTTCCACTAGATTCCCATCCGTGTTATTGTTATTCATTTCGTTGCTATGGCTACTGCTACTGAGAAGACGCTGCGCCCGCGCAGAAGATCTCAGGAATGGTTTAACATCCTTTAAAAGAGGAAAGAGGCAACCGTATCTTAATATCGAACTTATAACGGAATTAACCAAATAGATGGGTTCCTAAGTTGTTCGCAAGGTTCGCGGAGTGGAAAAATAGGCGATACAGGCCAAGTTACAGATGACGGGAAACTTTATGGTTACTTAGTTACTTTGTTTGTAAAATAAAACATAAAACAATTGCTTGTGGTGTTACATCGTTTAGCCTCTCAAATCCGCAGCTCGCTAAATTTATTCGAAGACGTGCGATTAATTCCTCCCAGTTTCTGGAGGAGTTAGAATGTGTCTCTACAGACAATGGGGTGATTCATAGAGGCGAGCTTAGAACATTCCGATTGCATGACCCCACAAACACTTGATGAACTGAAAATAAGCAAAGTCAATAAAAACAGTGACATTAGTTTCTTTTATAATGCCGAGTCAAGATCAAAAATTTCAATAAGAAACAAAACCCATCAACCCATTTATTTCAATGCACGGTCTTTACACTATTTGCTTCTGATTTTCAGAGCCAAATTCTCCGCTAAATTTGACAACTTTATCCAGGCTACTTTGCAGCGGCACAATATTTAAAACATTTGCAACGGTCGCCTCATTTCAGGTTGTAATTTGTAGTGTAAAAGGTAAAACGCTGCAAATCAATACCCTGAAATTTTTTTTAGGGTTTTGGAATGGAAATGAAAATGATAAAATTTCATGCTATGGCATTGCTACCTAAAAATGTTTGCGATAAA
>JAAAKM020006971.1:123548719-123560842 GCA_010016025.2 Alatinidae sp. Z8VKAUB7J3 | reverse complement strand
TTTAGGGTTTTGGAATGGAAATGAAAATGATAAAATTTCATGCTATGGCATTGCTACCTAAAAATGTTTGCGATAAAAACGTGGAATAGGGGATAATCAAGAATTTGTTTAAACTAACGAATATAAAACTGCACAAAACAGCGAAATCAATGTGTCACTAAAAGCTTATTTCGTATGAAACTCCTCGATGCACAATCTTCAGAAATGATCGAAAGGAAACCAACGAAATACTACACTCAAAAGGTATTTTTGAACTGGCTTATCAAAATTTGGACTGCCTGAATAGTGTTGTGTGTTTGGACCAATCAGTGTCCAGTAGAGCTATAAAAGATTAACTGAAAAGGCCCAATGAGAAAACGAATTATTCTTGTCTGCGAAGAATGGTGGACAGGTCTCGTTAAATATAAACGAGAAAATTAATCCTTTCTCTAGATAACACATCACGACAAAAATTCAAAAACCTACCCGACAGAGTATTGAACCATCAAGAAAAATGCAACTGGCAAAATTTCCGCTGCTGATGTAATTGCTACGTCATCAATTCGAATTCCTCACACACCTTAAAATGCACTTACCTTGTACGACTTTATCTTTTCTTCTACTGGATCATTTAGTGAGATTGAATCCACACCATTAAGAATGTTGTCTACAGCACGCTTACTTCTTTCAATAGAAAGTTTATCTGAAAGGTAATTGTAAGGAATCAACTACAGAAAATGGACAACAGTATAAATTATTGGCACGGTGGTCCAGTGGTACTGGACTTGCATTACAGATCGAGTGACCGGAGCTCGATGCGAGACAATGGCTTGCTTCTCTGCCCGGTAGCACAAATTGAGGGGCGTCGCCCTTGGACCCCCAAGCTGCCCTTTATTTATTGGTTAGCCTGTTTGATGGTTTTCCTGTTTATTTAGGGTAGTTTCAATGTCGGGCCCACTGCTCATCAGGGGCCTTTGATTGAGAGATTGCCAAGGTTCACTCAGCCTTCCACTATTACAGGACCGGTGAAATGAGTACCAGCTATGCTGGAAGAAGTGGTCAAAAACTTGACTTGGTGCCCACCCCTACCACTGTAGCGGTAGAAGGTAAGCAAAGAGGAGCATTCGTGTTGCCTCCGACTGCGGTCGACCATCTTCTTCTTCATATATTATTATCCTTAGGGTAGTAACAGATTAGCCATGGTGCATATGGCCCAATAGCGCCCCTAAGTATGGGGAACCTAAAAAAACATTGTAAGAAACTTTCTTTATTCCGAAAATTCATAATTCGTAGTTGCAGTTCTTTTGTATATTTATATGTTGTACTTTTGTGTGGCATGTCTAGGTAGCATTTTCTTCTATCGTGGCGGGGGGTGGTGTTCCGAACGGGAAATATACAGGTCGAAAAAGAAGAATGAGTGTCAGTACTTGACGATGGCCGAATAATTATGCCGGGTTAATACTCCAGGGTAATGATGTCTATTAGCGTCTCAGTTGTTTAATCAATGATGATAAAGCGGCTGTCACTGGCTGAATGTAGTTTGCCTGGGAAAGGTAATCTCTTTTTGGACGAGAGGTTATGTACCGGGCGTTTTGGACTGAACTCTTCTCTTGAGCTGTTACCCTTCACTTTGCTTTCAAAAAGTTGCACCAAAGAGAGGCTCAAAACTACACTTAGACCGCGTTATACTCTTAGTAATGAATGAAATTTGGCGGACACGCTTTGGATGCTTTAAGTTCTATCTTTGCACATAGCATAGAGAGGAAACCGTTACATGTAATCCACCAGATCTGACATAAAACTTTTACTCTACATAAATTTAAAACGTCACAAATAATTACAAAATATTACAAAAGAAAGAAAGTGACTTGCTCTTCTTCGAGAGTCAGAAGTCGAGACACAGGGTCCCATAAGAAGTAAAGTCGCAGCACCTACTACCACTATTCATTCTCTTGAATAAGTTGTTGATGGTACAAAATTTGAAAATAAGTACTTTCCAAAATATATGATTTTTGAAACTACCGAAATGATTCTTACTTATAATCCACCGGTTTTTATTCATTTTGAGTATTATGACTGAAAAGTATCCTCCAAACTTCAAAAATATAACTCTTAATTCACTGTTAGTACAAAATTGATCTAAAGATGTGATTTTCTTATAATTATTTTGCATTTATTGTTATATAAGTTTCTGTAGCAAATTTCCCCTTATTGCACAACATATTTTTCGATTTTTTGAAAAATTTCAAAATATTTTGCATTTGTCACTTATCAAATTTGATAATACGAAATCGTCGGTACAAATTAAGGGGAAAAAATCTAAGCTTAAAGATATAATAATCATGTTTTTCAAAGAAAAGTAACAAAAGCGAAAGGTAGAAATCTCCACTATAGATTAACAAAACGCCAATATCGCAAAATTTTAAAACATTTTTAAACAAAATTATTCATCATAAGAATTTTTTAGTAAAATGTAGGAAAAGTCACAAATGTTCATGTCAATTCAGCCAGGCGTTAAAACGTTATGAGCTGAAATGTGTATCCGCGGGCCTACTAGCCCCCCCCCCCTTTAAGATAGGGTCAACGCTACATTTACATACATTAATTGTAACTACGAAAAGGAAGACTAGGTGATTGAAATAGCCTTTGCTATTTAACGGAGCAAGCAGATAAAACAGAAACTATTTCAGAGTATCTGCGTTAATATCTTGTAACCTTCTAGTCAGCAAACCATTAATTATAGTGGTAAGTGCCTTAGATTGATCTAACTAGGACTGACGGAAACATGGGACAAAAATCAAATCCTACTTTCATCAACCAAAGTCATTTTTAATTTCCAAAGAAAGTCTGAAGCAGTTTTAGAACAACGTATGGCCCAGTCGATGTAGATATATGATATTTTAAGGTGTTGGTAGTATTGATTAGGTACATATTTCTTCTTTTGCTTTTAATATCAATAAGCGAATAATATTGCAGCCGCCATTTGTATGTGATTGTGATAATAGTCATGGAAGTATTCTAAATGTTAGAGTTTCTAAGAAGTGTTTTTTGTGAGCTAGTACAAGGCACATGGTGCTGGTGCATGAAGGAATTGAGGGCGGTACGTCTTTCCATCTATTACGTAACACATATGAAGTTAAGGTATAAACAATGTGTAAAATTATCGGGGAATTTTTGCGACAGCCATCGTTAAATAGTACATCAAAGAGGGTGCTTAACTAGCCTCGTATAAAATTAAATTTTATACAAGTCTTTTAGTTGCATTATTTTTCTAATGTGCCTAACGTTAACAAGCTTCATCATACTCCTTCTAGACACTACCAAATCTTGGGTTTGCTATTATGTATCTATATATATTCATTATACAAATATTCTAAACACAGATATTGTATTTGCGTGCATAGCCCTACCTTACATGGGCCTTTTGGCTCTTCTCATACACGGGGGGGGGGAGACCTAGTAGGCCCGCGGCACTTTGACACACTATAACTTTATATCGGCCAATGCTATGACAAATATATTTGGCACGTTTATAGTTTAACTCTTTTCCAACAAATTGCAAAAACAAATTTGCAATTTGGTGTGAATGACGTCATCTATGGCTATGAAATGTTGTGCAATATTGAAAAATTTCACAAATTTTGTAAAAAGGCCTTAAAACATACTTTTGAATTACATTTTGATTTTTTAAGGGCCTTTAGTGTCTCTAAAGTATTTCTATATGTATATGTTGTATTTAGGCAAGATATTTTAGATTTTAAGGAAACTATTTTCCAAAATGTATGAGATATGAAACGACCGAAATGGTTGCTTACATATAATTAACCGGTTTTTCTTTATTTTGAGCATTATGACTAAAAAATATCCTCCAAACATAAAAAAATATAACTCTTAACTCACTATTGGTACAAAATCCATCTAAAGATGTGATTTCCTTATAATCATTTTGCATATATTGTTATACAAGGTTCTCTAGCGAACTTTACCTTATTGCACAACATAATTTTTATTTTTTTGCGAAATTTCAAAAAATTTGCATTTGTCACTCAAATTTTGAGAATACAAAATCGCCAGCACAAATGCAGGAAAGAAAATCTAAGTTTAAAGATATGATAATCATGTTTTTCAAAGAAAAGTAACAAAACAGGAAGGCAAAAAAACTCCACTCTAGGTCAACAAAACGCCAATATTGCAAAATTTCAAGAAAATTTAAAAAAAAATTATTCATCATAAGACTTTCCAGTAAATTGTAGGAAAAGTCGTTTCATGTCAATCGCGCCACGCTTTAAAAAGTTGTGAGCTGAAATGTGTAGACGCGGGCCTACTAGAGCTCCCCCCCCCCCCATGTAAGACAGGGTTAAAGCATACATCCGTGTCTTACACCTCCACTGACTGAGAAAAGGCTTTTATTTCATTCTTGGGTCTTATTCCAATCCTTAGATCTACTCTCAGCTTTCTGGAAAGCGGAGAAATATATTCCGAAATTTGCATTTTGTATGACGTAGCACAAACGGCTGCTGCTAATTCTGAAAGATTCTTAATAGTATATACAACAATATTTGAAACCAATGACAATGCCTCCATATATTTCAACGAGTTTTCTAGTTCTAACTGATTGTGTCTACGTTTTGTATGCATTTTGTAAAACTCACTTTTTTCCTACCGTTCCTTTTTATATATCTTCTGATGTGTTTTATATTTCGTACCGGATGAGATGATTATGATTTGATTTAATGAATATTTCTAGTACACAGGTATCACGACATAATTTGGACTGTTGAAAGCCCTATGGTCATATGAACAGATTTAGAAATAGCATTGTGCAAGATTTGACACTAGGCACGTTGCCTGTGACAAGATGAGAAGGAAAAACAAATTCATGAAGTCTCTGGATTGATTACATTAAATAGTGAGGTGCAGGATAAAGCACAATATCCAAAATACGAGATGGACAAGTTAACGTAGGACCCCCTGGAGATAATTTTCAAAACTTGTTCAAGATAATAAGGAAGCAGTTTAACTGTCCAATACATTGTGTGGCATTGTTTTAAGTAAAGGAAAGGCCCGTGAATAAATATTTCTTGTTTTCAATTAAGCTTGGAATAGGCTTAACTTGAGTAAAGTGTTTTTAATTTCCGTTATCAAATATTGCATACAACTGTGCACTACCTAATCATCATGGAGGGCAAGGGGAGTGCCAATGTTTGTCTCTTAATGATGTCCACCTTTATTTAAGGATGGCGCCTACAAGTCAAACGTAAAGGACTCAGACATAACCAAAGGCTTCTGTTTTTAAATTTAATCGATGACCAGAGAAGATTTTGCATCTTCTGGAATTATGATTTAGTTTCAAAAAGAACACTAGAGAAATAGAAAATATGTTACCACCGGGGATCGAACCCGTGACCCACGCTTTTGTGGCCTATGCTAAACCGACTGTGCTAGGTGACCTCCGATGTTAACATACTTTAATATCTCTAGTCGCCACATTAGTTCCCAGTCATACACAAGTGGACATCGACATCCAGCTCTACGCAGTTGGAGACCAGCCTCTCTGCACCATGTGATTTGACGAAGGAAGAACTGCCATCCAGCCCGTCATCAATCCAAAGCCCATTAAAGTCAGACGGTGGTGACATATTTTCTATTTCCATAGTGTTCTTTTCGAAACTAACATTTAAAATCCTCTCTTCTCGTTGACACAATCATGATTTAATAAATGTCTCTCCTTTCCTTCTTTCTTTCGTATTTCAATGCTTTCCCTGTTCTCTTTAATACAGAAAACATTACATGGCACAAAAGATGAAAGCTCACAGCCTCAGACCATCCCCCTACTTTGACCCTCAATGGCGCCGCAATTGTCTGCAGGTCCTTTCAACTATATCAAGGATTCAAGTAAAATTATGTCAGTATTAGATATTTTAGAAATTGTCCAATATTTATCTGTATCCTTCTCAAATATATCAAAATATAACTTGCATCATATGTCACTTTTTATCCTTTCCACTTATTGCTGTCTCCAATCTATGAATATTTGAGAGGATATCAACCCTCTTACAATCAGACGCTTTCCTTCAGCTAGATCTAAAATATTATCTATAAACAATGCTTTTGTTTCAAAGCGACTTTTCTTTCCAGCAAATAGTATCTCTCATCTGATTGAACAACAGGGAGTTGTATGAGTATTGAAATTTTACAGGTAATAAGAAAATAGCGCAAATTAAATTGAGATGACGCAATTGTTGTTTATAAAAATGATGGATAACATAAAGTTTTGTGGTGAGCAAGATTGTGGTCCTAGCAATTCCATCTCTTGGTACAATTCAATTGCTACTACAATCAAAACCAAGAGAGGCTGTTAAGTGATAGGGAACGGAGAAGGAAAAGAAACAACCATCTATTATTTGTAGTCAATCAAACCTATGTAGACTCTGCTCAAAGGAATAAGCTGAACTTGAAGTCGAAACGGTAAAAAAGCTGGACTAATAAAATGTTCGATCCCTGAATAAAATTTGAACATTAGAAAGGACAGAGAGATGCACCAGCAAAGTCTTTTTTTATCTTTGGAATGAGCAGTATGAAGTGGTATGATTTATCAATAGATTTTATTAGATAAATTTCTAGTTCTCTATGCTGTAGGAAATGCTCATGACAAGAGGTTGTCGTTGTTATTGAGCATAGAGCTAAAGGACCTTTAATGATTCTGGCAGCAGGTCTCTGACTTGTTGATATTTATCTGTCTATCGTAGTACACGTTTCCTTACCTACAAACATTACAGCTGACACAGGAAAGGGTAAGTACTATACACAACATTGGACTTTAATAAATGAGATTCAAAGTGAAACTAGCAAAAAAGAGCAATGGACCATTACTAGGGGAAAGTGTCGAAGGGGTAAAATGGTGTAGCAAATAATTGAATTTGTTAGCAAGTGATAGCTAAGAGAAAGGAGAGATTGTATTGAATGGTCTGAGTAGCAATAACTTTGACTGAAAATGTTAAATCGAATAGGAGGTGTCTGTGTTAGCAATGGATAAAGGATGTCGTTCACTGGTGCTAGATTACATCCTGGGGCAACCCTTTACAATAACCATAAAATCCATCAATAAGATCAAGCTACGAGAAAAACTTAAAATACTTTAAGCGGGACACTTCGTATCAACAAGTTTAAGGGTATCAAAGCTAACAATCCTCATCATAAGGAATTTTGAAAATCAATACAAGCGTTAGAAAAAGAAGACCCGGAAGGAAGAAAATTGAAATTGCCACAACCAAAAATTTTTAGAAGTGATGGTAAAGACGTTAATCAAGATTCTCACCAAAAAGGGGAGGGAATCGGAGAAGCAAAAAAATTAGAGGCAGTAATGAATACTAAGAAAGACGCAGAGAAACACAATGCTGTTTGGTCTCATTGAGCAAGAGGAAATGAAGTACAAGGATCTCTATGAAATGTTAATAGGGCCATAAAATAGAAAAACGAGATGGTGTTAAAAAGAGCCAAATATGTAAAGAAGCAGCCATGACAAATAAGCTAATGACAGTGCATGGAGTGGGAAACGTGCTCAAAGGATGTAAGGAAACAACACGAGTTTTGCTTGTGATAGACAAATCTGGAAGTATGCTCAAGTTACATGGGCAGCAGTTATTGAAATGGATTGGGAAAGCTAAAGAAGTTTTATATCAGTCTGGATTTGAGAAAATAGAATGAATTTGCTAAGTGGGACCAGTAGACTTACACATCGACTGTGAAAGAAATAGTTTGGTACAGCAGACATCATTTAAATAGTTACTGGCGTCAAACAAGGTGACATTTTTTCTCCCTGTTTGTTATTGATGATTGACAAAGAAAAGCAGCAATTGAAATGAAGTGATTCTCCATAATTGTATAAGGAAGGGTGGGTAAGGGTTTCCTTGCTCTTAAAACTCTCCTCTTAAAGTTTGAATAATCATAGGCTTAGAACTAAAAGCTTTACCGTGCTTGTCATTCGCTCCTTCAACCTGAAAGCAATTTTAGAAAACTGTGTTTTTTTAAGGATATTGTAAACGATTGACCAAAATAATGCCTGCAAACCATACATTTTTTTTACATTTGGTCATATAAGTGCCCCACGCAAGCACACTTGAACTGCACGTGCAATTAAACCTGTACTAAGTTATTGATTTTGCACTATACATTTTTATCTGCAGCGAGCATGTTTCACGGTTATCGTAAACTAGGGTTTGCAAAACATGAAGAGGCACTTAATTACGCAACACTTTGTCAGCTATTTTACACTCCTGCATGTTATACAGTATAAAGTTCAACTTATTGTCGACTACATTAGATTGGGCAACAAGTTTAATACTAAAGAGAATTACAAGAAGTTTTGCAATCATTTTTGTCTCAATATTTCTAGCATGTCCTTCCCGTTGTATGGCGCCCTTTTTCTTTTCTTTGTCGACTATTTATTTAAAATCTTATTTCAGTGACAGTAAAGAGATAATAAACTTGTTATCTGTTTCATGTTGTCATGAAGAATTTTGTTACCTATTATCGGTTACTGCATCCGTTGCATTGCGTGGAGGCATGAATTGGCTCAGTATAGAAATTCCTTACCTCATCTTGTTGCTGCCTATGATTTCCTTGCAAGGTGGAATATTCATGTTGCAGACGTTGGATTGTCTCTGCCTGATAACGAGACTGGATAACAAAACAATGATAAATTAATATGGAGTATCGTATCCAACTAAAAGTAAAGGGTGACGGTGAACCACAATTAACGTGGAAACAACGAATTAAATAAGCACAATGTTTCTCTCGGATTGATTCTTACTTAGTAAAAGAATCGCAACGTTGTTACAGTGGCGAGGATTGAAAATTGGTAAAAAATAATTACTGTTATCCAAATTAGAAATTAACTCTGTACTTTTACATAATGCTGCAAAGTCAATGATATTTTACTTAACTTCTCGGTTTGGGGCTCATATTTGAATATCAAGAAACACTGGAAGATTATGCAACGTACTAATATTTTAGATTCTATGTTTTAAATTGATTGTTAGAGCTAAAGCCAATTATCAGGTTATATTGCGACCTAACATAATTCCTGCTTAACCCTAAATATAAATGATCACTAGTGGAACATGTCAACATTTCGTAACGAGGTATTGTTACTTCCAAGAGCAGCAGATACCTAAAGGACAGTTTACTCCCCTCACATGCCATAAGATCACAGGAAGATCATTCAAAGGCTCATGGGGTGAGCATCCAGTGTTCTAGTGCTGTATACTTCAAAGATAGAGTGTACTAAGTGGACACTATCCTGGTCCCTCCCAGAGCAATTTGAAAGGTGTCAGAGCAAGAATAACTACTCAGCGGACCAATTACGATGGCGGAACTAACAACTGCAAAATTAGCTTCGTATATCTATAGATCATTTACAGCCACAACAAGGCAATGATGTATTAGACATAGGGGGCTGAAAGGATGACGTGCTGAGCATAAAGTATTGAGAAACAATGTTTTAAAAGGTGATGCAGTCGTTCTGAGACAGAGCTCTGCCAAATAACGAACCAGATTACCTCTTGTTGCTTTGCAGTAAGGTTTTCTTTCAAATCCGAAATGACAGATTCACACTGAGAAATTTTCTGCGAAGCTTCTTCATATCTGCTATTTAGTAAATTCCCTCGACCTTGAGAATCTGAAATTCTTTTCAACTGTTCAGAAATCTGTAATAAATAAATTAACGACAGAAAGACAATTGCTTAACTAACTGTAAATACAGATTCATTGTGCATATTTGCGTAGAATAATTCAGGCAACTACTAAACTTAGATAACTAAATCTTTTCAACATTTTATTCATTGACTCTTATTTACTTGAAGTCAATTCCTAATACTCAAGTAGACTCAGAGCATTTACATTTATTCTATCGGCTATATCTCAACGCCCCATTCCAAACGCCCTGTTTATCCCAGACTTAGTAGCCTAGCTCCTTTTCCACAGTAATAACACAGAAGCAGTGAGACTTTCACTGGTATCCTCCGTGTCGTAGATCTAACTGCCAGGTCTTTCAAGTTTTACGTTAATTCCCATTTTTATTGAGCTGCATTATGAGCGACAATTAAGACTAAGCCACGTCGAAATACAATCACTTGCAACTGGATAAAAATGAGGCTCGTGATCACACTAAGCTTAGTTTCTGGTCATTGCTTGCTGTAACTGATCAGTGCCAATCAAGTTATCTTGTAACCTTTGAGCTGAGGTATATTTGATAAATCAAATGAATCAAAGTTATCAGGGTGCAATAATTAGAAAGGTTTTGAGAGATGACTTTGAACAATTACATAATACGTAAACAGGTATCAAATCATCTTATTGCATAGGTAGAAGCTACATCGATTATGCTCGAGTTGAGCCATTTCTTTCGAGCTGCTGCAGTTACTAAAGTTAGAGACATTTCTCTCCTGTCTTACCTTTTCAGTTGCTTCTTGATAATCCTTCTCTAGTTTGTCATTTTCCGCGATTCTCCTCAGTAACTCCGAGTCCTTCTTGTCAATCTGTCGGACGAATAACAATATGAAGACCAAGATTATCATGAAAGATCGAGTACCCTCTAGTATTGTGTGCATTGTTTCCTAAATAATTGAGGATGTTTTCCACACCGAGGAAAAGACCAACAGAAAGTTGATTTATTTACTGGCCATCTCAGATATAGAAAACTGTAAATGGATCACATTGATCATTGTAAAGATGATGATCATAATGACGACACCAATAATGTGGAGGAGGTGAAGAAGAATGAGGATATTGACGAGAAGAAATCAAAGAAGTATGGGAGCGAGAAAGAGGAACAGGAAGATGACCGTAAGAGAGGATTAAGGATGATGACCGACACAAAGCTGAGAATGATGACTATTAAATGACTGCTGCATATAAATAGAGTGTTAAAACTCTAACCTCTTGTCTCAGATTTGAAACATTGTCTTCCAACGTTCTAATCAAAGCTTCACATTGATCAACCTGTAGACCAAGAATGAAGCAAAATATGATTTCATACAGTTTGATAACGGCACTGAAACATCTAACATACCTCAACAAAACAAAAAAGCGCTACAAACACGTTACAGTAACCACGAGGTAATACCAAGTCCCACTACGTAGAATGACACCGTTTATGGCATAATAAAACCAGGTGTGAATATCGTGCCTTGATATACACTATGGCGATAGTTCTTCGTGCCTTCTATCTTTTGATAAGTTAGTTCAGTGCGCAGGCAAAATAAGAAACTGATGAAAAACTTTACACAGAATCATCCATATTGACCATACTCTTAATAAAGAAAATTCCGCAGACCTGACGGGCAGAGGAGAGAGAGGGCACAGGGAAAAGAAACATTTTTAGAATTCTAATCACACTTGATGACAGTAGGTCCAAAGGATCAAGGGATACAGTGACAGCCCTCTGGTAACCGGCAACGGTAACGGAATTCAAAAATGTGTAGACTATGAAGCCATTAACTCAACCGGTAGTCTAAAGCAGGGTTTCTCAACCTCACACAGTAAGTCAATAAAAGAGTCGTAACTTATTTACTGGCTTTTAAAGAAAAATATGCGCAACAAAGGAATAAACCGGGGCAATCTTTATCTACCCCTTTCTTTGGTTTTGCCATTTTGACATAAAAAAAGCAATGGATCATCCTATCAGCTGTTGGACCCCCCCTAGTATCCCCTGTCTCAATTTTACGCCCTTTAAAATCTCAAATACCCCCTATGGGAGTCCACGGACCCCATTTAAGAATCACTGCTCTAAAGGGCGTTTATTAAGTCATTACTGGAATGCCTTAGTTACTTTGGCATGGTAACATCTTAAAGGCGTCGGGAGTTTTTAGTGAAATGACCAGTGAAAGGGTGATGTAGTTGGATGTCTTTAGGACTGTAACTATGTTACTGACGCAGGAATGGTTAAGATATTGAAATTAAAGCACACGAAGAAGCAAGATTTGTACCAGGTGACTATGACATCTCAGCAGCTTACCCTTCCTTGAGTTTCCTTCAGAAGACTTAAAGTATTCCCTAACTTGTTTTCCGTCTTTTGAATATCAATTTTTGATGATCTTAAACTGTCTTCGCTCTCTTGAAGCTGGAAAGATAGAAACCAAATTA
>JAAAKM020006971.1:123535656-123548619 GCA_010016025.2 Alatinidae sp. Z8VKAUB7J3 | reverse complement strand
CGTCTTTTGAATATCAATTTTTGATGATCTTAAACTGTCTTCGCTCTCTTGAAGCTGGAAAGATAGAAACCAAATTAGAATTAACAACATTGTCAGACCACTATTCAGTTACAGAGGTAGCAAACATGGAGACAGTAATTCGTTACACTCTCGATATTTCAAACTCGGCACTGTTATTACCAAATCTTTATGTTCTTCGAAAATTACCCACTGATAAAGACGAAAGTGCTTTCCATATCGAGAAACATAATCTACTTCTAATACGTTTTAAAGTTTCTTAAGCTTTTCTCAAAAGCAAGAGCTAGGTTCCATATTTGAAAATTGTGAATTGAAATTAATCTAAGGTACGGCTTCTCAAAAACTCAATTTGAATGTTGTGATTCGCCACAAGAGCTATTTTGAAGGTTTAGGTAGCACCACGTCAGATTAAATTTAGTTATACAACTTAAAGACTGAAAATCTCCTCATATAAGTGGTAGGTTACCGATTACGTTTAAAAATTGTGCTCTATTGGCTGTTTTCTTTTATTTTCTTGGAGTTTAGCTTTGAAGCACTAATTAGACGATTTTCCTTTGTTTTAAAGTCCGCTTCTTGATAGCTTTAAACTTGCGACTTTTATGGAGTCCCTTGGGAGATGGTAATATGAAGAGTTGATTGTATGTGTTTCATACGCGTACATGAAGCACGAAAGCAATGAAGTTAATAACAAGCACCAAGATCCCTAATATCTGATTTGGAAGATGGGTTGAAGGATTGTCAGTGGCGAAAGGACCCCAATCACATCTTGACATGTTTGCCAAGGATTGAACCAAATGTGAGTGCGAATGAGAGTACATTCGTCGTATTTAAGAGATTATCGCTTTCTATAACAAACTTACTTTGCTTCTCAGGGTTGACAATTCAGAATCTTTGACATCAATGGCGTCAACATGTTGGTCAACCTTACATAAAGAGGAAAACATAGAATACCATTTCAATATGACGAAATGACAAGAGGGGAAACTGGGAACCACACGATGAATCATTAAGCAAAAATGGGGAATGAATTGTCTAACATCGGAAATTGAAACTGCATCAAATTTTTTAAAACAGAAATGTTTATGTACCGAAATAAACGAATTGATCATATTTCGGACTTTTTGTTCTGAGAAAATTTGACAGAAATACAAAATATGCCTCCACCGCGATTCGAACCCCTGCCCCATGCACTTCTACATTAGCCACCAGAAACGATGTAATTCTGTAAAAGCAACTGCTCTGAATGATATTAATAGAATGATCACAAGAATACGCAAAGAAGCTCTTAGGTAGAAGGAAGAAAATTTCGGGGGAACTAGGGTGATAGCTTAGGATAGGAACAGGTTTTAGTATAACTGATATCGTCTTTTCACATCAAAGCCAAACTACCATGAATCAGGAAGATATAAAGGGCTATTTCTGCTATTATAATGTATGATTTTATGGCTGTAGGTATTAGATTCGCCACATAGAATATATTATGACGTAGTTAACCACCCATTTTGTGTATTTGACTTAACGCAAACTAGTATTAAGTTTGGTGTGTAAAACGCTCGACGCTTGAACCAAGCCTTATCATCAGGAGGTGCCCAATACAGAAATCATTCAGAGACGGTCAATAAATGGCATATTTATAGGGCAAGGCTGAGATATAAGGGCTGCCAATGGTCATGCATTATTCTCGATCGTAAATGAGAAGATGGTCTACATTTATTACCAACCTGGCAAACAAGATCAAGAAGAAATCAAACTAGCAGAATTGAGTCTGCAAAATACATTAGCGACTGTAAAACCTAAAACTCTGACGGGCGACCATTCTTTCTGCTTCTGGAATGGCACTAAAAAAGTAAGCGTATACCTTAACCGATAACTCTTGTTTGTCCTTATTGGCCTTCTGCAACTGCTCTTGGAGACTTGATGACTTTGACGAAGACGTTTTGAGCTGAAAAACAATAAATGTGCAAGTAGATGTATGAATCAGGTAATATATGTTAGCCATGCTCGTGCGCACCACATTAGTACATATCCGGTTTGAATGACTTAACTTGATTCATATAATTTTGCAATCATTTTAAAGTAATTCCACGACAGGGTTCTCTTAAAAGGCTCTTGATACCTCTTGCATTACGGTGTTATTTATATTCTTTACGTGAATCCTTGATGATGAAACGTACAAAAAAGAGATTTAGGAATGAAATACGTTAATATCAATAGATTGCATTCAAACAACGATTTCAGATTTCAACGTCCATTTATATTTTATATTTATTAAGATAGTTAGAAATCTGAAAACAGCAATTAGACAGACGTGATTGGTAAAAATCTCTGTGTAGTAAAAGCGAGAATCTTTTTACTAGATCAGTGTTCTGCATCATTGGGGTCTGCAAATGATATTTCCGGGTCCGTAACCTGTTTGAAACCGAGTTAGCTCAGTCGGTAGAGAGCTGGCATAGCAACTGAAGGTTGATGGTTCGAGCCTATGCTCTGCCTTCAATCTGAAAACTCCTACTGCAAACCCAGCAGGAAAATGGGTAATGAAATGAAATGAAATGAAATGAAATGAAATGAAATGAAATGAAATGAAATGAAATGAAATGAAATAAAATAAAATGAATAAAATTTTCCTGGCTTGAAACATCCATTGTTTACATCGTTCAAAGTCAACAAAAAATAGTAGCAAGTATATTCAAAGGGTTTTTCCCCCCATTTCCCTCAGCGAAAGAGGAGTCTTTACTTAGTTTCAGTCAAAAAGAAGGGGCATTATTCAAGGACGCGTTAATTTGAGGAACGTATGCACCGAAAACTCGGTAAAATTTGGTATTTCGTGCATGCCAAATTGGAAGCATTAACTTATACATACTAACATACATCAAACCTGACATACATCAAACATTCTACTGTTGGCTTACCTATTCTTGACAAGAAGAAAATGAAAGATTGAGGATACTTTGTCAGGGAACTTTTCGAGTAGTGGCATTAACGTAACGATGATTTGGCAAAGCATCGGTCCCAATGCAGACAATTCAACGTTCCTTACAAAGCAATCCCAGGCATCACAACTTGCTTCAAGAAATTGCTCATCGTCTCGTTTCATACCAAGGCATAAAATTGCCATGACTTTAAGACGAACCGGTGTGATATGTGACGGTCCCATAATCTTTGGTAGCTCAGCAAGCGATTTCATCACAAGTATTCTCTCCGATTCTTCACCATACGTCAGTACTTGGTTAAAAAAGGCCAGTGCTCCAAGCAGTCGAGAATGGATATACATTGCCTATACATGAATGAAAGCAATGATGCAATATTACACGTAAGTTTGAAATAAACACAGCAAAAACTGAAGACAAGTTAATGAACTTGATGCAAAACTTTGAAGTTGCTTCAAGACACCGTCTCGAAGAATATAGAAGGTTTCCGTCGACGTTTAGCTGTCAAACGAAAAGGCTTTGATGATATTTTTTCTCCTTAAAGTCTTTGTCAACACCTCTTTCTATTCGTTAAATATTAAAACGCTAAGAGGCCGTTTATAAATGCAATGTTACAGTGGGCTGATAATCACAAACGAGAAGCTGATAATTTCTTGAAAGCATAATTCAGTTCTGTAATGTGAAACGTATGTGTTACACATGCACAATACGGATGCTTACAGCGGCGCGCAAAATGCTTCTGTTCGCAAAAAACACATTACGGGTCATTCACTACTTCAACAGTTAAAAGTAAAATGGGTAATACAAATACTTCAGAATAATAGACTTCATGTCATGTTTAAGCCAAAAGATTAAACTTTGATGACGTCGTTATCATTTTATCTACACCCTCATCATTACTATTAACATCATTATTATCATGCTACAAATCGTCATCTTCTTCAAAATTGTAATCCCAGTAAGCATCACCACCTTTTATGGTTATCGGCAGCATTGTAATCACTTACAGCATCAGTGGCATTCGGGCCATCAATAACATAGACATGTTATAAATGAACAATCTACCACATCCCACGAACAGTTCTTTCCATAAGTTTTGTCCGACGCATATACGTAAAATTGTTCGTTTACGTTATAGAAAATTAACACTCTACCAAATAGCGAAATCGTGATAGTACTTAACACCCTTCTTAGTCTAACATTCCCCAGAGTACAAATCCTTTAAAAAAATCAAAAAAAGGAAAAATGAAACATTGCAAAGAAAAGCCACAAAATAAAAGGCATCCCTTGCTCTCCCTATTATATCAAACATCATGGTAACAGTAAAATCCTCTCTTACCCTTTCCCTATCTGTTCTTAGTTCTTTGGTCCCACTATAACTGCTGTCACTGCATGCTAAGATGGATATTCCTGTGAACACCTCTTCCTTGTAATTGCATAAGTGAAGCATTAAAGTGTTGAAAGTGTTTTGGCATTCTGATCTCAGCAAACTATCAAGCTCAACGTCAGTCTCTTTCTGGGTATGAAAAAGAAGCATACCTTAATTAGAAGACGTTTGTGACAATGGTCTATAAAAATGGAATCGATGCCTCTTGTTCATGATAGGAAGTGGCATTGAATATAGCTTGACTAGAACTGCAATGGAATTGCAGTCTCTCAATCACTCAGCTAGAGACCCCTGATAAGCAGTGGGCCCGATATTAAAACAATCCTAAATAAACAGAAAGACCACGAAACAGGCTAAGTAGTAAATAAAGGGCAGATGGGTGTCCAAGGGCGCCCAACTTTGGCTACCCGGCAGAGAAGCAAGCCACGAGGCAGGCTCAACCACCCAGTAGGGCCATCTCTCGCGAATTATGGAAAAAATCTGTCATCAATAAGAACAAATACTGCATCCAACCTTTGCAAAAAGGCTGAGAAGACTGGAAGGATATTGCCCCTCCCTTTTTAATTAACTTTACTTTGACAGTTGAGGAGGCACTAGTCATAAGCAAAACGGGAACAGACATAACCCTCTATCTCATTCAAAAACTTTCCTGTTTTAATAGAGTTTCCTATTGTACCTACAGTCTGCCATGTTTCATTCTTAAAATTCGGAAACATACAACAAGACTCAAGCTTACAATTATAAAAACGAGCTCCTTAGTTTGTACGTGTATCCGTCCATCTTTTTCTCCGGAACTATCACCCACAGTTTTGAGTCTACGGACTCAGTGATGGTTTGGTTAATAAGGCCATGACTGAGCAAAAAGGGCTTGCCCGGACGTGTACTCCGTGCATCGCCGCTTAACATAGTGCAAGAAAGCCGTTTAACTGTTTGCTTCGGGTAGCGGGTGGAAGGGGGCGCCCAAACTACCAACCAGAAGGACTTCACCAGATAAATTCTACTCCGGTCCATCTTCACGGTATTATACTATTAGTTAAAGCATTATATTTTCGTTCTGTTTTAATAAAAAAGTTTGATTTGAAGTCGCAAAGCAATGAAATGGAAAATAATTTGGGAAAACAACAACGCTTCTCAAAGCATAAATAACTATAGTATAATATATAATATATAGTATAATATAATAACTATAATAAGTATGTGGTAACGCGATCACAAAGTTTCAAAAATTTATCAAACCTGTAAAAAGTTGAGACTCTCCTCTAACTCATTTCCAGAACAGAAGCAAACAAGGTAAGGAAAGACGTATTTAAAATTGTGAAGTAGCATCTCTCGTCGATTCATTTCTAAGTGATTGGCGAAGTTCCGTAACAGCAAAGCAGCGCTTGCATCCCGTAAATGGACAACTTTTGGAAGGATGTGCCTCATGGAGTGCTGAAAAAGGACAAGGGAAGCAAGAAAAAGCTCAGTTACCTGTACAGTTAGGTACAGTGTTAAGGAGAACATTATCCGTGCCGGTCAGTAAAGGCAATCTACCAATAAATGGTAGTCAAGCTAACGCCCTTGGTGTTCATTTCCATCGCTAAGATTAACGTCATTGGTGTTTGCAAAACTGGCAGTAAGTAAAATGTGCCGGTTTTTATCACTGGTACAGAATTTTAGAAGGTGGTTTTTTCAAGAGATGCAAAATGTCAAGAGCTTGAATATCGCATCTTCCACCTTCAAACGCGGTCCTTTATTTAACGTCTCCCACCAATAAACGCTACACATATGGAGTGGTTGAGTAAACGCCTCCATCGACAACCATCGCTCTGAAACCCATATCAGCTCTTCTATCCTCTTGATGCAGACGAAGAAAATGATCATGTAGACAAAATAGCTCAATATTTTTTAAAGCTTAGTTACGAGTTTGTGTCTTTCCCGTTTGCAGAACCTTTAAAAACAACTTGAAAATTCTATTACGACATAAACACATCCCTCTAATAAAGACCGCAATAAAATCTTCAAGATATAAAAAATTGCACGTAAGAAAAGTGTTAACAATTTATAAATCCTACTATCATTATTTTTTCAATTATCTTGTGGACACAAAAACGTAGAACGAAGTCATATTTCATAACACTATCACAAAAGAAGAATGCCTTTACTACTTGTTTCTAGGGTAACCTCGAAAGTAGAACCTCTAGTAGTAACCTCTAGAGTATATTCCAGGCCTCAGGTAACCTCGAAAGAAGAAACACCACATCCTGGACAACTAGTACGGTAAAAAGTGATACACTGTAGCTTATATATGTACATGATCCCTTTCAAAGTGAATGCACACTGCCCCAAGCCAATAGGGAAAATACAAAGTGTCACTAACATAGGAACCAAAGCACTGGCAGCATTCATATTTGTTACGAAGATTTAACTGTCGATCAAACTGTACTAGCCTCGTTCTATTACGAGATTGAATTTCAATTTCCTTCTAAAGGATTTCCGTCTCGTTTGATCGTCACGTGTACAAGATGTACCGAAGGGGATCAGATGCCAATGAGTTCATCTCTTTATCAACTTATACGTTCGGCCAAACATAACAGGGCAAAAACACAAGTCATATTCAATGCAATACAAAGGACACCTAACGAGGTTTGTGTGACCTCAGTTAAGTTGTAGTTTCATTGATAGCGAACACCATTAGCTTCGATTATATAAAGTCTTTTAGTAGAAGCGCAAAAGAAAATCTAGTAATGAGAGAAGTGTTGAATGTGTTTTCTACTTTTTTCATAACATCGTACCAGATGTGCACACTGGTATTTTCGGGGTGGAAGGTTAGAACGGGCAACATCTAACGTAAAATGATCAATTCTTCACACAGCAAACAATAACTCTACATCGTAGTAGGAAGAACCGGGTAATATATAAGTTGTAATGTACAGATAATTGACTATAGAGATTACCTATGGTATAGATCACAACTCAGACGTCGTAACGCCAAACAGCGAAGAAGCATAGAGGAAAAGTTTACGTCACTTTGCGGGTGTACGTATATTCACCTTTCCTAAATTATTTCCTTACAAGAAGTAAAAACACAATAACTATTCATTCAAATTCTCATATATATGAATGTCGATGGTTTGAGTTAAAGATCAAGAGAGTCGACAACGTCATTTAAAATAAAGCCTTGTCAACTACTTCTGCACTACATATCTCTGTCCACTAATAAAAGATTCAATAGTAGTATCGAAGGGGTACCTGAAGGAACGCCTTGGTGTTCTTGAAATCAAAGGCAGCAGCAACATCTGATATTGAGTCTGTAACATACGTAGCTTTCTTCCCTTTTAGCAATTGTTCGTGGAACTTGCTGACAAGGAAGCCACATATATTAATGCGAAAGCGATCAAACAACTGTCTACTTGATATTCCTTTTGCGGAGGCAATATCTTGAATCTGGAATAAAAATTTGAAAAATTTCTACCTAATTCTCTTAATTCATTTCAAAGACTCATGATATAATCAAGGTAACGTTATCACAAACTAGACTATTATAAATTCTTGTATACGTATAAAAAGATGCCAAAACAGTACTTGACAAATATTCACACAATTGTGGGCATATCGTGCGTGAAAAGCGTGAAAAGCGAGGGGAGTTTATACTGTTATATTCACAACAGTTTACATTTATTGTTATATGTGCCAATGCGCTTACCATTGGGCAGCTAGAGAGTGTATTAGGGTGGAAGCCATGATTGTTACAAGACGTAATAAACCTATTAATATCTTCACTGAAACCTTAACATCAACGGTCAACAAGAAATCTCTTCTACAAGTTACTAATCTACACATACATTGCTGTCGTTACATTCATCAGGTGCACATAAATAAAAGTGTGTTTACGGTACAGAATATAAACACTGCATGAAATAGCGAATTAAACATCGTAATGGAAGTTTTTTCTGTCTTACAGCTCTTTAATCAAAGACCCCTGATGCGTAGTGGGATCCTATGCTGAAACTACTAAAAAAATGTAAAACCACCAAACAGGTGATCGAATACGTTTGATCAGAGTTTTCAACCTGGAAAAATATACATCACAAAATGAGGAGCTTCGAAAAGTTCCTCTCATGAAATTTCTTACCTGTTCAAATGCGATTGTACTAACGAAAGGTATCTTTGTTAGTTGGCATTCAAGGAGACTGATGATGACAACCAGTAGCAAATCACCTACAAAACGATCACATATTTATGGCACAGTCTTATCAAAGTCAAACACATGCTTGAATAGAAAATGGACGTTAAACCAAGAGATCGACAAATCGATGGTTAGCTCCAAGACACTGAAACGAGTAGATTCCATGCAATTTAAGTAAAACAGCACAGATATTCTTGCTTCTTTCAAATCGAAACGTATGCAGTATGCTTTAACTGACGGTGAGTAACAACGGTAAAGTTCTTTGATTGGCAGTAATATTAATCCACATAAAAAATACCAAATGTATGTGATGGGATAATTCAGAACAACCCTTATAATTGCCAGCTGATATAAGAGAAAACTTACGTAGCTGTACATCTACCACTTTAGTTTGCTTGTGGTACAAAACAAGAATATTGCACAAAATAGAGCAAACATTGTGTACTGAAAACCTTTCATTTTGTCCCATTTAACTCACTTCATTTCCCAATAACCATTTTGTTTCGCTGGATTCACTTCGTGTCGGTTAACTCCTCTCGTTTCCCTTAAATAATTTTGCCCCGCTTAACTGACTTGGTTTCCCTTAAATCATTTTGTTTCACTGAACTCATCTCGTTTCCCTTGGTTTCGCTGAACTCTCTTCGTGTCGCTGAACCCATATCGTTTCGCTGAACTCGCATCGTTTTACTCAAGTCACTTTGATTCGTTTAACTCTTCAAACACAGCTTAGAAAAATTGGCCACCCACGGCCTAGACTAAGTACAAAAGGTTCCCAATGTCTAGAAATCCTAAAGCTCAAAAGTAATCAATAGTTCATCGAAATGCTCGAGGAGTAGTTGACAACAGCGGCATCTAAAGCATATGACATTTATGAGCAATACCACGATCTCCTCTCTATAGCACTACCCTACCATATACTAGAAGGCGGTCATCACCTAAGCTACACTGTATATGTCCCTATTCACACCCAGTTAGTCTAGATTTCTACATATATACAACCATACAATACGAAAAATATCAATTAAAGTATACACCACAGCTACAACTCCCAGAAGGCATTGCGGCCACACCCACATTAGGGGACTGAATGCGAGGAGTGGATCGATATAGATTGAAGGGTCTGTGAAACAAGATTTGTCATAGTTACAAAAATCACTGTTGCTAGGCAAGGAGGTTATGTTTGGCCTTCAGCTTTGTAAATACTTCGTGTCATATCGGTATGAAGAACGTCGGCTCTGTACAGTTTGTGGGGGTCAAATTAATTTCGACTACTGCCCGAGGTCTGTCTTGCATGCAGAGCACACACCATGATGTAGAGTTCGTATTTTGTCAATCCGTACATGCGCACTGAGTTAACACAAACAATGTTGACGAGACCTTATGCTATCTTGATTCTTAAATGTTTTGAACATGCTGCTGATTACCACTTGCCTCGCTTTCGTTTCGGGTCAGTATAATGTCGCACCGTTCGAGGGTAATTCGGTTGAGCAGACTTGCTTGATAGCTAGAACTTGTAACTAGTTAACAAGTCATGATACTGTTTCAACAAAGGTGAAGAGCAAGGCTTAACATGTATCCGACCCCAAGAGGGCCGTACTGCCCTCTTGGAGGATGGGGGCTAAAAACATTTAAGAAGGAGGTAGTTGGAGCTAGATTACTGATGAAGCATAAATTTATGATTGTATACCTTAAATTTGTTTCTTAATGACAAAATTTTGTGTTTCTTCACATAACGTTTCTACTTCCAGCTCGCCAATACGACTATAAAACCCTACAATAGTTATAAATGAGTTTGGGAATCACGGTTTTCCTATATAGGAATAACGGGTCAACTCCCTATATTATGACCACTCCTCACACCCAACAAGCCCTACCTGGTGTTTGGGTCTTGTAATTAAGCCCCAAAGTGGTACCCTGGTTATAATTCAAAGGTTCCATTAAATACATTGCCATCATTCATAAATGGCGCAGTACATAATGTACCATAAAAAGAAACAAGCCATTCATTAACATGTCTATGATACAGCTCGTTGAACTAACATATGGTAATTAAAACCAATTACACGCTTGCAATTCACCTAGTTGATGACGTTATGCTGTTTCTTCACTGCACCTCACTTCCCGAGGGGCATTTTTGATAAATATAACTCGGTTGTGTGCCTTTAGTCTTTGGAAGAGATGCATGTACACTTTACACTGTACGTACATGAACACGAGTCCACCGGCAAATCCAATGGCTACGACAACGAGTTTGGTCCAAAATGGCCATCTTAGTTCTCCCTCTTTGATTTCCTCCGCTGTCCTTTCGATTAGTACCCATAAAGACCAAATGATGCAGGTGATAGCAATCAGATGAAAGGAAACTGAACACAAAACTTTTCGTCGCTCCCCTTGAGTCATTTCCAACGCCTGCCACTGAAAGGACAAGCAATAATCTCATCAGTATAATTAAATAACTAGTGAAGAATCTGTAAGATTTTACAATGCCAGTCGAAACGCCAGTTTTGAAAAGACACATTGGCCAAGTACATAGTTCGCACCCCCTCCCCCAGGAGATGGGGGGCCAATCATTTTCAAAAAAAATTGTCTAGGTGGGGGTTTGCTCGAATCCCATTTACAGGTGGGGGTTGGCTTCTAAGACGAGGGTTGATATTTGCAGGTGGGGGTTGTAAACCACTATGAACTAAACCTTTTACACAGTGGTATCCACTTCAAATTAAAAGTTGGATTATCTATTCTGGTTCACCTAACTTAAGAAAACTTTTTCTCTCAAGAAGGTGGGCGTTTGGATGTTTTTCTTCAAAAAAGTGGCATTGTGAAACCTTTCAATTGAGGAAATGTTTCAATGGGAGAATTCTAAATTATTGTTCCGTTTCTATTTACATTATTGGTGGGAAGCGGCGATTTAAACTTTTGGAAATTTCTGCCCAAAAATTTCTTCCAGGTGAGGGTTGGCCTTTAGAGTTCTAGGTGTGGGTGGTCTTTGTAGGTGGTGTTTGATTTTTCTAGGTGGGGGTCCAGACCCCCTTATAAACTATGAAGTAGAAAATATGCCATCAATGGGGCTCGAACCTGTGACCCACGCTGATGTCGATGTCCACCGGTGAACAATTGAGACGTAATATGGCGACTAGAGAAATAGAATATGTTAACATAGGAGGTCACCTAGCTCCGTTTGTTGAGCACACACCGTGATGGCGTGGTCACGGGTTCGAGTCCCGGTAACGAGATATTTCCTATAGATCTTCTGCGTCTTTTCAAAACTGAGATTGATGAATATGTGTATTTGAAAACAGTGCCTCGATATTCGCCGATGACCCGACATTTGTTGACAACATATACACACATTCATCAAAATAAAGAAGCCAGTATTCTCTCCCCCCAAATAATATATTTACATGTTACACCCTTTTAGAAGAGCACGAGTAGAAAAAAAAAATTGTTTGTCACATACCTGTAATTCCCAGCAAGGAGTCTGAAAAATTTTCCCCTCAAAAAAATGAATCCCTTACTTAAAGTAATATTCGATGTATATATCACAAATTAATTTTGCAACACCTTCTCGCATTTAAGTTCAATTTGTTAAATATTTGCTCGAGATGGGAAGAGGGATTACCGGGAAAATAGCTTTGTTCCTATCCCTTTCCCGCAGATGACACACGACAACAAGTCCACAAAAACGTTTAAACTTTTGCCACATGTTCATGCGCTTTGTCGACCAGACCGTCACCGAGAGGTCGCCTAAAATGGATTTACGGAGTGACTACAATATAAGGAAAGTCCATGGGGTTGAAATATATGTGCTCTGGGGTTATTTTTTAGAACTTTGAGACAAGAGTTATTATTCTATGAAACTGTTTTTACTTTCCTTCAAGTCAACAACGAGAGATCTTTGGTCGCCAATTCGGTTTGGAACTTACACAATTGGCAACACTGGCCTCTCCCACCGTACAACACTACTCTACGGCTGTTCCTCTTAAAGTTACCTCTCCATACACTTATCACAGTGGCTCGACGATAAAATCGTCTGTACGTGACAGTTCACTATGAAGGCTAGTGCCGAACTCAATTAAAGGCTCCTAAATGAAAATTAATGGAGCTAAATACTCACTGTAGGAAAGAAGGGATGGTCCTTTTATTATAGTCACTACTAATTGACTGTTGTGCTCAGAATTTTCCTCCCACGATGTTTCTCAACAACTGCGATTACCAAGTATATCCTTGCTACCAAAATAATGCATTGTATTTTTTTCTTACGAAATGTGAAGCTTTTGCTGCACCAAGTACGTTGCCAAAGCCACGTTTACGGTGAACCAGGATTCAGTTTTTGGATCTAGCATAAAGCAACCTATTTTCCATTTGTAGAGCAAAACCAATCCTCAAACCCTGGCGAAAAGACTCGACTTTTCATTGGCCTTCTAACAAAACCGTCTGATCGAAAACCTGGTCTAAAATGATAATGT
>JAAAKM020006971.1:123524312-123535556 GCA_010016025.2 Alatinidae sp. Z8VKAUB7J3 | reverse complement strand
CTGGCGAAAAGACTCGACTTTTCATTGGCCTTCTAACAAAACCGTCTGATCGAAAACCTGGTCTAAAATGATAATGTCAAGCGCCGGTGGCCAAACTACATCGTTTTCTACAACTAACAATTAACTCGACTTTTCCCAGAATGTGTTAAAATGGCCCATCACTTAAGCTTGCAAATTGCGAGTTTCCTCGTATTCTTTGAAATGAGTGGAATCTCGCTCTCCATATTTCACAAGCCACAGTTCTCGCAAAATGTCTGGGACCTCTAAGGTTTTGGAGTTGTCTTTATGCTTAAGTTACGAACAAGAACAAGGTTTGTCACTGCGCGCAAAATTGAACAAAATGCTTCTGTGCGCATGCGTACAAGCTGGCCAAACTACTCCACTTCTACTGGACAAACAGGAGAACAATGGAAATCCATTTAACATTTTGACTTAAAGCAAAGCTTCGCTCTATAAGATTTGACATCAATGTACATGACTATAAAACCTCGTAAAACGACTGGAATTTGCATTTGACTTACGTATAATTACACGTCCTACGAAAAGTCCAGTCACTTGGCCACGGATTCGGCAGAAAAACAAATTACTTAGATATCTGTGTCTATTTATCAATAACTACATGTTAATCTGGCTATCGGTCCTTGTTGACCCTTAGTTATGTTGGCTATTTGACCCTGGAATACCCCTTTGAAGCTACACCTTGGTTTTTTCCTTGACCACATGTTTTCAAAGGCACTGTCAGGGCTGATCTGGCATACTATATTTTCTCCGAACGCTTTTTCCCGGTGAGAAACATGTACGACTAGAAGAATGAAATTACCCAATCAGAAACTTCAAAGGTGAGGAATGACCAAGTAAAAGTTTGCCCAAGGGCCTCTAGCCACGCGTTGAGAGACATGTCTCCAGGTAGGGAGATGCCGCCCACTACAGGAACCAGCTCTGTTGTCATAGTGTTTTCCTTCAATAATTTGTCATGTGGGTGGCATGGTTGAAGATTGAGTTAACATTTCGCTATTTAAAAACAAAGAGCTTGTGAATTGGTGTGGTTAAAAATGGGTGAAAGAATGACTGTGGCTAGCGATTGATTAACTAATGAAGTCTCCCCAGACTAGCGAGCTTTTGTTATGTTTCCTTTCTTCGAAATCAGGAAATTCATATAAGAGAGCATATCAAAAATACTTCGTTTGGATCCGTGTGGTTCGTTTGTTATTTCTGATGCGTAAATAGACTTGCGGCGGCAAGCAAGGTTGAGTATCCCCATAATGCAGTTCTTTAAATCGCACCCATTCCCGCGTCGGAATGCGTACATTTACTGGGCAAATTGTGAGCTCCCGAGGCACGCACCGTACTCAGACGAAATGGCCGATCCACATAAGCTTTTGACAGAAAACGAGACTATTTTCATCCAGAATGTATACGGGAGCAAATCGGAAATACTTGTAAGGCCAAAACGGCCATGTAAGGCCATTGTAAGGCCATGGTTACGTGGTGGCAACAATACGCTCAATATAGCCTTTTCTAAAAATGGCTCAAAACTTTCTACATGATTTTAGTTTTCAGAGAAGATCTACTGACGACTTCAGAAATACCGAATCAGCGAGTCATTTAAAAGAGTTGAGAGAATCCATTTGTGGATGATAAGTCATAGGTCTAGAAAAGAGACTACTACTTATGACATGGTAAACTCTACCGTCTAAAACAATATTTAACTCCAGACAAACTAATTTTAAGACTAAAGCAGGTAACTTATTACTCGAACTCAAACCTAACTCACTTTTAATGTGATCAGAAAGCAATTATATGTTCCGTTTCAAACTAAGGTATTTTTATCAGGATTTAAACCTAGGAACAATTGTGGACGAAAATAATGTAAACATTTACTAAATGTCGACAAAAATGACCGGAATCATAGAAGACACCTAGTAAAGGAAAGGGTCTTCCATTTCTGGTATTACACGCTATTTGCCCCTCGCCTCCTATCATCAGGGAGGTGAACCATGTAAGTCACCGAAATGAAGATTTTCAAAATTTATCGTCAGTTGGAATGGGGGTGAGGCCAGTTTACATTAATCTATGTCCAAGATTGTAAGAAACAGGTAAGTAAACAAGGAAACAAGTTGTTAAATATATGATATGGCAACATCTTAAGAGCTTTAAATACCTTCAAAAGAAAATCCATGGAACAAACTTGGTGTCAAAAACTCGTTTTTTTTCAAAGAGACTGATAAATCCTACAACTTCCAGGGTACTTTTAAGCTTCAAAGGCTAGGCAGGACATGTTACAACCCTGACTGACATACATTTTGAGTACTGGGAAAATACCTAGAAATTAATAAACGGGAAGGTCCTAATAAGGAGCGGGGGGGTTATAATTTAAAAAAATTAATAAGCGGGGGAGGGGTACGATTATTTGGCACTCGAGAGTAATCATTGATTGTAAATTAGTATAACAGTTATTTCATTCCTGTAATTATATATGTGACAAAGAACAAGCTTGAAAAAGGATCTGGGAACTTAAGCTGGAAAATGGCACAAATGTGACAAATTGAAAATAAGTGCATGATAAAAGCAACTAAAGTGAAGCTTGAAAGATAGTTTACAATTTAGCAATAGGTGCTATTTCCTAATAAGATCTTAATGATATACAAGGTTTGTAGAATGATATTTGTGATGCGTGTTCTGTATAAGAAGCTCACCTTCTTTTTTGTTGGCCTTTCTAGAGATTTAAAAGTCCACCCCAATTTTGTCTATACTCTGGGAGCTGATCCTTCACTAGTCAGCTATGATAATTCTTTATTTCTTGGCATTTGATTTGAGGTAGAGAGAGAACGACTTTAGGAACCATACGGGGTCATAAACTTAGAGTTTTTTATGTTAAACAAAATACTAGAGATACATTTGAAGGCTTAATCATACTATTTTCAGATTAAAGAGTTGATATATTCACGAAAATTTAACAAATAAAAGATATCCTATTTGTGGCCGGTACTAAATAGGAAACAGTCAGGAGAGTCAACAGATTACTTAAGAGCCTGGGCAATAAAAAAGAAATGTTTAGGAACCCGATACCACGCATGAATCTACTGTAAACTGTAAGCTTGTCAAATTGATTTCTTATCAATAAAAGGAAAAATAATGGGAAGGCACAGATCATGAAGACAAGTAACGACACACATCGATGCAAAGATGTCTATAAAATTTGATAAGGGAATTTATTTAAAATCATCGAAGGGATCTAAAACAAGTTGAGCATGGGTCGCAAAACCAATTGCAGCTAAATCCTGTTTAATAACGATACAAATTTGTTCTTGCTTTATAAAAAAAGCCGCAAGGAAAAACAGACGATTAGTTTATGATGTTGCTGTTGTCCCAATGTTTTGAGTCATTGTTACGTCATCATGATTGAAAAAAACCTCATTCATTGTTGAAGTGTTTTGACTTCAATTTTATAAATAAAGGTCAAGACAACTAAAATAATGAAGTCGGAAACATATGGTATTGATCAATAAAATGAACAGCCACAGAAACCCAGCGAAGGCAAGAAGATCCTATTATAGGCTGAACATCTTTCTGTATACGGTCAACTTTTTGTGATCATGGTACAGAAAAGCAACGCAATTGTAAACGGAGAAAGAAATTCTTGCCTTCAACACTTCTCTCTAACTCTACGCTCTTACTTGAGTATTGATTATTTTGACTGGAATACGATTTGGGGGAAAGTGTTAGACGCAAGTGCAATTACGCCCATCTGTATAAAGCAAATCTCTTTACTCATGTGTTCCATGCTTGAATATATGTCGGATAAAAATTTATGAGATGCTTAAAAACGTGTGTAACCGTTACCATCATCAATATTTCTAGTCAAATAATGTCAAAAAGATATACAATTATCCAAATGCTACTTCTTATATTGTACCCTTAGGCGAGGAAGACCTGTCAATTCAATTCATTGGAAAAGAGGTAATTGTCTATGACGTATCTGATGAAATAATGCAATGCGATATTGGTATAACGATATAAAGGCACAAGTGTTTCTCTCAACTAATGCAGTGCTTCTGTTTCGGCTTTATTAAATTACTTGTAGCCATTGTTGCAAAAAGTAAGCATGGATTAGAGGCTCTTTAATAAAAGAAGATGGTTTTAGGGCCCCGTGTTTGAGTTTCAAACACAACAACAGCAAAAGCGATTTTAGTGAATAAGAAGGGCTCAAGACTAGATGTGATTCACAGCTGATCATCATTCTTTTTATAAAGTGACTCTATTTAAAACAGAAGTATCAAGTTGGGCAATGACAACAATCTGCAAGAGACATCAATTATCTTCAAATGAGCTAGCACTAATTAAACGTGAAAAAGTGAACTCTCCCTAGTTTCGCCGTGCCATTATAAAGGTATGGTGTCACTAATTACTGTGTGCCACCATGTCTTTCCCTAAAAGAGTGACTATAAACTACTGTGTCTCAGCATACGAATGTGCCGTTGAAAAATTCCTATTTCACTAATTTTAAAGTCACATTTCATTGCACCAAATAATCCCCTAATTTTGTGCCTGTAGTATATGACCACTAGTAAGAAAGTGTGATACTTCTTTGATTGCTTATAGACAGTGGAATAGGTTCTGCATATATGGGATTACATACCACAGTGTAGGAGGTTGCTGAAAAGTTGCTGAAAAGTAGTAATGCAAACTCAATACGAGGTTGCAACTGGATACTGTTTTTTACGAAAGGAATAGCCTGCAGTGACTATTGACAAAAGAGAGTAAAGACAGTGTCACGGCAGCTTCTTATATCATACCTTCCTTTGTGATGTGATTTTACCTCAAAACTGACTAGACTGACTCCATAATACTTGGGACGTGGAGGAAAAGAAGTCCAATGTGAGGGTTTTTTTTACTAAAAACATGGTTTCAAGTACTACCTCACTCTCTTACGAATGGTCTGTAGCTTTTGTCGTCTAATAGCAACGGAGTTTTAAGACCAATAGCCAAATTTGTGTACCTCTTTAATAGTTTGGAAGATTGAAAAGCAATGGGTGAATCTATCTGTGTGTAAGGAGGTAGAAAGTGCTGATATTTATGCTTAACTGTATAATAAGCTGCTGGTAAAATAGTAGTTAAGGTAGTTAAGTGATACTGGACTTGCATGACAAATCGAGCGACCAGAGTTCGCTTCGAGACAGTGGTGCCAAGGTTCACTCAGTCGTCCATCCTTACCGGGGTCGGTGAAATTAGTACCAGCTATGCTGGGAGATGTGGTCAAAAACTTGATTTGGTATGGGAGGGGCGTTGATCTCTATCACTGTAGTGGCAGAAGCTAAGGAAAAAGAAGCATTTGTGTTGCCTCCGACTGCGGTCTTCTAAAATTAGAGAAAAGGTGGCCTAACACAGTAATTCTCAACGGGGTCGCAGAGACACCCTAGGGGATATCTGAGATTTAAGAGGGGAGGTAAATTGAGACAAGGAGAACTAGGGGGCCAAGAGCATACTAAGGGGGTAAGTGAGGCTTTCTGCGTTTATGCATTTCTTGTTGGCAAATTCCCTAGTAAACGTATTAATTTCAAAATGGTGATAGTATATACCAATGTTGTTTTTTTGGTACCAAAACAGCTAAACGTAAACTAAAGCAACAAAATGTTTTCTCCACATTTCTTCCCCACTGCTAACCTTTTCGTTTGTCAGCTGGCAACTAAGTTAGGACTCTTTAATTAAAGTTTATTGCGCACTTTACACGACTTGGCAATAACTGGAAATACTTCTTTGAATACAGAGGAAGGGATAGGGGGGTACTTTGAAAATTTTGCTAGCGCAAGGGGATTAATATACTCTCAGAGGATAAGAAATGCTGGCTTATCAGAACAAATACACTTCCACTTATGTTGGTTATATGTGATTAGACTGGTCTTTCTCACTTTGTATTTGTTTTTCTGAAGATTATTCTTGTTTACGTAGTTTACAAAGTAAATAACATGAAATAGGACGTTTGGCCTATGTGTATGCTATATTAGACTTCAGTATGATTACATAAACATATTGTAGAAGTACATAACAAACGCAAAAAAATGCGATAGTTAATTTCTCATAAGACCTTGAGTTCGAAATAGTTAGTAAATCAATACTTGTACTTAAAAACTCAAATATCTGAAACAAATATCTGTTATTTACCTATTAAGTTCTTTTGGTTCTCGTAACAAATATGCTTTTGTTTAATAGAATACGTTGACAAGCATCGATTTAATGTTTTTGCAGACCTTAAGAGCTAGCTGTTTTACGCAAAAGCGAATACCTTGGTCATAATGTCGTTCATCTAAAAATTCATATGTCAAAAATTACGTGGCAAACAGAACCCATTAAAGATTTAGAAGGATCAAACACTATTTATTGGTTTCCTAGCAAACTAGTTGAAAATACTCTCGTACATGTTCCTTATAGCCTTAACTCCACCTTCCCTGAGGAGGGAGCGGGGAACGGCTAGTAGGCCCGCAAAAGTTAATCTGGTGAATAACGTTTTAAACAGTCGATACGAGGTCATAAATTTTTCTGAATTCATAGCGTTTACTCGAAATTCTCACGATTAATTTACTCACGCTGTCGACCACTGGTGGCATCTTAGAGTTGCTGACATTTACTGTTCAGTACTCCTTTTTTCAAGGACAATGTCACTGCTCGTTGTACCGCAGACATTTTCTCTCCAGTATGAATCAACAATCTTACTTTACCAAGTTAGGTCAGGAACATGATCAATTTGACAATAATTTGCTTCAAATTATGAAAAAATGCAACAAAAATGCTTTAATGGCTTTAAATATATCATAAAACTCCACAACTGTAATTTCCAAAAATAACTCACCATAAATATCTGATAAAACTTTTCACAATTTTAAAACCTCCCGAAAATGCATAAAACTAAAATCTTGCTAAAATTATTTGAATTGCACTATAGTGTAAAAAGAAGTAAAAACAAGTTATCGCACTTACAGCACCGCGACCCTACTAGCACATTTTTCTCATTATGAGAACGGGGCAAAAATCTCTTGCAAGGCAGGGTTAAAAGCAGTTGCATATTAAAAGACACAAGTTAGTTCTTTATTGTGAAAGTTTAAGGATTTTATACTCTCTCATCGATATTAACGAAAGAGCAGTCAGCTATTCTACTAGTAGGAGGACTTTCTCTATTTATTTTGTGACCGCTTAAGCAACAGCTAATCAACACAGTTCCCAAAGGTATTCAGGGTAACACAGCGTGATAAGGTTCCGCCTTTGAGTACAGGTGCAGTCTATATCATTTTGTGTCTAGGACTTCCCAGTCGCAAAAGCATTTCAACTGAACTGAATAAATCAGTGAGTTATAGCAAGACAGTATGAAAAGGTACCAAGCATTGATACTGAGTACAGACTTGCTTAAAATAAAATTTCTCTGCCTATGTTGAAAGCTTGTCAAAAACAATGTTCAGACTCCCTTCCTACTGAAGTGAAAAAATTCTGTTCTATTCTTTCCCTTTTCCAGTGTTCCAGAGTTTTCCACTAGCCGCTTCGTTTTTTAAAACTGGCAATGAAGAAATTTCTTTAGACATCGATTTGCAAAATTTGATGAATGTGGTTGTATTGTTGCTCGTGAAACAGGCAAACAAGACTGGTGTGAAGCATTCAAGTCCCTCATAGAATGGAGCGCATTCATTTCAGACAAGGGTCGCCAGATTTATAAGGATTGCCTCAGAGGCTTGTTTAAAGTACGGTATTGTTAAGGAGGTCTCAGAAGGTCGTTGCTGAAATAGGAAGGTCATAAAGACAAAGAAACGCTCAACATATGCTTTCTAAAACGACCAAATAAGCTTTTTTCCTTTCAAAGAAATTAACTAGCCTCTGACTCAAGAATTCAATGGAGAAAATTCAGGTTAAATTGCATTTCTCAGTAGACGATTCTGCTTTATTTCATCCATTTTAAAGATAAATGAAGCTGCACAAGAGCCCTTACAGCAAATCTCGGACGCTGGGAATGGGACGGAACTGAGTGGTTGATAATCAGAATGGAGCAAAGCAATTATTACCCTATGCTTAGTGTACAGCAATATTTTCCAACCAGAGGAGCTCATGTCCCCTAGGGGTGCAAAATAGTATTGCAAGGGTGCAAGGTAGATGTAGTAGTATGCATTTAGTACTCAGTTGCCAATCAAGAGAAAATCCCTAAATCTGTAGAAATTGCTATCAGCAACAAATGGATAGGTTTTTAAAACATAATAAGCACGAAAAAGGAATAAGAGTCACTTTTCTAATGCATTTCATTTTTAGATAAAAATATTATGCTGGGTTCATGCAACTTCTAATTTGTTGTAAAAATGTTGTCGTTTTCCATGTTTCACATCTGTCTATATAAATTGATCAAATTACTCTGAAACAAATCATCACGGTAAACTAAAAGATTGCAATGGACATATTAAATTTACTTAGAGGTGCGAGGTATAAAAAGGTTGAGACCACTGGGTTACAGGTATCGAAAATTACTATGGTATATTCATAGTAAGCAATCATTATACTTTTACGGTAGCTCTTATGTAATGTAATGTAATGTAATGTATAGGAAGATACCACAAAGCTCTTTAGCAACCCTCGGCCATTGGCACACTTGAGAAAGCTGTCGTTCTGCAGAAAGGTCAAAAAATTTAAAATTTAACTCCCAATTTAAATATCTTGTATTTAGTATACTAAAGAAAAACAACCGGTAAAAGATCCAGAAACAATACACTACATAAAAGCCCGTCATTTTTTAACTCTCCAAGAACACATTTCCAACTTCAATACACCTCAGACATGCATATTCCTAATGGAGTCTCCAAGTAATTTTTCTGCCAAAGAAGGTTGCGTGTTCCGCTCACATCAGGGGCACCAATTATAAGTTACGTGATATGATACTATGTAACTTACACTACGACGTCTGCAGCGCAATGTTAGCAACCCTGTTAATTCAAGGTAATGAAACTAGCCACAGAACTAAAATCACTACGAACATTTTTAACGGTAAGTCCGAATGAATATGCTTCGTCGGAATTAAAAAAACGAGTATTCATGTGTAGAGAATGGACTATGAACATGCAATAAAAATAGTCATAGAGAAAAATTATTTTCCTACATTTATGAAGTCTGGGTCTGCACAATAAGGTAGCTGTGGGGTTATGTGACCTAAAAGGAGTGGTCGACGTAACACATGCATTCAACTAACGGCCCTTGGTTAATACGCAATCTTTGTGGGCACACACTGTTAACAACAGTTGCGAGTTCTAATTATCAACGGTGTCAAAGACATTAGACGCTCTCGAGTTTTGAGATTGTTTACTTTGTATTCTACTTCTTATGGCCATATAATCTACACCCCAACAAACCGTCAGTTTTCCCACACTAGTTAGCATAATCGAAACATGACAGTGCAATGTTCTTCTCTTTCGCAAAAATTATTGACTGCTCCATGTCAATGAACAAAGGTGTTCAAGGCCTTTGCTAAACCAGGGTCAGTGGCCAGGACAGTGTTTCAGTCCAATGTTTCTTTATCTTCCCCGCAGCATTCAATTATTATTGTACGATGTTACCCTACTCAAAATTTTGAGATCACTTCCAAACTCCAGCTTCACAGAGTTGTTATAAACACATAGGGGGAGAGTCAAGATGATCCACTTTGAACTATACCTTTCAGCTCGTTCCATGACATCTCGCAATAAAAATCCCATCCATCTTCCCTTTGACATGCCCAAAAGCCACTCCAAGACTCCTGAATAATGAATTATTGAAACATTTACAAAGTTTATCACGACTTAAGAAAATGTGTACCTTTAGGGAACGCACGTGTATTATTTACAAAATATACTACAAAATGCACAATTACAATTTCAAGTTGGACAAAGACCACAGTTCTGGAGCTGGTTAAAATTGCTCAGTCTTTGAAATCAGTTATTTCTGAGACAGTTGTTCATAAAAAGATTCGTTATTGCACTTACTAACGCTCCTAAAGTTATCTTAATGATCTGCTCTCTGAGGCTGGAACTGTCGACCTTGTTACTATGCTGCATCTATCGTGAAATAACAGGTAACCCCCTGGCTCTAAAACCTTTCCTTCTAAACCTCTGACATCTGCTAAACTAGACTCTATTCGGCATTTGAAATTATACGATTGAAAGGCTCTCTAATGATGTATTATCTTGTAATTCGTTCTACTCCCACAGGCAACATCCACCACTTTGCAGGAGGGTTTCAAGATCATTCCTTAGATCCTCTCATCTGAGCCTTATAAACTTACAACGGGTTCCGGATAACTCAGGTGGAGAGCCTTGCTAATCGGATCATATCATACTGTGCAAAGGCGCTGACCTTCAAATTACGTAATCCTGGATGTACACTTCCACCACTGAAGGATTCGGGTCGTTACGGCGATTTGAAGTACAGTTGCCAGAGTTTCAGCAGATATAACGACGTAAGCAACGTTGATGTGGACGGAGGGATAGAGCCCAGTGCAGGTTTGATAAATTAGGTACACGCTCGTGTTGTAGCCCAAACGTGGAGCTCGATAGTTAAAATGGGACATTACTTTCTTTTAAAATCAAATGTTCACACTGAAATCTTCTTTAAAAACTGGGCATCCAGCTTGAGCTCAAAATTGAAACATTTTCCCCACGCAAAACAGCCTTATCAGTTTAAATTTGAGACTACTTAAATTTATATAATTGTGGAACATCAAGTGCATCTTATTTTGTACTGGAACGCACAAACTCTCAAACGCCAACGGTTTTTCAATCTTCCTTGTTTCTGTATCAATTTTTCACGTTATAATCTAACGCGTTACCTACCAAGATAGCCTCCGTCCAAGGAGAAGCGTTCGTTCATTGTCAGAGTGAAGATTTTCTGGCAAAAAAAGATTTACATGATGTTATCTTCATCACAATCAAAAAGAGAACACTAAAATATTTTATGAATATAAGAAGAAGTGGAAACATCCAGTGCTGATTGAGGGTAGAATAGAGGGGAAAAGACGTTGAGGAAGACCGGGAACATCATGGACTAAAAACATAATAGAATGGAGTGACAAACCATCCTACCACGAAGCAGTGAGAGTAGCTTGTGATCGCAACAGATGGAGAGCAGTGTCATGTGGACGGAAGAAGAAGAAGAAGAAGAAGAAGAAGAAAAGAAGAAAAGAAGAAGAAAAAAGAAGAAGAATACAAACAAAAAGAGTAGACGACGAGATATTAAAATGAGATGAAA
>JAAAKM020006971.1:123510737-123524212 GCA_010016025.2 Alatinidae sp. Z8VKAUB7J3 | reverse complement strand
AAGAAGAAAAGAAGAAGAAAAAAGAAGAAGAATACAAACAAAAAGAGTAGACGACGAGATATTAAAATGAGATGAAATCACACGAGGATAGAGCAGGAGTACACTTCGTATTCTAATTATGAGAGAAAAAATGACATTTAAGAAATCACCTCATATATATATTCCGCTAAAGTCACACAGAGAATTCAGTACATAATGTACTAATTATAACAGCCTATACTTAACTACAGAACAATTTACAAATTTACAAATTGAAGGAAAGGCCCACCAGCTTTTTACGACACTACTACAAGTCTGCTTACTGGTTTCACAGCCGTCAGGATCCCAACGTATCCAGTGAAGTGAATCGCTTTAAAAATTGTCTTCTTCTGTGCCTAAAAGATAAGTGTAACACTTATGACGATAGGAAAATTACACAGGGGGTATAGCAGGGTTATATTTTCAAAAACTATTCACGACTGATGGCAAAGGAGTTTTACGGATCATGTTACCAGAGAACAATATCGGGACGCGCTGGCTGATGTCAGTTGGACATTAATACGTCCCATAAAGACCCGTGGGAACTTTAGCTGCCGAGTTGGCAATTGACAAAGCTCACGTAATGTAATACATTGTCGGTATTGCGTGCTACCATCTCGGTTTCTCCACTTTCGACAACGTAATTGTCGACTTAACTTGATATTAGTCCTCCTCTCGCCTTCTCATTTTCGATACTGAACACCAATCTGCAAATATGAGTTTCTGATGGACCTGCCATTACCGGCCACTTGATAAACCTTTGCTGATCTAGATGTTTCTTTACAGTGATGATCCAAACTGAAAGTTAGCTGCCATTCTTGGCTTAGTCAGGTATCCCATGCCTGTTACACTGTCGCTTTAAAGATAAACTAGTATTTGAATGTACTCTTGCAAATTTACAAGGCATTTATGGTATTCTAATTCAAGCCATATCAAATATGCTCGTCCGACATGAGGAAATTTAATAATAATGGAATGTTTCGACTATATTTATGTCGGTGATTTTTTATCCGAGTCCTAAATCAATTTGAGATGGCGTTAACGTTTCTACATACAAACGGGAATTTAGGGAACACAGCTGAAAGGGCCAACCGCAACTCATTAATGTGGCAAGTATCTCGTACGTGTCTTCTTGACGCTTAGCGCATCAAAGGAAAATGCACAGTTGCAAAAAGGTGACGGTCTAGCAAGAACCCTCGTAGAACTCCCTACTGCCTGATACTGACAAAGGCATATAAGTGATTTAACTGAATGACTTAAGTTTTTGTTGATAACAACTAAGCCTTCAAAATGAGCGGAGCACTACGTCTAAGCAAAGTACATGTGGCCTTTACATCATCGAGTATTCACCCATTTTCTACAGGGTGGAGAAAAAAAGGTTTTATACATCTGGAGAAGACGATGATGGGCGCATCGGTGGTAATTTCAAGCAAACCAGTTTGTTAAAGAAACAAAAATTGCCCTCACATAAGAAATTGTTCCTTCACCTATATAAATAAAATGACCATATCCACTAGAAAAGCAACAAAAATATGCTACTCGCTCTGCCTGCTATCCACAGTTTATGTAAAAGGCAGTCCTGCAAAGGGAATAGGTTTTTGGGGCATTGAAGTACAAGATATTTTACCTGATATTCCACATTGATAATCAATGGACGTAAGCGTTCAGTTATTGCCCAAGTGTTGTTCTTTTGGTCCCATCTTAAACAAAGGCAAAGATCAACAATGCATCACTCTGCATCATATTCCAATAGTAATGCTGACAAGTTGACAATATTCTTTATGAGAAGTGTAAGAGAATTCAATAAAAAATCCGAGACATCAACATCAATCAACAAATGACTTTTCACGGTTGCGACTAGACGGTTTCGGGATGAGCAATAAAGACGGAGAACTAAGGCAATTTGGGAGGGCATGACAAAGGAGTAGAAAAGGTCCAGTTGGAAGGCTTCACATCGAAACAACAAAAAATCTGGGAAAGCTTCAAATGAGAGGCAAGTATGTAAATAAACTTAATGATGAGGAGAAACTCAAAAGGTTCATGGGAAAATAAATGGTTGAGATAGGTGTCACCAGGGACAGAAAGTAAACTGGGTATATACAGGGTTGAAAGGGGTACAGATCACAGCAATAAATAACCTCTCGCTATACTAAGGCCTTCTGATATAATCACTTTTGTATGAGGTTGAGTACATACTTTACAAAATCAAAGGATGGTACAGTATTGCGTTATATAACTACAAACGTTCTCAAAATTATAGTGTAATATAAAACGGAACATATCACAACATTTCATGGAAAACCTTGCTATCCTAGTGCGTCTGATACCCTTCCAACAGGCGATGAGGGGAACTTGCCAATACTACTTTGTATGTTTCTTACTTGACTTGAGGTGGCATATTTAACAACGCACAATCTTACATTATCTTCTTTTAGAAGACGTGTGCAAAATGGAGGATACGCCAGGCGGAAAACGAATCCTTGGTATAAACATAAGTGCCAGGCACAAGCGTTTTTAGGTCAGAGTATACACCAATTTCATAGACGGTTTTCGGATCATTTGGGAGTTTCACCTTTAACTGGAGAAACGGTTTCTAACCCTCCTTTTTCTAGTATTCATCTACATGCTCAAGACTGTTCTCATCCATTCTCTGCCTTTGGCTTCACTTTTCTCGCCTCCGTTTCTTCAGAATTCAAGCTCCTTCTCAAAGAAAGTCTTGTTTTGTCCAAACACACCTATTCACTTAATGTAAACAAAAGTTCAACTCCCCTTTCCCTATTTTAGTATGCCTCTTTTTAGTTTTTGAAGTATTTTATTGTTTATGTTGCGGTCTTAACCCAGCGTGTTTCATACATAGTAATTAATTGATTCAAAAATGGTGGTAGAATACAACGAAAGCTCATTATATTATGTTCTCTCATTATGTTTCACCTAATTGCCTTGTGCTGGGCACTTATCTTTATACTAAAAGTGGAGGACATTGAATCAGATATAGATCCAAGTGCCACAAAAATGCCTCTGAAGGGGTAAGAGTGTCCGTCATAATGTGGAAGGAGAGGTTGTAGTAATCATAACCAAGACAACAATACTCAAGGTCCAGTGTCCAAACTCAAGTTCAAAAGACTTCAGGGTGACAACACTATTAACTCACCCATAAAATTCTAAATCTAAAAAGTAAGTCATACTCACCCAAGTAATAAACCAAAATCCAAATTCCTGGCATGGAACAACTTTCCTAAAGAAAATTATTTAGAAAAATTGAAGTTATAGAGTACCAATGTAAACATTGGAAAAATATCTAGTTGAGAGTAACGTGGTATGAAACACACTAATTATGCCTATGGCCCCTTGAGGGAGCAAAGAATTCTGTTAGTATTAAACACATTCCAAGTATGGCATATGTCTCTTGACTCACAATAGCTGCCACGGTGTAAATCAAATATCACTATTGGAGTACCCTGCTTCATGTCTTTTTTGAGCATTGTCACATTGTACTGCCTTGCCTTGTTCCTAATTGACAAATCTGTATCTACCTTCTTAAACCTTTCTCCTGTTTTCGGATCTCCCCTGAAAAACCTTCTATCAAAACAAATTCCCAGCTTTGACATAATTCATATGTCTACCAATTTTTGAAAGTTACCATTTTAGATTCTCTGGCTCCATGTTCATCATAAAGTGGAATTAAAACGGATTTGTTCCTTAAATTTAATTTGGTTATCTTCTCTGTGGTAGTGTAGGGCACTCCATGATGATGATGATGATGATGATGATGATGATGATGATGATGATGATGATGATGATGATGATGACAATGATGACAATTGTTATCTAAGCTAGTGTTCCCCAAATCTTTTTGTGATGCGCTTCAATCGACCAAAAGTGAAATATAATTACCCTAATTTCATGGTTAAATTCTATTATTACCCCATTTTGCAATGGGTGTAGTTGACTGATGACATTGGATGAAAAATTCAAGGGTGGAAAGGCAGGACAACGAGGAATCGAACCCTTCATCGTTGCAACTCCGATATGATTGGCGTCTGTTGTCTCCATAGTTTTGTTGTCTGGAATTCAGCTCAACACTAGTGGATTGTGAGTTGAGTTGAGATACTGGCGTCGTAGGCTAGAGAGAGAAGAGGAGTGTGTCTGTGTGAGTGTGTGTATGTATATATGTGTATGTGTATGGTTGTATTTGTATGTGTATCTGTTTTGCATAGCCAATGGTAGGTGCTGTGAGTTGAGGGGCATGTTCTTGTTTCAGGGTCACCATTTGAGGTGATGGCTGATCATATAGGATGAAAAGCTCAAGGGTAAATACGTAGGATCAGGACCACTCTTTGTCCCTTGACGCCTGAACAATTTTGTTCAGTCTGCTATTCAGCCAGCAACCCGAGCTTTTGGGGTATATTAACCTTTACCCAGCCCTTGCTCTTCTTGCTTCTATTTTGCATGCGATGGTCAGTTATTCTAACAATTTTTCGCTTGATCTGACTAACATTCTGATTCTGAAGATTAGCTTACATTTAACAATTTTCAGTTTATCAATAAAACGAGTTGATCAGATAAATACCTCATGGTCAAAGGTGCCATTATTTGCCACAGGAAATGCAGTTTGACCGCCCAGCTCAACATCGTTTAGATAATACATAACTGTGATATACCTGAGTAAGAATGAACGAAACAATATCATTTTATTAGAATGCATTAACTTGTAAAGACATATACTTTATAGGGCATTGTTAGCAAAGATACAGAATAGCGTAATCGTAATCAAAAATACGTTCGGTACATACGTAAGGTCCAAGGTGCAGATGAGTGTCTGAATAATGGTCTGTCTTCCCTTGTTCCACCACCAGATCCGTCAGCCGCTTATGTTCCAATTGGGCATGGTGGTAAGCCACGCCCGACAGAAGGCCCATACAAGTTAGATAGGCTACCATCCTAGAAGCCGTTGCTTTGGAGCATTTAGCCCCTTTATTGCAAGACTAGAAATGTGGCCTGCCCTAAATATCCTCATACGTTTATGAACGGGAGCATTTTAAAAAGTTAACAATAATACAAATGATACAAACTTAGACCTGGTTTGCAAGCGTATGGATCCGAACCGGAGCAGATCAAAATGGATTTGATCCGTCAAAAACACGATTGAAAGGGGATCGGATCCAATTGGATCAAGGACTCTGCATGCAAATCCAATCAGCAAATCAACGACTCGTTATACTGTAACGCCAGCTGCGCCAAAATGCAAACACTGAAAGATGGGCAATAGGAGATCATGAGTAACGTGCCATGAGGGATCACGTAAAATTTACAACATAGTGGTATATTTTCGGCTCATTTTCGATCCGTGCCAGTTTGATTCGGATCCCAAGTGTTTATTAGAGACCTCTTTGGATTCGAATCCAAACTGGTCCACTTTCATAGGTGGATCCAAACTGGTACGGATAGCAGATCCAAACGAGCTCGGATTTTTCAGGTCCCGTGTAAAGTCAAGGCCACTTGGATCCGTACCCGTGTAAATAGGATCTTAGTTCTACGTCCACGGTCTTATACGCAGGAGAAGACGATACTTCTTCTTTGGAAATAAAACTATTTACCTGCAAAGACGGCATCTTCCAGCTTGTTGATTTTCATATGTACAACACGGAATCGCGTAATCAAGTTCATCGGAATCATGATGACACTGATAATGACCTTTTCCGTCGTAAGATACTATCTGCAGATATCAATAAAAATCAATAAATTTCAATACATCTAACAAACATGCTTTTGAGCATTTCATTTATGCTAACATTTTACTCTCGACATGGACGTTTGCCTTTTTCTCTAGGTTATACGACCGCCCCAAGGCCTTTGCGTTATTCGGCCAGAAACCCTCACTTCCAGCGCTTTTCTCTCTGATTTCCTTGATCTGCCAACCTGTAAAGTAGGTTTGCAATTGCAGAATGTGTACGACATGCGTTGATTTTGTAATAGGCACACTTATGTAAAGAAAACCGCTTTATCAATCCAGTAAGCTCTAAATTGAAAGAACCGCTATTCATGTAACTTCCTCCAATAGATCCAGATTGGGTTTCTTCCAGGATATAAAAATTATAGAATCAATTTAACACAAAATAGATATAGAATAAATCAGCGCTGCGAAATGCACTGACGTTTTCCGTTAGTCGGACAGTAAGATCCAGCATGTCCTGGTGTCATCAGTGGAGGACCACGGCAGACTACAGTCCCCAGCCTCCCTACAATATTTTCGCGTGGGAGACGACGTTACTCAAAAGGGCTCCCTTAGCGCTGGTACTGACTAAACACGGTGGCTAAATGTTGTTTTTAATACGCTTATTTGTTCTCAACAGTAATTCTCCAACTATTTTCCTTTGTCCCTCCGGGGCCAAATTCAGACGGATGTTGCTCTGCGTCTCCTTCTTTAGCCGCTCTACTTCCTTTGACGTTTGACCGATGGGTAGACTTTCGATGATTTCCGCGACATAAGGTTGTTTATTCGTCTTTTACGCTTGACCAGCTTGTGTATTTTGATTTTCTTTTGATAAGAGGGTAGCTCTAACGAAAAAGCGAGCCCGTCTAGAAGTGTTCGAACAATGTGGACAATGTGTCGGTATCAAAGACTAAATTTTCCACTAATCACATTTGTATTTCTACAGCACGATGGACAGATAACGAGTTAGGCTCACGGCGATCTGACGTTTACTCTAGCCAATAAAATTGTTTAATACCCTAGCCTACGTTACTCTTAGACATATTATAAGCATCCTGGATCACATGGCAAACATACACAAAGCTCTTATGATATAAAATATACAGGGGCGTTATAACTTATTACTATTGGTGTCTGGTAACAAAAGTGAAGTGCTTTTTATGCCTGAAGAGCTCGCAGCAGCTTCCCGTTCCCAATAGAGTAGTGTGTGATGTGTGACGTCACAATTTCATGAATTTCAGAAATTTGGTAATATTTTGCAGTAGTTACATTTTTGTTATTAATATAGATAACCTGTCCAAATTTAAGAACGATACCTTGGTATCAAGGTCCTCAAAAAAGTCCTCAAAAAGGCTGATCAGCTTCCTTTAAGTGACATAGTAACCAAGCGTCGCCTGCTTTTTGCCGGTCAAATCGCCCGTTTACCCAATAAGAGGCCAGCGCGTACAGCACTTATATGGATCCCCAGAGGTGACAGAAGAAAACGAAGACGCCATAAAGACTTGGAGGGCTACTGTCACGGAAGACCTAAAAGTGCGAAATAAAACCTTCAAAAACATCTTCAATTAAGGTTCTGACCCCGTGAAACGGCGAACACTTGCTGCCCAATGTCCTACGAGGGACAAGAGGACCTAAGTCTAAGTAACTCTTGAGCAATCATCGAGATAAATCCCTTCAAAGCTTGAATCGTCCCTATCAAAACCTTGTTAGTTGAACCCAGTTCATAATTTTATAAACTGAGCAGATTTCACAGTGTTTAATTAAGGCCTGGTAAGTTCCAGACAGCCGATACTCGCAGCTGAGAAAAGATTTGAACGCGATATTGTACATACGGCCATTTGGTTGCAGGGCTAGCAATGTCATGTAGACATAATTAGGATTCCATGAAAAACGTCTTTTGTGACGTCGTCACTTTAGTTCTCTATTCCTTTATCTACGAAAGATAGGCATTAATGATTTGCACTAACACTTAATATATTGCTTACATTGACTGCAAGGGAAAAAATATTTTATTGGGAGATAATGTTTTGTCTCTCTTAGTGCTTCACTGGTTACGTTATTTTGAAATAAATTGATTGCCTCTTACTTGCATTGGCTCACTTCGCTCTATGACTCTTTTTGGCATCAGAGTTAACCTTGATAATCTGTAACAAGAAACAATCAAGTCAGAGTAGAATCCACAAAATAAAAAAGGGCATCAGAGTTAACCTTGATAATCTGTAACAAGAAATAATCAAGTCAGAGTAGAATCCACAAAACAAAAAGGGCATCAGAGTTAACCTTGATAATCTGTAACAAGAAACAATCAAGTCAGAGTAGAATCCACAAAATAAAAAAGGGCATCAGAGTTAACCTTGATAATCTGTAACAAGAAATAATCAAGTCAGAGTAGAATCCACAAAACAAAAAGGGCATCAGAGTTAACCTTGATAATCTGTAACAAGAAATAATCAAGTCAGAGTAGAATCCACAAAATAAAAAGGGCGTTTGATAATCTGTAACGTTGGGTTATGGTACAACATGCACTTTAAAAGATATATAGGCTCATGTACAAAGAGCAAACAGTCTCTAAGGCCCCTTATTACGATCTTCTATTTTTCGAGTAGCTGCCTGTCACACTAGCAGATTCCTTATCATTGTGCGTGCGACCGTTGTGTACGTTTATATATAACGCTCTCCAAATTTCAGTGAAAGAACGACTCCATGTACTTGTATGAACCTTTTGTGGCCCCAAGCTCTGTGCTCTTTCCGTTCTTTTATCAAGGAAACTAGTCAATGCGTCTGCTACTAGAATTACTGATTTAACCAAAGCAGTTGAAATGGTATCCTTACCTCTCGTGAAAGTTCTCCAGTAACTCATCATGTCCTCCATAATGCCATAACCATGTCTGGTTGCTTTGTCGACTCAAGAGTCGCGGATTTTCTTGTCGAAGTTTGTCAAAATATTTCTGCATCCTTGATAGTGGAAATGACACAAATTCATCAACACTTAACTTCCCTAAAATAAAGAAAAAAGTTTAAAAAGGAAACTGTATTCTAATCATGATTGGTACAGAATTGAATAAGGCGGCGCACTTTTCCTTTGCTTGGCATTAAAGGAAGAGAAAGCATTTTAAAGCATATATTTTGCTGGTATCGCCCAACAACATTATCATATAGGGAAAGAAACAATCACATTAGCTCGGACAAAACGACAACAACAATAATAATCATAACAATAAAAATACAAAGAGCAAAAAAATTGCAATTATTATTGGGAGTTGGCAGTGTTCTAGCCTGTAATCCCTGTTTTGCCTCTCTCCCCTTTTCGCCAAGCAAGACTATTGAGATACACCATAGTGTATGCAAATCATCGGATCCCAATTGCAAAGTTACTTTTACCGAATTACTTGAAAAATGCTGTACAATATAGGCTTGTTGAAGGGTTAGCATTAACACTCTTGTACGGATAGGCCTATTTGGTAACTTTAGTAGAGCAATATTAAAAATATAGCATAACACATGGTAAATGTGTAAATTATATGCAAACAAAGATCACCCACTTACCATCGAAATCTTTATCCATGCTCAATTCTGAAAACCTGTGACGAACAAAAAGAGCAGAACTCTGAGCGACAGATAAATCACAACCCTCTAAATGGCCCGTAGCAACGAGGGGCTAGGGACTCCTAATTTAAAAATACACACACAGCCCTTTCCATATCGAGATTCAAATGTTCCAAAAAAAGTGATTAGCTTAAAATAAACAGCTTCAGTTTGAAGTACCCCTTTTCTTCCAATTTCTAGCCCTAGGTATGGGACAGCATCTGAAGTAATTCGAGGATGCATTTGAGACGGTTGTTTATAGCCACGACTGGAAAATTCTTACTTCATATCAAATCAATTTTGATTTGCTACAGCCGTCATAAAAAACTGGAATCTACAGTACTTTCGGCATTTCCTAGTTTCACTTAAACCGGGGGGGGAGGTGGGGACTTGTCAGTAGTTGCTAAATTAAATTGATACCTATGGTAGGAGTTTCAAAGCGTACTTGAAGAGAAGGGGGTGCACATCCGAACCACACTTTACGATGAGGGGAAGCACCTCCTAACTAACAAGTGAAAAGAACTTTGTCATGTTCCCGTTCTTTTATCGAGTAGCCACCGATGACCAGTTTTGCAATCGGTACATTTCATGACTTGAATGACAGTGTGGGAAGATAAGCTTATCAAGCCAGATTTAAAACCTTACTTCCCTGCGGTAGAACCCAAAAGCATATAAGTTGCCAAATTACAACAATATCTGCAAATAGGCCAAAGTAATGCGATTGACGGTCAATACTGAAAAAAATACATCAAAAGGTTGCAAGGAACCACCGACCGATAGATAGACAGATAGACAGATAGATAGATAGATAGATAGATAGATAGATAGATAGATAGATAGATAGATAGATAGTTAGCAACACTGATTTACAGTGCCTTAAATAGACAAAAATGAAAAAAGTAGAAAATGTAAACAACAGAATATATGAGTAAGAAATATGATAATCAAACTGCGTGGAACTGTGATGAAATTGCTGTAGAATTTCTAGACTATATATTTGTAACTATTGATTCCTTTCAATAAAGTGAAGATACGCCTTTTACATTTGAGTTGTGAACCATTTAAGAGGAAGTCAAGGGGAAACTGTTATTGCTCCCACAAAAACCAGAATTTAGTTACAACTTTGCTCGAAGCAGCACTGAGAAGTATTTCGATGACCACAGTAGCAGCACACTCAGTCATACACGGGCAACTTTGAGATAAATTGAATCTCGCAATAATAAGGTAGAAGTTGCTCAGGTAATTAAAAAAAGATGAAAATTATTCAGGGGTTGTCCGACTTTTAAACTGAGGCCAAAGGAAAGTGAAATTTATAAATGTTAAGCGGGCCGCATAGAAAACGATCATGGGCTGGATGCATGGGCCACGGGTTGGCCATCACTGGTAAAGGGAGTGCGAGATATGTTTAGTGACTACTCCCTAGTGTATTCCTTAGTAGCTTAACTACATACGCTTTTGCTCTGTTAATGGATCATGCATCAAAATTTATAAGTTTTTCAAACTTACGTTAAAAATTCCTTTTACATATGTAAACCCCAAAGTAATAAGAAACTACATCGAATCCCCCTTGTTTTAACATGTGTCCTTTGTATTTGTAGGTGAAATTTCAGCTAAGAAAGTTTCACCACTCATAGTTTTGACCATCTACTCGTAGTTGTGGATTTCGCCTGCCATCGATTCCTTTAGTAGATATTTCCGGAAGCATTTAACAAATTTAAGGAGAACTTTGTGTGTACCTCAAGATAAGCTTGTGGGCTGTGTGGTTTAATTGGTGTCCTAGGGACATGAATTTTCGTTAATTTTCACACCCTAGACCAAACTACTAACCCTAGGACTTCAAACCATTGTAGGAAGGCCATTAAAACAAATGAAACTCTAAAAAAAGGAAAGTTGGAGTTGGAGGTGTAAATGAAACTAATATCATGTTAGGATTGTGTTTTTATAAGAACATAGTGTAATCGATTTTCTAGTTACCCCATTGTTCAAAGTTTGTTTCAGCGGGATGTAAAACTGGATGCCCCCCAAATGTAGCCTTGCCCCCCCAACCTGAGGTGCTATCTACAGGCCCCTTTTTATTCTTAGCAGTTGGGATGCTATAACACTTGTTGTGATACAGTTGGTAATTTGTAAACAACGTTCTGTGAAAGTCTGTAAATGTGGAAGCTTTAACTCTTGTTGCGTATAGGTGTTAGGTACTGGATGGTATTGCTGGTACTAGCCCCCTAACCATCATGAATATAATGGCCAATCTAAGCTGTTTCCTACGCTCCTTTGGAGTTGGTAAGTATAGTTGGTCACAACTTCCTATAAAGTATCACAGCCAGTGGCGGCTCTGTTCAAAATACTATCATATTAAAACATACCCTCAAACACTTCTGGAGCCATCCATGCTGCACTGCCCTTATTACTTGTCATGTTTGTATGCATATAGCAGGCAGTACCAAAGTCACAGATTTTAAGAACTGTGCCACTTCTTGTTAGCAACATACTAAAAGAGAACAATATTGGCGCATCATCAACTACTGCAAAGTATTACTTAAAACAGTGAAAACAATACACACATTAACGTAATACAAGCATTTTGCCATTTGGATGACATGACTGGGCAGTGTGGAAAGTTTAAAGGAACTGTATCTGTCCTTGTCAAAGCAGCTTAAAATAACATCTGTGCACTTCTTCTGGCTTATAAACATATGACTTCCATGAGCCATGGTCTTGCGTGCACTCCCTTATGACTATAATGTAATGCTTAGAGCAAGTGATGTATGGGAAACTACCAAAGAAGACCTAAACAAGGAATAGTCACAATGACGATATAAAGATCTCCTTGGTATGCTTGACGAGAATCTCTAACAGTCTTCAAATGGAGAAGGTTGCACTAAACGTGGGGTGTGCAGCATATATAACACCATTCACTAGAGTGCATAGTATACTCCCCCCTAAGGAAGTAGGGGGGATAAAATTTTCAGCTCAGGGGGACCGCAATTTGGAGCTGTGGTGGTGGGGAAAGGCAGATGCAGGGGGAATGCATTTATTTAACAAATAGGGGCAGGGGATATTTCTGGCCATTTAGAACTGCCAATTTTCAAAATTTGATGATCTCTCATTGAAACACTGAGTAGAGAAAAACTACCAAACTGCCATTTTTTTCCCCTTCGGCAACAACCATGGTGGTGCCTCATTGAAACACTAAATTGAGAAATGCTTAACACAGTTGGCTGGTTAATGCAAACTTGGTCATTTTGAAACAGTCTGCCACCCCCATCATCTCCACAAATGATGTAGTATTTTTTGCTTTTGGTCTCTTGGCAACATGTCAAATGTATTTCAAAGAGTAAGTCCCACAAGGTAGCAAGCAGAAAAATGACTACTACACAAAATATTAAGTAACCCACAAAACTTCTTACTTGGGTGGCTTCAGATCTCTGTGCACAATTGGTTTTGGTTTCATTCCATGCAGATATTCTACTGCTTTTGCACATTGTAAGGCCCAACTGATAACATGGCCAACTGTGTATGGAGGTGGTGTAACTTCCGGATCATGAGGGTGCAAAACTGAAAACATAATAGGAGATGCATGCTGTTATACTATAGTCAAATTCATCACTGTTCCTACTTGAAACCATCACCATGGTGACTGTTATCATCATTCACACTCTTTTGGTATCAGGAAGCTTATCAGTATCCACTACCTTCAACATTGTTAACATAATAAATGTGTCACCATGGTCCAGTGGATAGTTTACTTGTCTTTTATGCTGGAAGTTATGGGTTCAATTCCCCAAAGGGTCATAGGCGATTGCTGGAAGGGCATACAGTCTTAATGTGCTCTACGCTCTTACAAAACTCCAGTATATGTGGGCCCTGTCCTAGCTACTTGGAAAGGCATCATCTCTGCCTACCCCAGTTCCTAGGACACAGATAGCAGTATAACCAAAGCTACTGTTAGTGAGTGTGAGTGATCATCATCACACCATCATTATAGAAACAAACAACATTTTCTACAACACACCAATTTCAACTACCAATATTGCTGAAAACAGAAAAAGGTGGTGCCAAGGTATAAAAATGCTTACTATTGTAGAGTGACCCTCCTTCTGCATACTCCATAATCAAACAGACCTTAAAGACAAAGAGCACAAAATTTTAAGTTGGCTTA
>JAAAKM020006971.1:123492164-123504738 GCA_010016025.2 Alatinidae sp. Z8VKAUB7J3 | reverse complement strand
GATACAGCGCTTATCAAAGTGCAAGAACCTCTCAGTCAAGAGAGCCGTCAGTGTCTGGAGGCCACTAAAAGCGGAAATGTTCGAAACACTGTAGCTTAGTAGCCTCCAAAATACCTAAGTTTAACACCTAAAGAGTTTAAAAGATACCTTCTAGACAGGTATAATTAATCTCAGGGCGATTCTGGGACACCCAGCCTACTCTTCCAGGCTCCGTGACTGACTAACACAAAGACACACACTCAAAATTTATCATAGCGTTTCACATCGTACAACTTTAAGGATACTTTATGGAAAAGTGAATATGATTGACTTTTCTACATTAATTGACTGAGAAAGATATAAGGCATGTACTATCAAAATGAAGTATCAGATAAAGATCTTGCTTTAAGAACAGGTTGTGAATGGTTGGATCACACTCTCAGAATGCCAGATTAAGCATTTAAAAAGGGTAGGCCTACCCTATTGGCTACCACATGTTCAAACACGTCTACCAACCTACCGGACTAACTAGGGATCGATTAATGAATATTTCTAAAAAACCGAGTAAAACTAGAATACATCTATGAAGCAGAAAAAATTGACAGTTCTCTGGCCCTCCAACATTCGAGGTGTGTCTTCACAATCGAGCAATTAGGCGCCTAGTTGCTCGATGGCCTTCACACCTCATCAATATGTTTGCCCAAACAACATCATTGGCGGTCATTTTCGGCCATCACTACCAGAAGTACTCCTGACAGACAAAGATAAGATATTACCGAATGAGGCGATCCAGGTACCATGTTGTCATAATTCAAGTATGATAGGCCATGTTATATGGCAACGATAATCCTTCTATAATGATATGGATTGAACAGTGAAAGAGCTGGTGGTGGGGACCTTCACTTACAAAGCCTGTTTGAGGTCTGTGATCGATAGGCTAAATCAAGAAGGTAGGCCTATCTTCAAATTCATATGTAATCTAGTGTGTGTAGGACTGCTGTCTAAGTTGTATTTATCTTTCAAACTCCTTAGTTTATATGAATTCGAAATAGATTTTCGAATGCAGTACGTAGATATACAATCGAAATCGTAATTTAGTATACCGTGGTATATATAGTACCAGTATTACTTCCATTGGTCATGATGTGCGACGAAGCATTTCAAGGAGACGGTATATATATATATTTATATATATAATCCTCAAAGAGTGGAGCATTACCTTCAGTGCTTCGGTACCGGATTCGAACCGCGACCTCATGATTACTAAACCAACGCCTTAACCATATATATATATATATCAAGGGTTAAGGAGACGGTAGCTATATGTATATTGCAATCACAGAGAGGTTCATAACATACTACTAGAGCCAGCGACAGTATATCGGTATAATATAATATAATATATATACCTGAATCTAATTTTCCCATTTCACTAGAGCTAGCAGAGACAATTTCGATGAAGAAGTGAGATTGACAATTTCGATGAAGAAGACAATTCAGCACAGCTTGCCAGTGACCACTTAATAGAGGATCTTCTGCAATTTTATTCGTACCGTATACTGCCAGTAGGTGAGTGATAATCAGAGTATCAACAGGCCTATATTATTTAAGACTTGCAGATTACTCTCTGAACAATAATACCACTTATTTTAGGTATGTGAGTAAAATTATTAAAAATAAAGAAATATTACAATATGCATATATTCTGAATGAGCTTGAAGTGCTTGAAGCTTGAAGAGCTACCTTAACCATTGTATACGTTCACTAACAAAATAGTTATGGATGTTTAAAGCCCGAAATTTCACCTGGAATTTGGTATAGTGATTTGTATAAAGAAGAGGTGAGAAAATGTGACCATCTCAGTATCTAGTAAACTATCAATGGACTACATCTGCAAATGAAAGCTTAACACTAAACTTCCAATGATAAACTTTACATTAGTAACTTACTTATCTTGCTGCAGACAGATAGAAGTTAAACAATACACCCAAAGAACAAATTACTGTCTACTTTCATAGTGTTGTGAACTTTACTTACCAGTCGTTATCATGTTGAAGAGAGTTTGTGATGACTGCTAAACTGAGATAATTAATATGGCTGACATGTGGTTTAGTTCCCACTACCAATTTTTGGGATGGTAGACAAAGCTTAAATTAATTTCATCTCCAGGAAAATATGACAACAGATATTCGTTATGCCAATGGCACCACCTTGATTTCAGTGATCTCTGAAACATTAAAGTTATCCACTTAAGAACTTGAAATGGCGAAGTGTAAAGTCAGAAGGCATAGATAATGTCAGAATAAATGATCAGGTGGTTGAAAAGGTAGAAAATTCCATTTTCCTTCGGCCTAGTATACCTAACACATAAGATGATGTCAGAAGGAGAATAGCTTTGGCATCATCAGCTTTCTGCTGGCTGAAGAAAAATGTCTGGATAGGAGAGATATACCAAATTCCATTAAGGTCAGACTTTATAGTTCATTGATTGTACCCATCACAGTTTATTCTTCAGAAACGTGGACTCTTTAAAAGTGAAGATACAGAAACAGATCTTGGTATTTAAAAATGACTGTCTCAGAGCCATGCTTGGAAAAACACGCTGGGGCAAATGTAAAATCACAGACATCAAAACTAAAATCGGCTTAATAAACGATAATCTAAGAAAAATACAGGAAAAAAACCTCAAGTGGTTTGGACATTTCATTAGAAGGGGAGAAGACAGTTTTGTTTTCCGAGCATACAAGGAACAGTTCTGTGGAAAGCCACCAAAAGGGAGACCTCCGAAGTGTTGGTCAGACCAAATCAGAAAGGAATTACAGACCCCAGTGTTAATAATAGAACAAAACACACTGGATCAATGTCGATGGAAGCAAGAGGTGAACACAAAATGTGCAAAGATCTGACAAAGATTATGCATTTAAGTCAAGTTAAGTCAAGTCATAAAATTCTTGGGATTTATAGATTTTCTTCAAATTTTTGCAAAAGAAAGAACAAAGATGAAATTTGCTAGCCATTTACTTTTAAAGGAGAGTGATATCTTCCTTTGATATGAAAATTGTTAACTAAAACAAAGCAAATTTTCAAAGTGTCAGGGATAGCAGTTCTCCTACGCCAATATTTATGAATAAAGTATTTGAATAATTAGACAGGCATGGACTTTAAAATAGCAAGAAAACCAATATGCAATTGATCAGTGATCCTGAAAGAAAGCCATATTCTTTGACCATGGTATGGCACCAGCCCCGCAAATTGGGAAGCCCTTTTGCTCAACCAAAAATCACCTGTCAAAGCAATGCAATACTCACATACCTACTTATTCTCAAAAGTAGTAAATAAAAAAGCCATGTAGTTCTCAGAGCTACTTTGAAAAATAGCTGCCAACAGAGTGACATGCAATTTGAGCGAATTCAATACTAGTATTGGTACATGGTTACTATTGTTCCCCCGAAAAGGTTTGGTTAAAGGTACAGTACATGTACCGTTATACATGTTTTAGCAGTGTCAACTGCCATCTTCAGTATCGTTAAACTGACCACGGAAGCAAAGACCACCGAGTTGCTCATGTCCGTTACTATAGTAACTGTCTCTAATTTTCGTCAGCTGAACACACAGTAAGATCCTAAGAAAAGGGGTACTTGGAAGATAATATATCTGACGGAGGTGTAAGTTATGTAGGATCTCTCTTGTGGCAAATTTCTGTTTTCTGATTTGGTAAAATATTCACCAATTTATATTAACAATTCTGACCAGAGCTGAAGCTATTGAGCTGTAAGGTAAAATGATAAAAATCATTTACTTATGTAAAGGAATTAATACAGAAAATTACTGCAGTGTTATGAATAGCCTATCATATTACCTGTGAAACAATTTCGCCACACTTTTCCAACGTGACTTGATTGGATGATGACACATTATGAGAAGCTCAAAGGTGAAAGCGTAGGACCACGAGGAATGGAACCCCATTCTTCATCGTTGCAAAGCTGATGTGCTAGTAATTACGCAATGGTCCCATACAACTAAGGCAGAGAAAGTAGGGACACCATTTGTTTTGATTGACCACACTACAGAGCCCCCACACCCCAGCTAGAGGGGGCGACATAAGGCTCGATTCCTGAGTTGTGTCTCTGTTCCGACTTTAGGGAAGTGTAAGATGACGTGACATGCTGGCGTCGTGGGTTTAACAGAGAGTGAGTGTGTTCCTGCGCCAACCTTGGGAGCTGAGGTGCATGTTCAGATTTTGACTAAATGAAATGAAAATGAAATGAAATGAAAAGCGCAATGGTGAAAACTTTGGACCAAGAGGAATTGGAACTCGTCAGTCTTTCTTGCAACAAAATAAAATAAATGTAATATAAATATCATGCATATAGGTACGATTACCAAGAGAATTCTTGCTTAAGTTAAAGAAACATTGACAATGACAAAATCCGCGGAGAAAAACATGGACGGTACTTATACAAAATTGCCACGAAACGACCTACGTCATCCCGACCAATGATGATGATGATGATGATGATGATGATGATGATGATGATGATAACGATGATGATGATGATGATGACGATAATGATGATGATGATGAAGATGATGATGATGATGATGATAACGATGATGATGATGATGATGATGATGACGATAATGATGATGATGATGATGATGATGATGATGATGAGATGATGATGATGATGATGATGATGATGATGATGATGATGATGGTTATGATGATGGTTACAACAAATTCATTTTACATAATGCTTGAAACTGCAAATGGTATCTTTTGGACAGGTCGGGGTCCACGAATAACAACAGGAGACGGACTTAAGTTTAATTTTCGTCACGCCATACTGGTGCTACTCTCTTATGTCCATGCTTCATTGCTATAATTAAGTACCTCTGTAATTATCTAAGTCTTTTGTGTACGTCAATGCTTACACAGAAGAGTTTGAAATGAGATCCATTGTGCTATTCCAAGACACCGCTGTCTAAGAAAACACGTTCAAACAATATTGAGATTGCTTGCCAACTCGCGGATGTACTTGATATTTCATTGCTTCAGATTAAGGATTTGCATGTTGATTTATTGTGCTGTTTCTGTGCCCCACTATCGGAGAAACATAGCCAAAGGACATACAGATTGAGTATTCGCAAGAAGAGAAGATTATAGGAAACCTAACGTAGTTTTTTTGCAGCAGTTATTGTTGCCTAGCAAGACTAGCAATGAAGCGACATACGTTTGCCTAACACAAACTTGGTCTATCATTCTACACCTTGTTTTCTTATACTTGTCTTCCACTCGTCGGTATACAAAGACCTCAAGAGGAGAAGTTATGACTGTAAACACAACATCGACAGTGAACGAAACCTCTTCAGGTTCATTGTTTGAGGGTTTCGATATTGCAGTAGTTATACTGAATTGCTTTGTCATGGTGGTAGGAGTCTGTGGAAATTTACTTGTGATATACGTATTTGGATGGCGAAGAAGAGAGAAACGGACAACACCAGAGTTGTTATTGATGTTGTTGGGAATCACGGACTTGATTGTTAGCATGCTTATTCCTCCTCTTATGACATACAATGCTTTCTCAATCAATAAGAAATATTGGTATCTAAACGGCTGCATGATTGGACCCCTCATTACTACAATATGTGTAACCGTTTCCCAAGCATTGCTGATTATCATCTGTTATGATAGATACAGGGTAATCGTAACACCGTTGAAGACTAGCTTCTGTCGCTCGTTGATTGTCATAGGAGTAAGTGCAGGCATTTTGGTAGCACTAGCCATCAGCGTATTACCAACAATAAGAACAATCAGAGGAAAATCGAACAAAAATTGTCGTGATTACAGCTTTGAGCCGGAAATTAACTTTGCCCAAACACTGTTGCTAGCAAGTCGAGATTTAATAGCATTTGCATGGATGACTTACTACATTCGAAAGATGGTAAAAGCTCTCAATAAATCCAGGAAATTTCAAAGAACCTTTACTTCTATTAAACGCAACGAGGAAGTCAGGGATTTCAACAGGACGAAGAAAATTCTGTACCTAGTTTTACTTCTATTTGCTATTTGTGTTTGGCCCATTGATATATGCAACGTTATTTTCCATGCTTACTACTTTGGATCACCGTATAGAGAATCTAATAATAAGATGATATACGCTGTATTACTTGTCGGTATGGTTTTGCAGACGTTTAACAGTTCTGTTAATATTTTTGTATACTCTGCCCTTCATCCAGACTTCAAGTTTGTCCTAAGAAACATGTGGAGATACACTTGTAAAAGACTAAAGAGCTCCCGTTCTGCTGATTTTGGCAGCAGCAACACGGTTGAACTATCAATATGACTGACTTGAAGGTTGTAAATATTGTATATTCGTGGATGCTTTACGACAATTCACAATTATTTGAACGCCATTGTTACTTTAAATAATGTGTTAATGTTTTTGTCTACTCGGTCCTTCATCTAGACTTTAAGTTCGTCACGAGGAACATGGGCAGATACTCTTGTAAAAGACTGAAGAACTCCCGTTCTGCTGATTTTGGCAGCAGCAACACAGTTGAGCTATCAATATAATTGACTTGAAGATTGTATGTGTTGTATATAGGTAGATGCTTTACGACAGTTCACAATTATTTGAATGCCATTGTTGTTTCAAATAACGTTTTAACGTTTTTGTCTACTTAGTCCTTCATCTAGACTTTAAGTTCGTCCCGAGGAACATGTGCAGATACACTTGTAAAAGACTGAAGAATTCCAGTAGCCCTGATTTAGGCAGCAATAACATATTGAAGCTATCCATATAGCTATATACACCATTAGGGTCAGTAATTGTTTTGCTATAACCCATGGGCTTATAAACGGGCTTTTACGGTATATTCATAGGTGTATGATTACAACTGACTAAACCTGAAGCTAAACTGTCCTTGGTTACGTGGTGGCAGCGACTCAGTATTGTATTTTCTAGGCGATGCTGAAATTACGTAAAAAGGGATTCCCTCGACCAAATATGCTTGTTAGGTAATTCGATCTATAAATAATCTTGCGTGAACTCTTAACACATATTCCTTGAAACTTCTAATGGTGTAAATAATTTTGGAGAAGTGTTTAGAGAACACTGTATTAAGCATAGCGTTGCCACCGTGTACCAAGGCTGTTACGGGCTATCAAGCGTGTCTGATATAGTCGCATATCGTTCACAACTGATGGAAAGACATTGTGACCTGAAATATTAAGCTGAATCTTTTACCTTCATGGCAATGACATTGGTATTAATGGTATTATATTATCAAAATGTCAGTGATAGCCAATAGCTTATTAGCTTTACGTTATACAATATCTACGTATGAATGTAGTTCATGTGGAAACTTTACACTCATGGCCAATGCACCATAGTTCCCAACTCCACTACGGGTCAAAACGTATTAACCATCATCAGGAGGAAACCACTTTTGCAGTTTTGGTCCCTAATCGTCGACTACTTTAATAAAGTGATAGGGCCTCCCAAACTAGTTGGAGGTGGTTATACTAGATTATTAGTTATATCTTGTAGCTCTCTATGACTCCTGCTATATTAGTTACCTTTTAATGTTGCCGCTTCACTGCCAGCACTTGGCTGAAACAAGCCCCCCACCCCCACCTCCCTTGGTTTTCCGCCAAGAGCTTCCCGACTCCAGGTGCTAGAAGTCTCTCTCTTCTGCTAGCACCCTTGCTCAAGCTACCAAGTTTTGGAATGTATGTTCTTTCTTTACATAAATAAAAAAAAGTTAACAAAAACCACAACCAAAAATGGTACAAGTTATCTAAAAGTATATAATACAATACGAAAATTAAAAATTATTTCTAATTTTACTAATACAATAGAAATTGATTGAAATAGAACGGCTTAAAAAATAACAGCATCGAAAATTTCCCCATAATTGAAGAAGATCGAGATAGCATTAAATAGCTTTAATGCACCTTTTTCCATAATGGTTCCCTTATAGAAGTGTCAAACAATAACGAGGACTTTCATTTTCTTTGTCTACTTTCCCTTACATCGAAAATTTTAGGAGTGAATATGTACACATAGATAGACATTTGCATGTAAGGTTGGTGCATTTGGAGCCGCAAATTCCCGTAAATTCTTGGAGTGCAAGCGGCGCTAAAAAGGTTGAAATGGCACAAAAACAACTGCTTCTTCTGAATTATACCGCAATTAGCATCGAATCAATTTGCCGCCAAAACATGCAAAACAAGATGGACATTATTACAAAAACCAACTAAAAACGGAAAATAACGGGCAATAACGGAAAGCAACTAACGGATTAAGTCAACATCGGTTGCCATGTGATGGTTTGCCACTTTTCCGAACGGACTTGCCTGGTCATAAGGACAGTTCATAAGCGAAACACAATGGTCGTGCAGCGGCTTATCTACGAAACTTGTGGATAATGATTCATACTACCACTTTACCGTATATAGAAAATGACAGCCTACCAACTGTGCATATCCTACGTTTGTGAACAGGTTCTAAGCTTACAAGAGTGTATTTCTGTATGATATCCGTATACTTGTTGCTAATTCTACTCCTTGTTGAGTCAAGGACACTAAATCGTACTGTAGCTTCAAAAGTCACCACGTAACCATAAGAATAGTTTCTCACCCAAGGTGACCTTGGCCTTCAAACAAGGCACTTTCGCAACGTCGCGAACAAAAACCGAACTAAGTAGGCCCTACCCCTACCTAAGAAACGTGGAATTAAAAAGCCTTCATTTAGGAACTGCCCTACTGTAGGTCAAAATGAAGTTATAAGCGATCCTTAAATTCTAAACAGTTTACTGTTACCCGGCTACATGAAGCTTCATGTGTTACAGTCCTTTGGATAAGGGCAATTTTAAAATAGTTGTTACACTCTCACGATTATTTTGTCCTCAAGTCAATGGAATCCTCCTGCTTCATGACTCCTTGTAATAGAATACTAGCTTGGGTGCAGAAAGGAACTTCTGACCTAATAATGTCTGCGCATCTACCTACCAAGAATCTGATTGCCTCGTTTCTATTGTTTTCGCGCGTTTTCAGCTACGAGTAGCAACCAGAGGAGATGGCCAAGAGGGAGGCGGAAATACTCAACAATGTCGTCCGGGGCTTCTGTTATAAAAATAGGGTTGGTCAATTTAGAAATAGGAAGAGGATTTAGTCGTCGATTTCGCTATTATAAAGAATCTCGTAAAATAGGAATAGGAGATAGTATCAGGCCGTAGGAATAGGATTTGCTGAGTATCATGAACAATAGCGAACATTATGAGTAGCATGTAAAATATTAAGTTTGCTTCAGTATGCAGTTCGTTAATGCTTTATCAATCCCTATCTCCTTTATTTCCTCTATATAAGGAAGTAAGACCTGGAAAAAGCTATTTCTGTAAGCCAGAGCCTCCAATGTCCAGTTTTCTTTTGACTGGGATGAGGCATTTTAAACCCAACCAGAGGGGCAAATTGATTAAAACTGTTTGCACGAAAATAGTAAGACTAGTTGTGATTAAAGGAGATTATTAAAGCTCATCTGAGATAGAAATAGAAGGACCAGTAGGAGAAGCTCGCCTTATACGTGACTAAAACGGAAACACTCATTAAACCATAAACGCCTTGGTTACGTGGTGGCAACGACATTCTTAATACAGAGTTTTCTTAATGCCGCAGCAAAAATGTCTACACTATAAGAACTATAAGAGAAAATTATTTTGTTAAGGGTTTTATGAAAGATTAGACTAATTTTAGAAATATAATTGGTAGAGGGAGCACGTTTAACGGTGAGAAGTCTAAGCCTGTAGGAATATTAAGAGCATGTGGTAGAAAATACTTTTTTGAGCATATCGATGCCACCACGTAACCAAGGCCATTCTAGCTTGTGGCTTAACAGCGTATTTTACGCAGCCTGTACAAAAGCTAAATGTGAAGATAAAGAAGATGATGATGATAATGATGATGATGATGATTATTATTATTATTATTATTATTATTATAATGATGATGATGATGATGATGATGATGACATTCGTTATTCTTTACACACTAATCGATTCCTATTACAAATAATTTCATCTTTCTTGATGTATTTATACCATTTAACCACGATCAATTCGTTTCGATCTCAGCCCTAACGTCTACGCACATTTGCCAAAATTCGTTAAATATCTTTGACTTTTATCTTCAGACGGCCACATCAAGTTACCACCACCATGCCATGTGACATTCGAGGGCAGTACCAACACAAGAGCGCAACAACAACTAAGGAAACTCCGAATTGCTACAACTGTTTGTTAATAAAACGCAACTCACCATATCCTCGTTAACTTTCCCAAGGCATTCATCCATATCCAGTGACCAATAATAGAACTTTGGGCTCAGTTAAGGTGTATTCAGAACTGACAGGTTACTTACTCCTTCAATAAAATCCCTAAATAAACTATCAAATTCCCCTATAGTAGTCATGGTATCATACCTCCTTACACAAGTTTATTGTGGCGTGAAGGGCGTGCGGGGTGGAGGTGGCGCTATATTCGATAAGGCGTATATGCAAGGGATTTTATGTTTCTGTAAACGGATACACAAGGCAATACTTTGAAAAAATCCTCTTCTTACTTCGTTATGTTCTTGCCAACAGAGAGCTAAAACGTATGTTATAAATTGTCCAATCGAGTGACTGATCGTATCAACCCTAATGCCTCCATTGTCCCTATTGGTTCGTCGTATGATAGAAACCTACAGCGTAAGACCTCGCTTGGCGTATTTGCAGGGTTACAACAAATGGCAACAGGGGACTTGCATTGCACTAATGGTCGAGGATTTTTGGACCTACGTATACGACCGTATCTCCAATACAAGGCTTAGCGCATTTTACTACTTTATCATAAATACGTTTTAATCACTCTTATAATCGTTCTAGTACATACGACATATAACAAAAAATTGGAGATGCACTTGCTGCATCTGGTTTCATGCCAACCTCCTGGACTGCAAAAAATGTCAGAATTGTCTTCAAACAAGCTGGTGCATAGGGATCTTTGCTACCGAAAATTATGAAGTGCCAAACAACACTTACAAACCATGTGATGCGCACAGTGAGAAAATGTCTTATCAGGTGACACCGAGTCAACTTACGAGCAAAATGCCAGATAAGGGCAACAAAGAAAAATTCTTGAGAGCGTGGCGACCTTGCCCCAGAGGAAACGCGTTACGAATTTGTTACTGGCAGTAAAGTACGCGTGGAGGAACATGATTGCCAACGGGATGTGCCAAGGCAATCTTTTTGATGTTTTGTACCAAACAATTGGAGATACTTTCCTCGTTTTTTGGCCACTAATAAATTTGAAGTAAAGGGCTACGCCATAATGCTTGTGTAATCCTAACATATCCGTAACAAACTAACGAAGTAAAAAAAACCCGTTCATAATCAGAGCTGATATAAGTCTACGACCAATCTATTTTCATCTACTTAAGGGATGCTCCATCACTAACAAACCTTTGAGATCAGAACACTTCAATTCAATTTTTCTCATTAATTGCAACACATACTGTTACATTCGCCGGGAAGTCAGAAAATGACAGCCAAATCGAAATCTTTAATTTCCCTAACACAAGTTACGAACCACCTGCCTTTCTAACTGTATTAGCCAATAGACGTACTGCAAGTTGTATTACAGTATCACCATCTGCTGCTATGATATGAAGCAAAGCTTCCTTGAAATTTGCTTTTTCATTATAATTTTCAGATATTTTGAATAATCCCCAATACCATAACCAAATACGAAATGCTAACACCAACAAAGGCAATAACAACACGACAACAATTTATATTCACGGGTACAAATGGTGTATATTCCACAGTTCTAGGCCATTCTTCAATTTTAACTTGCTTCAAATCACGATACTTCCATTTCGAGATAACAGTCTACAAACATATACAACCTACTTCGTGAATATTGACCGGGGACCGTCGCATCTGTAAGACAACATGTACTTTTTTCACGCACTTTCAAAGTTTTCTGCATACAAAATAGGGTATTCCAACATGGCCATGCAGTCATTCAAAACTGTCTTCCCAGCTCCGCGCTACTTGGCCTTCGTGAGTACAGTTAGTAGAATCGTGCAAACCTCCAAGTGTCGGCTCGACTCCTATCAGCACTTTTGAAACTAAGCCCTTAAAACACCAGACTAAATACCTCGCTCCCCTACATGCCATACCACAAGGCTACGTACCTAGCTCCCTTAAATAAACCAGAACACCAAACTACGTACCTCGGTCCCATATATATCATATACATAGTATACCACCAAACTGTATACCTCGTTCCCATATATATATCGCATATCACGACACTACATACCTCGTTCCCATATGTATCATATATATAGCATACCACAAAACTGCATACCTCGCTCCCATACATATACCATACCACCTGATCACATACTACGCTCCAATACATATAGACTACCATACCATCAAACTGCAAGGTTGCTGCCATCATCATAACTGCTAAAGATTATGAAACTTAACTCCAAAAACGAAGATACAGATAGTATATTAAGGATACGTATTTCTTAGCTTCACCA
>JAAAKM020006971.1:123438550-123490300 GCA_010016025.2 Alatinidae sp. Z8VKAUB7J3 | reverse complement strand
TGTTGGTCGATCCTGAGGTTTTGCAAACGTAAACGAAACTTTGATGGAACTTTCCGAAAACCGTTCATTTACATGTTTTAAAATATCTGAAAAGCACTTGGCTAGTTCGTGCTGTAAGAAGCCAATCATTGACAAAATAGGCCGAAATGGTGTACCTTCCTTGGTGAAAACTTTTAGCAAAATAAATCCGTTACTTAACCCAATATATAACTACAAATCGTGTAAGCAAAGTGCATGAATATCTCGCTTAGTTTATATGATTTGCAATAGGTACTCAAATCAATCTTCATTGGCTAGAACCTAAATCTGCAGCTTGATAACGCCTACTCTTTCCACACCTTTTCACATTATCAATTTATAGTTTTGCAGGTAGGAGTAACGATGACGTCACGAAAATATATGAGCAATCACAATGTCGTACTTACGTTAATTGAAGTAGGAGGGTATATCCCATCCCATTCCAGATCCTCGTTCATTCCGAAGTCACTGATATATTGCTTGAGGTCGGCAGACATTTTATCGATATGAAGACCGGTGTGGTTTTTGCATCTACATTGTATAAAAATATGATTATAGTATAATTTAATAATAAATAACAACCGTTTGCAAAAAAAACAAAGGAAAAAAGGAGTTCTTTAGACTGACGTAGTACATCTTGTTAAGTAATTACTATACTCTTTGAACTTATAAAATAAAACCAAAATGAAGCCTAAAAGAACTACTACTAAAAGAACAATTCGTATTCCTTCTCTTAAACAAAACAATCGTATCGGTATTTTGTAAGGATATACGAAAACTGGCGCGGAAACCGAATATACTGTGGCTGAACAGTAACTACGTCAGGAGTTGATAATTTTTAATAGCTGTTACATCTACGCATGCGTTAGAAGCCCAATAAAATGGTGCCGTGACTAGATAAGCAGTGGAATCATAGGGATTTGTCTAAATTGTCTGTCTAAAGTCCATCTACGGAATTGGGATAAACGCTGACGCTAGCGATCGGAACACTTCATGTTTGAAGGCAAGAAAATATGCCTGACATTTTAGTAAAATTATAAGAGAGCGAGCAGATTTAATCTATGTCAAATGTCTACGACGGGATAGCGAGAATAAAACGAGGCAGAAGACGATGCTATAACAATGATATCATGGTGTATATTTTTTGACGCCTGAATGTATGAAGTAGGGATAGTAGCGTCCTTTTGTGGCCAAAATCAACCTTTTAAGATATCATGTCATCTTTGGGGACAGAACTATCACACCGAACAAATAACTCTGGGCCTTCACTACAAAAGCTTTCAATAGTGCCTGCTTTCAACTCTGACATCAAAACCCTATTTGGTGACACTAGTCAAACTGGAAACTGCTTTACGGTACACTTTTGACTGACACGGGTTACTTTAAACTGCGGTGAGGCGTTGTAAGGTGCTAACATGGAGATAAGCATTTCATTTACCATGCCACAACTTTCATTGAAAGCATCTAATGGTTACCATAGAGTCAAATAACTAAATCAGACAACTGCTAACCCCATTTTTCAACAAGTAAATCCGTCTTATTGTGGCTAAAACAATCGCACATCACAAATACACTAATATTCAACACTTTGACTGCCACGTAAGCGAAGACACGATAACCAAATCCATCAAATGTAGAATACTCTGCAATGAAGGACAATTAAGTCATGCCGCATCTTCTTATACTAAATCCAGCGGATCATATACACCCCATGTTATCTAATGAATGATTGAGGTTGACTTAACCATTTCTTAATGCTCAAACATCCCTTCAGTTCCCCGCATCAAACAACAGAATTATTCTTATATTAATTCAGTCTATATACTTTTCGGGGTACAGCTGCCCGGTGCGCTTTGTTTTTTCATACCCTTAGCAACCTTAGCCCTGACCATCAAAAACTAGTTGCTTATTTATAAAAATGTGTATCATTCGCGACTAAAGCGGATATACTCGTTAGGTCACAACGCCCTTGGTTACATGGTGGCAACGACATACTTTATAAATTGTTTCCTACATGCTGCTATAAATAGATCTACACTATGAAGGCATTAAGTAAAGATATGTACAAGATTCCTGATTTATCAAATTACGTCACAAATTTGCTTGGACGGGGAAATCTTTTTAAAGGTGATAACTCTAAACCTGTAGAAATACTTTTAGCATCTTGTAGGTCGTACTTTGCTGAATATTTCGTCTCCACCGAGTAACCAAGGCCATTCTTGCTTTAAGTTTAGCCTTAGGTTCGGTATATCATAATGCTCAAACCGCATGCGTAGCGCTCACATATCAAGCAGATGGTAAAGACACTTTTTCAAGTAGAAAGTGCTCGTAAAAACCTTGTGTCGTAAACACTTTTGAGTATATTTGTGTCTGATAATTAGCAAAGGAGATCAGTCAGTAATAACCATTGTGAAGATATAGCAAAGCGAGTTTCTGCAGCAATCTCTCAATAACAGACCCCTAATGAGAAGTGGACCCAATTTTAAAACTACCCTAAATAAACAGTAAAACCATTAAACAGACTAACTAATAAATAAAAGGCAGCGGGCATGTTCAAGAGTAACGTCCCTCAATTTAGACCACCGGGCAGAGAAGCAAGCTATGAGGCGTGCTCAACCGCCTAGCAGTACCGTCTCTCATGTATCATGGAGAGAATCTATCATCAATGAGAGAAGATACTTTTCCTGAATATAGCATCCGCAAGTAAACTGTGAGAATGAGAACAGATACCACATCCATTCATTGCCAAGAGACAGTGAACCCAGTTTCGTAAGCAGTCTCACAATCAAAGACCCCTGATGAGCAGTAGGCCCGACATTGAAACTACCCTAAATAAACAGCAAAGCCACCAAACAGGCTAACTAATAAAGGGCTGCTAGGGCGTGCAAGGGCGACGCTGCTCAATTTAGGCTACCGGGCAGAGAAGAAAGCCATGAAGCATGCTTAACTGCCCAGTAGGACCACCTTTTACGGAACATGGAAAGAGCTTGCCATGAGAACGGACGCAACACATGATCCTAGCCAAATAACCGAGAATCGACTGAGTTTCTTCAGCCCCTGCTCTGCCTGTTCAGAAAATGTCAGTCGAATGCTGGGATGGCAGTAGCTGTTATGACAACACCCGCCTAAATCCACTAAGAATAAACAATCTTGAAGCATTACCTTAATATAAACGCCAACTCAGACAATCTTAAGAACGTCACCAAAGGTGTCGCTGGCAATCAGACAAGAGAGTTGTCCTCTTTTCCGGTACAACCACGTACTACACTTAGTGTAATCATCGACCATGGAATAATTTGCAATGTCCTTGATTAGCTATTGACGAGTTTGACTAAGTACTGTGTTTGTCAGATGAAGAGACCATTATATTCCAAACGACAATTCCCATTAGAGTGTGTAGCATTCTCTCAACAAATAGGTTACAATTTGAAATCAAAACAAAACGATTCGCAGTGTCTGAAGCTTGTTAATGTTTTGTTCACTAATAGCTCTGACTGTGAAACTAAAAACAATGTTCCGATAGGATTGCTGACCATTGAAGAAGAAACAAAAACGTTATTGAAGTAGACAACGGTCTTCATTAAACTATGACGCGAAACACCTGTAGTTTAGACTTCAGAATTGTACACGTTCACACCAATGTGAATTCGGAGATCGAGTGCATGATTATACATAAATCCAGGAACGTTGTCACCTGTATCGCAGCGCCACATTTTGGGAACTTTGACAGGTAATGTTAATGACCTTAGACTGAGTTGTATATATCCTTAGGGGCTAATGTTGATTCATCATTCGTATGAGCACTTTGCAAGCTATGATTATCATCATCCCATAGTTACATGCCTGTTTGCCTGCCTCGAAAGTAGTTACGAATATCTAGTTGACAGAAAATGATGATCTAAACATCGTTAAATATATATTTTTTATTTACATAGTTGCTTATCTATATAGCAGGAACGTGTCAATCCTGTGTGCTTTAAATAGTGATTTCAGAAGTACAAATTCAGTGCAACGTATAAAGACCGTGAAATGTTTGGTGCAGATTGGAGATGGCATATCACAACTCCAAGCAGTAGTGATAAAATTGAAATTGTATTTGACTTAGTGGTTCTAATTCAGGATTTGAAACATTAAAACCTATTATAATTAATATGTATTTGTTCGGAGATTACTTTGACATCGTCCTTGTCATATTACAGTCAGAAAAGCTGTTGTCTTTGTAAAAAGGCAACACCAATATTTCTCCTGATGCAACTGTGCGATCACCTCCATGTAAAGGTCAATGATTACATATTTTCTTATATAAGCAACTCGATTTTCAGGGTCAGGGCAAAGGTTGCTAAAGGTATGATACACTTTCAGGGCTAAAGTTGCTTAACAGGTTGCTAAGACTATTTTTTTCTCTGTGGTACCGAATCATATAGATATATACAATATTTGGTTTTCTTCTGTCTACTTACAGTGAGTTATACGTGTAAATAGTTTGTTATGTATTTGTGTCAAATCGAAAAAGAATTCTTCTGTCTTTATTTTTCAAAACGTTTGTAATTTTGTTCTGTGCAAAAACTTTGTTAACTAACTGTCAGGGCTGAGGTATGCTAACCAAGTTGCTTAATTTGGGGGCTGATTTTAGGGCTGAAGCCTTAGCAACTGGATTGCAATATATAATGTGTATTCCGTTCTGGTAATTACTAATAACAGCATATTTTATGGTACCGGTAAATTTAACTGAAATATAGGTTTAGTTTTGTTATATAGGTTGCATCATAAAATCTCACGGTTGCTTAAAGCAGTGAGACAATTGTTCACACTTCTAAAAGTTGAGAAGAAAAACTTCAACTTGTCGATAAAACTATACCGCAAAGTGATATTCTCTCATCAATGTTTGTTCAAGCTTCTATCAATTCACACCTTGAATCTCATATTTAAACATACTGAGTCTTCTTTATCCCATATGTATAATAATATTACTAAGCCTCAATCTGTCTGTACATTTAAGCTGCCAGATAAGCCCCTGCAAATCATGAAAGTATTCGACGATTATGACGAATTGAATTATTGATGAGAATTTCCATCATACGAAAGTGCTCAGAGTAACATGCTCATCCGCTGAAGTTTATTTCTCGTAAGTTAATGAGATATAAAGACGGTTCCTACATGACGACAGATTGCTCAAGAACATGACCCTATCTGTTTCATAGTGCACGACTAGGATTTATCGTGTTTACAGAGTTGCCATTTGAAGGTAAGAAACTGCAAGTGATATATCTAACTACTTTTCAACGCAATAGTTTAAGGAAACTCTAAACACATGCGTCTATTACTATAAAACTTTCAAAAGTTCCTACAAAGAGAGTATTCCTGCAGGGTGACTTGCGCTGCTGTCAGATAGATCGGTTATACTTTACGGTGCTGATATATTTAAACATAGATATGCTTTGAACTACAAGCAGATAAATTTTGATCATTGTTGTTATACTCGTAACTCCGGAATGTAGAAAATGTGACACGAGTTTTCAAACTTGTCCCCTTAATTCGTTTATGTAGGTTGTTGGAATGATTACACTTAGCCAGCCTCCGTTTCTTCTTCACATTTACGTTTTTAATTGTTTTAAAAATATTTAATCTTAGTATAAAACCTAACACGTGTGATAAATGTTGCATTACATATATCTTTCGATATGCATATTGGAATTTCGAGTAAGTGGTTGGTGAAGTTTTGCTATATTGTTTGCCAAATCCAGAAATTACGAGGATTGTAAAATTATTGTAGGAGAAACGATGTGTATGGATAATTTAAAGATGGATGGTCCAAAAGAACAACAAGTAGGAAAGAAGGATAACAGAATTATTAGAAAGGCTAATTACATAATAAGATTTAAAATTTATAAGCACGGTGGAAGTAAACACCATCTGGTACACCCTCTGATTTTTATCACCGAAATTACTTAGATAAAATTGATGAAACAAGTTGGATTGTTTTCAAGTCTAAAGGATACTGTAACCTTTCTTTTTTAATATCTGGAGGAAAAATATTTAGAGCGACGAATTCTGCTCTATGTTTACGACTAATACATATAAACATAGATATGCTTTGAACTACAAGCTGATAAATTTTGATCATTGTTGGTATACTCGTACCTCCGCAATTTTAAAAATTTTGCACGAATTTTCAAACTTTTCCCCTTAATTCGTTTGTCTATTTTGTTGGAACGAAATTACTTTTGATAAAATCAATGAAAAAAAAGTTAGATTATTTTAAAGTCTAAAAAATACAGCAACTTTTCTCTTTGATATTTGGTAGAAATATATTTGAGCGACGGTTTCTGCTTTATGTTTACGAATGAGATGAATGGCGTAGATCTGAACATATTTTTCATTCGATGGTATTTCAAGTAAGCAAAAATTGTTGGTTGAAATATCTGAATGTAGCTTTCCAGATAAAAAAGGTTATATGTTTGTACGAGCCCCGACTATTTGTGGCCCAGTTACCTCCACCCAAGAAGTAGATCAACTGGCTTAAAATGCTACGAGATTTACTTTAAAACAATAGTATTTCTTAGGGATTTCTGTTTTAAAAAAATGGAACAACCGGCAAAAATTTAAGCGCTTTTTCATAAGAGTAATCTATCCCTTGTCCCATGGGAAGAACTTCTCCATCAAGTCGTAGATATCATTCTGATATTTCATTTATTTACTTAAATGTAGCATTGAATCATGATCACAGATGCTAAATGGGATATGGAAATTTTAAAGATGAATTATTACTGGGCTTCAGATGCTCGTGTTGGCTTGCAGTTCTTCTCTACTATTATATTTTTTGCTTCAAAAAATAAGGTCTCCCATTTTATTGTTTACATCGCTACTCATTTTTGTAAGGCGAGTAAATTTTAGAATCAAAAGACCAAAGGTTTCTTCTAAACAATGTGCTAAATTTGACACAAAGTCTCCTGTTGAACTTTAGAGAGATACCTCAACAGAGACTACGCATCTTGGGAGGGCAAGGCCCACACCAAATTTATCGGAAAAATTCTGGAAAGTGTGACCAATGTATTCTACCTCTGTAACCCTTGTTTTATATTCATAAAATTAAGCGTTTGGCAGGTCTCAGAATGAAGGAATTGCAAAGATTTTCGGGGCTTTGCACCCACACCCCCAGTTCATTTAGATGGTCCCTCACTGTCAAAGCCGCTTCCGCGATCCCCTATTATTATTGTGATCTACTCCTAGGGCTACGCCAACCGAAATTTAAACTACAGTGTTAATATCAGCAACATATAGTTACGAAACGACTTCTTTTTAATGCTACAATGTACCAAACATTATGTAAGATTTAGTACCCCCTTTAGTGTCCTGAACGAGAAGCAGGCAGTTTGTATTGTTACTGTCGGAACATTGGCGCTTAAAGAGAGTATGTAATCTTAAGTACAGGCATCATTCTACTAATTTCTAAAACTTGTTCATATGTTGTACTAAATATTTGGGAGGATAAAATTAGTGTCTCTAGCAAAATCAAATGACTTGAGAGCAGCTTTTTCCTATCCGCTGGGTCCACTTCCACACTCACTGTGAGATCTAATGGCTGTGATGATGAAAACCAACAAAGCAGATTTGCTGAAAACACTGGAAAAAGAAACGATTCCAGTTTGCTAGCCACCTTTAGCATACTCCAGTATTATCGATGGAATTTGTGTGAAAAGTCAAAGCAGAAGGCACCTCTTGCAGAAAACGTGCTCAACTGTATTCTTGCTTCTTGTAATACTTCTACAAGGATTGATATTGTGTTAAATTGACTACTCTTGTTAGGCGCCGTTGGTAGAAGGCACCAACATATTGGTACCGAGATCGAAGAGGAAAGCATATGAAGAAGCAAACTTGATTTTATTCCATATCATTATCTATTATTGATGAATAAGACATAATCAAATAGACTATCTATAGCATTGAATCTGGGAAGACATTATAAAACTCAACGTGATAATCCTATTATGTCTGTCATTTGGTGTCTTCTCCCGATTGTCCTGTTGTCTTCAGTCGATTGTCCTGTTGTCTTCAGTCGATTGTCCTGTTGTCTTCAGTCGATTGTCCTGTTGTCTTCAGTCGATTGTCCTGTTGTCTTCAGTCGATTGTTCTGTTGTCTTCAGTCGATTGTCCTGTTGTCATCAGTCGATTGTCAAAATACGTTACTTATTGTTGGTAATTAGAGAGATAATTCAAGATCCACTTGTTCTATATGGACTGTATATTTTCCTTCTATTTGATAACGATATCAAGACGGAAAAAGAAAGGGGTAACAATTTATTACACTGTATTCAATATCTTTAAACTTGTTATTATGCGAAACCGATATTTCTATTGATTAAAGAATTCACTGAAAGCCTCCTATCTATCTCAAAGTGATGACATCGTGATTCCCATTTTTCATACATGGCTGTCTTTAACGCTTTAATTACGTTAGAATAAAAGTTGTTACTCAAGTGATTTGAGACCACGGTGTGCAGATTTTGCTAATCTTGACAATATGTGATATCAGTACTGAAAATTGACATTTTATTTTTTGACATTTTATAACGTCATCTGTTTTTTCTGTGTAGTAAAGTGATGATATCATCATTCCCATATTTCACATACGGCTGTCTATAACTCGCTAAATACGTCAGAATAACAGTTAGCACTGGTGTGATTTGAGGCCATGGTTTGCAGATTTCGCTCATATCAAAACTGTAGATTTACATTTTATGACTTCTTAAAGTCGCATGCCGATCTTAAGATTGCATCGTAAACTATTTGCTAATTTACTTTTTCAGTCTATACACAAACGACGTCTAGCAAAGCATAGTAGTAGATACAATACACGTAAATCAAAGATAATATGATTTTACATGAATTTATCTTTTTGATTCATGAATATCTGATTATAAAAGTTCCTCTTAGGCAATATTCCCAGGCAATAGGCCCTCTTAAGCAATAGGCAATAGGCCCAAAGGCCCAATAGGCCCAAAGATACACTACACGTAAATCAAAGATAATATGATTTGATACGAATTTATCTATTCGATTCGTGAATATCTGATTATAAAAGTTCCTCTTAGGCAATATTCCCAGGCAATAGGCCCTCTTAGGCAATAGGCCCAAAGGCCCAATAGGCCCAAGGATACACTACACGTAAATCAAAGATAATATGATTTTATATAAATTAATCTATTCGATTCATAAATGTCTGATTACAAACGTTCCTCTTAGGCAATATTCCGATACTATCAAAACTTAAACTTTAAAGTCATCTGTTTGTTCTGTGTAGTAAAAAGAAATTTACCTCATGTTTCAGAAACGTTCTCCTAAACACATTTTGCTATATTGCAAACACAGCTTATTTAGAAAAGATGAGAGAACGCAGATCAACACTTTTTCAAACAACATGACTTTTGGGTGAATGTGTTCATATGGAAAATCTAATAACGTCTTTGTCCCATCCTCTCTTTACAGTACTACAGTACCAGTTCTTCCGGCGGTGACAGCTCGTGTGATGAATCAAAGCGGCACAGGCGAAGACCAAAGCCCGCACCTCCTATGTTTATCACAGAAGCTTGCGAGTCAGATACTGTCGGAGATTCGGAATTTACGACAAGCGCTGCCGAAGAATCATGCGACACAGTTATTTATGTCGGTCCAAAGGGAGAACCTCTTAGCGATCGTGAACTAACTGATTTCGAGGGGCCTCCTCCGGACGATCGATACGAGTCTGGGCTACCAGATCCAGTTGTGGTTGAAATAGAGGGAAGCGAATTTGAGGACCTTGAGATAAACTCTTCTAAAAGTTTGGATACGCGGACAAATACATTGCCAAGTCCGGCGAAATCATGTAACGAACCGACTTTATCACATTGGTCTGAATTCCCGGAGAAAAAAGGTCGAAGTTTATCTCCATCTGCAAGAAGCGATAGTTGTATTCGACGACGCAAGGAGAGCTACCGATCCGTTGGAGAAAGTAGTAACGGCTCATATCAGTTGTCTGCTGAAGCCAAGGAAGCGCTAGATCACCCCTCTTCACCGTTTTATCGTATAACGCATGGATGCTCTAGGGTTGGGTCAAAAGATTCAATATCGATACACAGCTCACCAGAAAGAACAATAAGATCGCTAGCTAGGGGTGGTCACCTCAGTCATCATGAATCACCTATATCAATGCGCAGGCGCGGACGTGCACCAGAACGAAAACTGTTAGCAGTGGGAAGAGCAGCTAGTCTCGACAGAAAAGTTGAAATAACAAGCCAAGGTAGATTACGGGCGGTAGATCACTTCCCGACTGATATGCCAGCCTCTCCCGATATAAAAGGTAGCATGGAATCCATATCAAGTCAGGGAACTGTTGACCGATTTGAGGCAAACTTAGTCTCCAAAATAGCAGAGCGATTTGCTCTGCAGGACGAGTTTCAACACGTCTCTGACGAAATTTCCTCTTACCTAGACAAACAATGTACTTTGGGGATGGACGAAATGTGTTATGATGGGTTAGTAATGCCTTCCACAGAAGCCGAAGTTTCACAAGCCTTAAAATATGGCGAGGGCCTCCGTAAACTGTCATCTAGTAGCGATTCTCGAACTGTTAGTAATAATGCTGGGACATTAACATCTCAGTCGAGTACTTTTAAAACCTTACCATCGCACTCTGGGACGTTACGCGGGGCGACTCCTGATGAATCCACCAGTAAAACTAACAGCAATCAACTATCGAGTGCCGAAAAACGGACGGAAAAAGGAAAAGATATTTACTCTCCATCAGGAGAATCGGAATCACTGTAAGTACTCATAACATTAAAATAATAAACACGTTCCACCGATAAAAAACGCAATGAGAGTAGTAAAATAGATTGACAAGGTTTATTGATAGGTTTTAACGTTTGGTCAAATCTGAATCTTAAAATCTTTAAAAATTGGCATACTCAGGCTTAAATATGGTTAGTGTGCGTCAAACCTTACTTTTAATATCCTTACAAATATGTGGAAAGACTTGTAGATGCGGGTTATGTTGTTGTTTTTCCTTAAAAGGTTTATAAATGAGTATATTAATGCTAAGTTGAGTACATTATAATTTGAAAAACGTATGAGGAATTTACATATTCATTATGTATCAATGCCTCATTTTACACCGTTCAGAATGCTTATTTAAGTGTTGCAAATACTCATATATCGTAACTACTAAAACCATCGTCTTTCTAGTGACTGTTATCCGTCATCAACATCATCGTCATCATCATCATCATCATCATCATCATCAAGATCATTTTTATTATCATCATTATAATCAATATCATTATCATCGTCATCATTAGGGCTACCATTATCTGCATCATCGTTATTATCATCATCATCATTATCATCATCATCATCATCATCATCATCACTTTCATAATACTATTCTTCTTCGTCGTCGTCGTCGTCGTCGTCGTCGTCGTCGTCGTCGTCGTCATTATCGTCAATCTAACATTCCCTATTTAACTGCCTCCTTATCTCCGTCCCTCCATCGCTACGCCCGCCCATATATTCAATCAACGAATTAATCAATGATTTACTCAATCAATAAATTAATAAATAGCCGATTAATTTAAACATTCCTGGGGTTGCTAACAACGGGTCTGACCTGTGAGCCTCCTTTATAGCTATTTTTGTTGTGAACGCACTTCACTGTCTTACTGATCTGGTTGCAATGCCAACTGTAATAGCGCAGGCAGAGACATTTCTGAGTCACAGCATGAATGTATTACGACCTATCCAGGAATTTTCAATGTAAACACACTTTGCAAAAGTGAGCTAAAGTTTTACTTCTCTACCAAATAGCATCTTCACTGTAAAATTGACGAATTTAGTTCTAAGGTTGACATTAATATCTTGAGTCAACTTCAGTGACCTCTTAATTTTCATGCGTTTCATCAATAAGTAACTCCCCAAGTGACACGTTTGTACAGTTCGTACAAAAGGATCAATTTTCTTACTCTAAGACTCGGGCTCGCACGCATTGTAAGTTGTGGATTAAAGGAGACGATTTCCCTTTTCCTACCACTTTTTACATATTTTAGACTGCCAAATATTTGTTTACGTTGCAGCCATTGTTGTTGCAAAGGATAGCCATGGTAACAAAATCATTGTTTACAGGATTGTTCACTCCGCATTCTGTTGCTTTGCTGATGGTGAAGTTCAGACCTTAGCCTGGTAAAATTATCATTACATCTGATTATAATAAATAAAAATAATAATAATAATAATAAAGCCTGGTAAAATTATCATTACATCTGATTATAATAAATCAAAAAAAATAAAATAATAAAGCCTGGTAAAATTATCATTACATCTGATTATAATAAATAAAAAAAAATTAAAAAAAGCCTGGCAAAATTATCATTACATCAGATTATAATTAATAAAAAAAAATTAAAAAAAATAAATAATAGTTTAAATCCTACTTCATTTAAAAACAATATAAAATTTGAAAAGAACACTAGAGAAATAGAAAATATGCCACCACTGGGGACATATTTTCTATTTCTCTAGTGTCCTTTTCAAAACTAACCTTTCAAATCCCCCCTTTTCGATAACACAATAAAAAATAGAAAACATGCGCAAAATTCTGATCCAAATTCCTATCTTAATTTAAAACAAAGTAATATTATAAATAGAGGTAGAAAAGGTTAAAAAGTGTAAAATCATTCTTATTCTAGTGTATGTAAGGCCGCTAATAGCTGTTAGTCATGTTTCCCAAGCCTTAATGAATCAAAACGTCTTGAGGTTCTTTTTAAACGAGTCTATCGATTGTATTTTCCTTATATGAACTGGTAGAGAATTCTATAGCTTATCACATTTATCTAATTATTTCGTAAGTTTAAGCCCTAAAATTAAATTCTTTAACATGAAAACCACTGCAGTCTTTTCTATCCAGAATATCTCAGGTCAACTTAGGTCAGGTTACTTGCACATCTGCAGTTATTTACAAGATTTGGTAGGCAGACCCAATGTTGTCAAAAACATATTCCTTTCGCGGTATTTTCCTCTAATTACTTGCTGGTGTCGGATTCACATTACTATCAATATTTCAGTCCTTTTCAAGCATTAATGTGTTTTCCTTACTGTTCTTAAGATTTTGTGAAGCTATCCAACCGCCAAATAGGGAAAATATCACTTGTTTTGCTTGATTGCTGTAAAGAATTTTGCCCTCATTTTCCCATTAGCAGTACGTGAAGCTGTTCATTACTCCTTCTTTAGTTCGCTTTCTGTTATAATATGGTTCAATAACATATTCCGAATCCAAATCAGGTGTCGAACGGTATTGTAGATACTGGTGTTGTAACTAAGGTGATGGACTAGTTCCTATGCGATTAATTCCCAAAAAATCATCTATTCATGCAAATGGCGTAGTCCCCTACCGACAATACATATTCTGTAGTCTTAATCTCGCTTTGTACGGAGTAGAGTAGGTAGGCCCTTAACAATGAGATAAAGTGACTACGAATTCGCTGTGTCTCAGCCACAGGGGATGAATTTTTTATATTCTATGATGAAGATGAGTAGAAAGCTACTTTAAGTACATTTTCACAACGTAAATTTATCATTTTAGCTGTCTGCTAATGGTGCAGATTGTGCTTTGTGATCTGTTACTCTAAGCTAGTAAAATGGTATTCATACTCTCACATTTTGCGCCGCTTTTTAGGAAGGGGAGCAGCGGCCAACTTGACAGTTACAGTAGCTGTGGGAGCCTGATAGGAACACCAAAGACAGGACGCAAGGCTTTCAGTAAGGAATTTTTCTTAACCGGTTTTCGAAAAAAACAGTTGTGTATATTTTCATCAATTGAGACGAATCACTCGTTAATGTTTGAATAGATGTCTATTACTGCACATTTAGCGATAAAAAGTAAGTTTCTTCTCGTAAAGGGGCTTAATCAAAAAATGGAGAGGCCAGCTGTTTTAGAATAGCGACTTCTCCCATAAATATCAGGACAGTTCGTCTTACAACTGTGCATTTGTATCGATATGTAGATGCTGATATAGACAGGACCGCGTTGTATGCATATTTTATTATCTGACGAGAAGATGTCGAGCGATGCATATCGCTCTATGTCGCACTTGGTCTCGGAATACTTGTATTTGATTTCACAGCAATGTGCACAATGGAGCCTTCCCTTAAATTCCAAGGAGATTTCTTATGCTACTAGCATATATTATGCGCTCACAGCATTGACCCTGATGGTGTTGAACGCGTGAGGCAGCGGCTGCTTCCCTAAATGGTATGCATGTATTGTCACCATCATCTCAAAAAAGGAGCGTGTTTTGTTTAAGAGATAAAGTTACCGTGTTTAAGTCTTATGGTCGTCTTCATTTCCTTGTCACTGGAGACTATGGTTGGAGGGTATTACAGGGGAGTTTAATACCCCTAAAGTGGTTGGGACCCCGTGTTAAACGATCTTATATTTTATGCATTTGTTTGGAAAGATATTAACGTGTTTAAAATACTAAAAAGAAACACCGTCCATTCTCAAAATATCATTACGGGTTTATATCAAGTAATACATAATAATTCATACATACATATACATATACATATTCAGAATATGTATATGTCTGGCACTGATGAAGGCTCAAAGCCGAAACACAATAAATATTAATTAATGAATTTCCCCGTAGCGACCAGTGGAGTTAATAAGATATAACAGTCTTATATTTCTGACATCCATGAAAAACCAATTGTGGTACTCAAATTATTTCGACATAAGATATGTCTCGGAGACTAGTAGACGAAGTTCCCTTCAGAAGAAAGACAAAGTGATGCAGGACCGAAAGAAACGCAGAACGGACCAATGACAACTTTCCCACCCATAAATTAAGTTGTAAAATTTCGGCCTCAATGAAAGTACTCAATTTTACTACGTATTTTGCGCATGCCTCCACTTAAACCCATTGACTTACGCTCTGACTGATGGACCATCTGATCAACTAATTGAGGCTGACCAAATTATTCGTTAGATGGCGTTTCGATTGATATTTAGAATGATCTGCATATTGATGTCTTAGTTAATTGGTTCGTTGTTTACTCGGTAATTTGATTGATTTTGCAAGTATCTTTATTTCAGAAACATATAACAGCTTCCTATTGATTTTGATGAACTCTGGTCTAACAAAACGTTAAAAATGGCGTCAATGCAAATATGTTGTGCCTTCGTTTAACGGAGTTAGGTGCTCTCTCCTTATAATTTTTATTCGCCTTCCTTCGACCGAACATTCCAGACAGCCATTTAGTACCCATTTGCGGTAGCAAGTGACTACTATCAAGAACTACCCTAAAGTTGGTGTATTGAATATCTTCTGCATTTCTTGTTATATTTCTCTAATAACCAAAAGCATATTCCATACTAAAGTTGCTTTCTGCAATTGAAAGCTGTAGTTTACTAATACTACATATATTTGTACAATATTCATTTGGCCTTAAAGTACATTGCCTTGTGCCTCTCCCTTTACAGGCGGCCTGGTGTTTTCATGGGGCAATAATGCCAATGGACAGTTGGGTCTTGGACCAGGATTAAACGAAATATATCCATCCCCTAGAGGCATGTCCTACTTCAATGGATTACCAGTGGCTTTCCTTGCTGCCGGTGAAAGTCATTGTTTGGCACTTACCGTGTCTGGTGCCCTTACCGCTTGGGGAAGGAACAGGTAAAAAAAATGTTCATTATATATAGTATGGTGTGGTAATGTCTCTGCCGTTTATCGTAAAGTGTCTGTATTCCTTCAAAAGCTCATTGAAACATTGTTTGATATCTCGACTCATATGCATTTTACCGTTATTGATAGATGTGTGATTATAAGTGATGTAAGTGATTATATTGGAGTGATTATAAGTACATGGTAGCATAAACAGGGCAATTGTCGCAATGAATTGTAATATAGTCGGATCCATACAAACAACCACGAGATTTTCTTTGGGAGGTATTCTGGTGTTTGCACAGTATACTCTATGTAAAGGTCGCCGTACTGTCTTTGCAACCTGAGTGCATCCAACCCCGCTAGTGGGGTTTCGTTCAATGCAGCATTTGACAGTGTTGAAATTGGGCATTTAGTGTATGACACGAATCTGTATTTCCGTTTTTGTGCCTCTGCATTGGAGGCACTTATACTGTGTTCCCATTTTTTAACATAATAACATTGTGTTATTTCTGTTTCGTTTACAGCTCTGGACAACTAGGATTACGGGATGAACTAGGTATGGTTTTAAGGCAATCATAGTAAATAATGACAAAGCGACTGAATTGGTAATGCTACTTAACTTTGTTCTTAGTTTCACGATGCATTGCTGTTTTGATGTATAGAGAAATTTCCCTCAAATGACGTATAGTTGTTAAGCATTATCTGGATACTATTAATAACTTGCAAAAGTGGCAGTGGTAGTAAGACAAGTTCATTTTTCTGGCCGATTACGTTACCCTCGAATATTCGTATCACTTTGCGTGATCACTTATGAAGATGACGCGTCTGAGCGCACCTTCTTCGCTCACAAGATCACGAGGCTGATGCACCGGAAGACAAGTAGTTCAACAGCTGACGTGGCTATTCTGATCCTAAACCAAAGCATCAACACTAATTTAGAGCATGCACTGAATGGATGCTGACTAAGACTGCTGTACGAATGCCAGAATCTGCCGTGCAAAAACCCACCAGAGTTTTGAGCCTCCTCTTCAGTTTTGCACTGATCAACTGGATTGGCCTGCCCCTTGTAATTCTGTCCCAAAACAATCCGCTAAACACTCATTGCTTTAGTACGCCTCACAAGTCAGATTTCCTAGGGGAAACGCGATTTCTTGTATACTACTATCCTTTCCATGAATGATGAGGGTATGTTACCCTTGCAACTCTCTTGTTTTACCTTATTTTACTTCGTTTTAGCCTACTATTTTTGTAACTCTTACGCTTAATGTCCATTGTCAAGCTCTACTTGTGTTGCAGGGGGAATTCTTCTGATGCTTTAGCCTTGATAACTTGTTCTTGCAAAGTGGTCCCACACTACGGAGAAGCAAAATGTAACATGTTTGAAGTGCATTACAAAATGATAAGCCGATGATAAGAGTATTTATTGCTGAACTCTGATGGCTTAAAGAATCGTAATCAGGAACTGAACTGTAATTTTTGTATATTATTTTGTGTACTATGTGATAACGTCCCGCTCCTACCAGTAAAAAGAAGAATTTGCATCAGTACAACATTGTAAATATTGAATTTTTCAACCTTGTTTGTATGCTGTCTTGCATGCTGTTAAGAAGTCCATTTATCAGCACTTACGATTACTTTTCTTACAGATCGTTCCATGCCGTGTGCCGTTGTCTCTCTACGATCTCACGTTGTCACACACGTATGCTGTGGAAGTGAGCACACTGCTGTTCTTACCAAGGTGTGCAGAAGATTATTCGCTTTTATTACTTTCACTTGTTTGAATCTCCACTGGTGTTATTTACATAATATCCCTTACATCTTGGTAACTGCTTATTTGTGATTTGTGAATGGATAGGTGTCAACAGTATCAAAAATATCAAGATGAGAGATGTGGTGCCTATGTAGTTAAATAGGTTTTATTGGGTAGGTACGTATTATTTGAAGATAACTGGTCAAAAATGCAACTGTTACACTTTGAGGCATCTGACGCCTTGACAACATAGATAATGTGCATTACCGTGAACACTTTTACAAGTTATAGTGCTTGACAGAAAGCGTGAGCCAAGAGAGAATGCAAGATGAGACGTGTATGAAAGGTTAAGGTTAAATCCAGAGTTGCACTGCTTTGAGCCTTAGCGATGCCTTGTGTAAGTGAGGGAGGCCAGCAATCAAAAGTTTAAGTAAATTCAAGCGAAAAGCAACACGTCTTGTTCACCTTTGTATATGTTCTTATTAAGGACCGAAGTTGATAACACTCAGTATTTGCCGGACGCAAAAGCTCTATGTTGTCTATGTTTGGCTTCCTTTAGCATACCGGCTACACCGGGAGTTATTGACGTTTGTAAGCTTTTGAGAAAGGCTATCTTACATACGGAGGAATGTGGATCATCTCTGAATTCAGTAGCTGTACTTAGATATGAAATTACTGCTTTGCGTACATTTGCAGCCCACTGTATTCTTGCAATTTCGTTGAGAAGACAGTGGTGACTTCCATGAAATGATACGAGTCTCCATTTGTCATTCATCATCATCGTCATCAATCGGACGCACGTGAATTCATGATCAACTTTCTCCACGATCTCTGTTCTTCATCGAATTCCGGAGATCGGGTATTGGAAGACCTGTGTCTTTCTGGAGCAGGGTAGCATAGTGCATCGTGGGTCGGCCGACATTTCTGTAGCCATGTCGTGGTTTCCATAGCACAGTTTGCGCTGCAGGTTCTGCACTTCTGAAGTAGTGTCCTGCGAGGCATACTCTGCGTACTCTAATGATATCTATAACTTTGGGTAGGCTCCCGTATAATTCTTTGTTAGTAACGTGTAGCGTCCAATTGACGTTCTTAATGCATCGAAGCATACGAGTGTAACAACCATTGACTTCCTTTTCTAATTTTCTTGTCCATGTTTCCGATCCAACCGAAACTTTTGGGATGTTGTGTGTATTATATAGTTGATTTCAAATGGGATATGTCAAAAAACTCGAAGCAGAAGATTTCGTTGTCAGGCGGAGAGAAGGCAGAATTTATTTTGCTTTGGGAAGGCGAAAACATGTTGCATGGCTTTAAGCATGCTTGCTGTAATAATAACCAAAGACGAACAATATGGCACACAAAGTATCGGTTGAAATGATTTACAGCCAGGTTAAAGTAGTATTGAAATCTCAGCTAATGTCATTTCTGATAGGAAGGCGCTGCGCAGAATGAGAATGCAGCTATCACACATGCAATAACAACTATGCCTTCGTCTGTATACATTTTCAAACTGTGTTTTTCCTATCATCGATCGCCTGTTTATGTCTTGGGCTGCTTAAATCATTGAAATTCCTGGCTTAAATTAGATTAGTTGAATAAGTATGTACAGCTAGTTGAAGGATGACTGTTGAAGTAAACTTCAAATGCAACAATTGAAAATGTAAACGTGATTCAAGGAAGTTTAATGTTACACTGGACAATCGAAGCGCTAAGAGCTCAAATAGCAGATCGCATGCCTGAAATCTGGAGAAAAAGTTAGATTGAGAACGAACAAAGATCTAGTTGTACTCTCTAGTATAATTCGCTGGAAATTCACTACACTGTGTTACCCAGCATAGAGTAGTTGCACTACCTTGAGCTGCAGGGGGAAATGAACTTTGGGTTATCGAAGTATTTATTAATGTCACAGCATTTTTCCGACCAAACTCCTGGCATAGGTGTCTGTTGGTTTTCGTATTGTTTGAAGAATGGTATTCTTAGTCTTTAGGCTTCAGAAGTATTGGTTTCATTAGTGGGGTACCCGAAAGGCGTTGATTGAATAAATTGAAATACAAAAAATAAGAAATGATAATAGCTTTAGGCCACTATCACGACACCAGGTATTTGGCTAATCTTAATTCGACTGTGTGCAGTAATTACTAACAGCTTACAAGGGAAACTGCAATACTACTATCTTAGGGGTGACTTCTGAAAATCTGTTTTACTTCTAAGTAGTTTCTACGCCTCTTCATTATTTTTGCGAAAGTATTGTTACCTTGTTATCGTTTTCAGTGCATGGGGGTGGGGTGGGGGGTCAGCATACTAAATAGCGGCATGTATCCTGGGTGGGGTGGTGTATTTCAGTGAAAAATGCAGTTTGGTACCTGCGTACTAAACAACGTGGATTCCAGCACTGTCAACCTGGTTCTGATAAAAAACAAATTAGAATAGTCGGGGTTTACTTTTCCCCAGGCGCGGAGTCAGAGGAGGAACGAGAAACGCCAAAAGAAATTGAGAAAAATTTACATGACGGCAACTGAAATTACCCCAATTTATGACAAACATCAGCCCCGCTACCAGGCAAAAATTGAGAAAAATGCGCCGATTTTCGCAAAACCTCCCCTGTCCTGAGACATTCCTGGCTCCACCACTGCTCCCCTACCATTTCCTGCAAAAGTTCAGATATGAATGAAAATTTTCTCTCAGCATTTTGACTCACAGCATCACATATAGCACACTGACTCTGCCTTTACATGTTGCATACCTTATTAAAAGTATCCACATAATAATACAATAAAGCAACCAAACTCCTGAAAAACTTTGTCACTTAACCAAAAACCGATCAAAATGAAGGGGTTGTCTGGGTGGAAATTGCGATTGCTAGACAGTACTTTGGTATTATATAGCACAGAAAGGGGTGGGTGGGTGTCTTCAACGCATTTTTGCTGCGAAGTACTGATACATGCCGCTGTGATGTACGTTGACCCCCCCCCCCCTGTTCAGTGTTAGAGCAAGTAAAGGTATGTTTTTATAAAGTAGATATTTTCGTTGATTTCTTCCTGGAAATGCTAAACTTTTGTACAAGCTTTACGGCCGAACCTAATTACAGTGAAAGTGACTGAATATACCAGAGGCTTCTGTACCCTTAAAGCATATGATAGGCATGTGTAAAATGATACAGTGTAAATTACCCTCAAATGTTATGTACAATCTTTTCAGCAGACTGCAAAAATTTCTGTTTATCCATTTCCAATTAAATGGACGTATCATCGAGAAGAGATGGGTCACGTGTTCGATCCCCGGCGGTGACATACTTTTCTATTTCTCTATTCTAAACTAAATGGACGTAGTGAGGGCGTTGAGTTAGTTGATAGTGTTAGGACCAAGGACAGACTAGGTTTGCAAAGCAAGCATTTAGAGCTACACTTACACGGTTTGGTTTAAGTAATTCCGTTAACTTCATTGCTCGTAGCAAGTAGTTCTTTCAATTGTAGTAGCAAAGGGTATCAGATTTCAAGTTTGCTTGCGTGGTTAGATATGTTTTCTTTATCTCTATTATTGTAGACTGGCAGTGTCTTTACATTTGGTAAAGGAATTGCTGGACAATTAGGTCATGGCTCCTTCAACAATGAATCCATTCCAAGACAGGTATTTGGTCACACTTGAAAGTCCACATCAATACCAAAGGTATCCTTGGCATTTACCCACTTATCCGGTTTATCGATCACAATTTCAGTCATAACGTCCCCTGCCTGAAGACCCGCTCAAGCAGACTAATTCGCCCTTTTTTTACCTGCATAGACGGAAGCCAATGCACAGGCTGCCAGGCGAGAGTGCGGGCCATCCGCACGCGATGTGAGTATGATCGGCACGCTCGCTCCCATCACAATCCCCGCAGCAGAAGCACTCATAAAATGAACCATCTGCTTAAAGAGGAAATTACCGGCCTCGATATTGGGCACCAGCAGCACATCTGCCTGACCCGCTACCGCACTATCTATCCGTTTCACCCTGGCCGCCTCCCTGGACACAGCGATATCAAAGGCCAGTGGCCCATCAACAACGGCACCCTCTATGGCTCCGCCTGCTGCCAGTTTCGACAGTTCGTCCGCCTCAGCACTGGATGGTACCTTGTCCGTCACCTGCTCGGTGGCCGAAAGCACCGCCACCTTGGGGTTCAAGTTACCCAAGGCATGCAGCAAAGCGACCGCATTCCGCGCAATATCCAGCTTGACATCCAAATTCGGTAACACGTTAATGGCCGCGTCAGTAATGCAAATGGGCTTCTCGCTGTGCGGTACTTTCATATGGAAAACGTGACTTAGACGGGAACCTGTCCGCAGTCCGTCCCGCTTATCCAACACCGCCCGCAACAGATTATCCGTATGTAAGTTCCCTTTTATCAAAGAGGCGACTTCTCCGTGTTTCGCCAACGAAACCGAAACCCTGGCGGCTGCAATTTCATTATTGGCTGCAACCACACGCAGGTTTGAAATATCCCAGTCAATCTGCCTGGCAACCGCTTTGATTAGCGGGATGTCTCCAACCAATACCGGTTCAATTAAACCCTTCTCGAAGGCCAAACGGGCACTTTGCAACGGCAATTCCGATCCCGCATTAACAACCGCCGTGGGCACAACCGATGACTCTTTCGCCATTCGCAAAAGGTCACCGGGACATTCAATAGGTACCGAACTGAGCATCTTATTCTTTAATTAATCGTATCCAATTTAGTCATCTTCCATAGTCTCCTTGGTAAGACCGGCGATTGATAAAACCGTCGACAAATAAGAGTAAGCGATGCCGTCCCGGCAGACAGGAAAATCAGGATAAGACGGAAAACAGCAAAACCACGTATGATTAAAAAAAGATGGCGACGATAAACATAAGCAGACAAGGAAGAGGTGATGCCAATGTCATCTTTGCCGCCATCTAGGAACTTTATAGCCCGGAAACTAAATTCTAGGTACACGCCACTTTTTAGGTGTCGAGCACCATCGAGTCAAGATAAGATTTCCAGGCGACACACTCTACAGCTCACACGTAGTCTTTGTATTTTTCCAGGTGGCGTACCGGTTTGGACAGGGCATCACGACGGAACGGATCGCCTAGTTCCCGCGTACACATAATTTCGATCACCGTACTCTTACCACCGTTCATTTGCATATCCACTGCTCTTTCCAGCGCCGGGCCCACATCTTCCAGCTGGTCAACCACAATGCCTTCGGTGCCCATGGCGCGGCCGATCTCGGCAAAACTCCGGTTATCGAGCAGGCCGCCCACAAATCGGCGGTTATAAAACTCAACCTGGTTTTTCTGCTCCGCGCCCCATTGACGATTATGGAACACGACCGCGGTAACGGGAATATTCTCTCGCACGCTGGTCATGATTTCCGACATACTCATACCCCAGGCGCCGTCACCGGCATACGCAATACCGGGTCGATCCGGTGCAGCCAGTTTTGCCCCAATCATGGTCGGCAGCGCGTAACCGCAGTTTCCGAAACTCATGGGGGCGAACAGGCTCCTGGGCCGTTCGAAACGCAGATAGCTGTGAGCCACCGAGTTAATGTTACCGATATCGGTGGACACCATGACATCGGCCGGCATGGCATTTTCCAATGCTCGCAGGACCTGGCGAGGATGCAGCCAGTTGCCCTCCTCTGCACTTTGCTCGGCGATCATGTCCATGCTGTAGTCATCCCGCTCATGCGTCCATTCGCTCAGCTCGCTCTCCCACGCCGCCTTTTCGCGCGCAATCTCCTGAGCACGCTGCTCACGAGATGTATCGCAGGTAAGCGTTTTATCAGCAAGGCGGGCAGACAATGCAACCGCAGCCGCCTTCGCGTCACCACAGATTCCCACGGAAATCTTCTTCACCAGACCCAGCATCCGATGGTCCGCGTCAATCTGGATAATTTTGGCTTGCTTAGGCCAATAATCCATACCATGCTGCGGCAAAGTACCGAATGGTCCCAATCGCGAACCAACCACCAGCACCACATCTGCCTTGGAGATTAATTTCATACCCGCCTTCGATCCCTGGTAGCCCAGCGAACCGCACCAGAGCGGATGACTGGCAGGAAAGGAATCGTTGTGCTGGTAACTGTTTACCACCGGCGCACCCAGGCGTTCCGCCAATACTTTGCATTCTTCGACCGCGTCGGCCATGACTACACCGCCCCCGGAGACAATCACCGGGAATTCAGCTTCGGTAAGCAGGGCAGCCGCTTCATTTAGGGTTTGCTCCCCACCCGGCCCGCGGTCGAGGTGCATGGGTGCCGGAATCTCAACGTCAATATCCGCATAGAAATGATCACGTGGAATGTTGAGCTGGGTGGGGCCAATTTCGGACATGGCGCGATCAAAACAGCGGGCGGTAAATTCAGCCATCCGCTTTGGGTTTGTCACATGCCCCTGGTATTTCACAAACTCTTGAAACATGGGCAATTGGTTACACTCCTGAAAACCGCCCAAGCCCTGGTTCATTGTGCCTGCTTCAGGGGTAATCATCACAACCGGGCTATGCGCCCAATAAGCAGCGGCCACCCCAGTCACGCAGTTACTGATACCGGGGCCGTTCTGGCCAATTACCACACCGTGCCGGCCGCTTGCCCGCGCGTAACCGTCAGCCATATGGGCCGCACCCTGTTCATGAACCACCGGTATAAAACGAATGCCTGCCGGCGCAAAAATATCCATCGCATCCATAAAGGCAGAACCCATGATGCCAAAGATATCCGTTACACCATTGGCCACCAAGGTTTCAACAAAAGCTTCACTGGAAGTCATGCGCGCCATAATTTTTTCCTCTATCGATACCAACAATAAGATAATTTAATACCCTCAACACATCTGTTGAGGGAACCAGTCTGTGGACCAGCCAATGCTGATCGGCCTTAAGCCGCTTGATTAAGTCCAGAATAGTGACTGTCCGGAAAGAAATGTAGGACCAGTTGGAGGGGTTAGATTGCTCCAGCAATGCCAGAGCACGGCGGGAAGCCGAGGCGATCTCAAATCATTGCATGAATAATGCGCGCCAATTCCTTAATGCCGGGGGCAATCCGGTCATTGGCGATGGATGAAAAGCCGAGCCGGAAATAATTCCTGGGCGGATTATCGGATAGAAAGTGAATATCGCCGGGCTCTATCAAGATACCCGCCTCGGAGGCCTTCTCCTTGAGCGCCCCGGCATCCAAATTTTCCGGCCCCTTTACCCAGTAGGAAGAACCTCCAAAACCCGGTGTTTGCGAGGACTCGGGCAAATAGGTGTCCAACGCCGCCTGCAGGGTCTCACAGCGTTGCTGATAGGCGTGCACAAGATTTCGAGTCAGGGTGTCATGGTAACCGCGGGCCAGGAACAGGGCCACGGATCGTTGATTATTAGCCGCCGGGTGGCGCAGCATCAGGCGACGTAGTGCCCTCAATTCATTGATGATGTCCGCCGGGCCGACCATATACCCCATACGTAAACCCGGTGCGAGCGTTTTTGACAAACTGCCGATGTAGAGTACCCGTTCATTTTTATCCAGACTTTTGAGCGCCGGTGTCGGGTTGACCGCATAGTTGATCTCGCTTTCATAGTCGTCTTCAATGATGACTATATCCGAACGCGCGGCACGCTTTAGCAGTTCATAGCGGCGTTCGATCGGCATGGTGACCGTGGTCGGACTCTGATGACTGGGCGTGACATAGAGACAATCACAGCTATCAATGTCGTCGTTTATAATGAGTCCCTTATCATCAACAGGCAGCGCTTTGATGCCGGACGGGTTAAGCGAAACAATGTTTCGAACATCAACATAGCCCGGATCTTCAAGACCCATGGTGGTGTTGGTATCCAGCAACAGACGAGCGATCAGATAGAGTGCGTGCTGCGCGCCAACGGTAATTAATATCTCATCCGGACTCGCCCAGACGCCCCGCCGCGGCAGCAACCGCGTGTGTATTTGCTCAATCAGCATCGGATCGTCATGATCGAAATGATCTACTGCCCAGTCTCTGATCGCACTCACACTGACCGCATCCCGGCAACACTCCCGCCAGTTGTTGGTTGGAAACAGGTCGTAGTCCAGTTGTCCGTAGATAAAGGGATAGGGATATTTGCGCCAATCCCTCGGCTTACAGATATTTCTCTGCCCGGAGGGTTCGCTTTTTAAACGCGCAGACCAATTCGGACGACTTTCCTCCACCGGCTGCTCAGGCAGATTGAGGTTACTGACATTGCCCTCCATCACATCGGGGTTTACAAAATAACCGCTACGCTGTTTGGATATCAGGTAGCCGTCATCCAACAAGTATTCATAGGCAAGAATCACGGTGTTGCGGGCAACACTAAGCTGTTCCGCCAAATTCCGGCTGGAGGGCAGTGGTTGATCGACAGGGATATGGCCACCAATAATGGCCGCCACAATCTGCTCTCTTATCTGCTTCTGCAGACTGAGTTCGCTTTCAGGCTCCAGGTGAAACAGTTGGGAAATAGTCATTCAGCGTCGTTGCGGCCGGTTTCAAAGGGTGTGTTGGTATCTTATTTATGTACTATTTGCGACAGTTTTTCTATACCCGGCGTAATCTTTTCCGTCGCAATGGAAGAATACCCTAACCGAAAGTAATTTTTAGGCGGATCGTCTTCACCGAAATAGACATTTCCCGGTTCGATGAGGATACCCTGGTTGAGTGCTTCCTCCGCCAGCTGCTCACTATCGATATGATCAGGTGCTTTAACCCAATAGGACGTACCGCCGAAGGTGGGTGGTTGAGAGGATTCCGGCAGGAATTTCCCAAGCGCCTCACCCATGACTTTCCAACGTTCCTGGTAGATATTACTCTGCTTTCTTATCAGGGTATTGAAATGTCCGCGGCTGATAAACAACGCAAGCGCGCGTTGATTGTTCTGGGGCACATTCCTCAGCATCAACCGTCTCAACGACCGGGCCTCACGAATCACCGGTTCCGGCGCAACAATAAATCCAATACGAAGACCAGGCGCCAGCGTTTTTGAAAAACTGCCGGTATAGATGACATGACCCGTTTCATCCATACTTTTCAAGGCCGGCGTCGGATTGGCCCTGAAATTTGTCTCGCATTCGTAATCGTCTTCAATAATAAAAAAGTTATGCTCTGCAGCCATCCGGACAAGTTGCTTTCTGCGCTCCAGGGACATGGTCACGGTCGTGGGAAATTGGTGGCTGGGGGTGGTATAAACGCAGTCACAACCGATTAGATTGTCATCGACGATCAAGCCTTCCTCATCAACCGGCAAAAGCCTGATTTCGGTTGCATTGGTCCGCGCTATGTTTCGCACATCGGTGTAGCCGGGATTTTCCATACCCAAGACGCCCCGGGACTCAAGCAGCATTTTTATCACCAGATAAATCCCGTGCTGGGCACCGAGCGTAACCAGAATCTGATCCGGATTACTCCAGACACCCCGGCGCGGCAAAACGTGCGTTTGTATATGCTCTATCAGCAGGGGATCATCGGCCAGGCTATCATTCGCCCATATCTTTATCGCCGAACCCGTCACCGAATCACGACTGCATTCGCGCCAATGCAAGGCAGGGAAATTAGCCGGATCAAACTGCCCGTATATAAAGGGATATTCAAACTTTTGCCAATACTGCGGCTTAATGATGTGGCGGAGTTCGGAGGGCCTGTTCTTAAGAAAGCCATCCCAATCGACCAATGTCGAGGCGCCTTCGACCTCCGCGGAGCCACCCTCGATCTTCCAATTGAGCATGTCCGGATTGGCATAATAGCCGCTGCGCTCTTTAGCAAGGATATAACCGTCATCCAACAGGTGCTCATAGGCAAGCACGGCCGTATTCCTGGAAACCTGAAGCATTTCCGCCAGCTTACGACTCGAAGGCAGCGGTATGTCATCGGGAATCCCGCCGTTCATAATCGCCGTTGCTATTTGTTGCCTGATTTGCTGCTGCAGACTGACCTTGGAGTCAGGGTCCAGGAAAAACAAATGCAGCGGCAGGTGACTGAGATTACTTTGGGTCATAGGGACACCAGGCTCGTTATGGTTGGGTCCGGCGGCATAATCCGTACGCCAGGATTAAAAAAAGAAAGCAAGCTATTGTGGTAATGCTCCAATACGTGATAAATATACATATATATACACATACCACAATAGCTTGCTTTCTTTTTTCACTAATGGAAAAAAAGGGAAAAAAAAGAAAAAGAGAAAAAAGAAAGTAAGCTATTGTGGTAATGCTCCATTCCGTGATATATGTATACACATACCACAATCACTTGCTGTCTTTTTTCACATTGGAGCTAAGGGAATTGAATCCATGACCCATTCGTTTGAAAACCAAAACCTTAACCATTGGACCATCACGTCCAATAATTAAGGTGAGAATTTTTCAAGTCAATCTTGCCATGTTTTCGCCTCCACTCAGTGGGTAAGGGGAAATTTATGTATTAATTGAAACTGAAGTGGAAAATTACTTGACACCTCAACGCAATTCCTTTTCCAGTGTCAACCTTCAGTATCTCAGGTTACTGAATGTGAATACTATTATACAGCCTTGATTTATATAATTATTATGTTGCTTCATATATTTATCACAATGAAATCAGTTATCTTGCTGCAGCTACCACTTTTCTCCACAAACTTGCACATTACAGTCATAACTGACTCCAAAGTGATGCTGTTCCAAGTTTAGTACAATATTTGAGACCCCTTAGCAAGGCAGATATTGCTTTAATTAACCTGTGAGCAAAGGTTTGGCTCAAGGTTGCTGGGTAGGTTGCCTTGTATTCTAAACCCAGATCCAGAAGCAATGAGATGATTCATATAAAAAGAATGTGTACTGTTTTGGGCACCATCGTAATATTTGAACTTCGAAAACAGGTCACAGGCCATTGTCAGAATGGGAAGAGGACCAGGTGCTAAGCTGAAGTGGTCATTTAATTTGAGTCTGCCATCTCTGGGCTTATGGAATTTGTGGAGTTTGCAAATACATAGCCTATTCCACCACTTCTTTTGGTAAATACTGGTAATTGTGGTATATGTAATTGATTCTTGAATAAATTTTCTTTTTGTGAACTAAATGGTTCAATATTAACTTCCATTTACAAGAGTATATTACCTGATGAAAATAATATCCAAATGTTCAGAAACAAAGTTTCCTTCCCTATATATATATCCAGAGTTTAAAGCCATGTATTCAACACTTGATTTATCTCTTCAGCTTCATACTATTGTACAAAAGGTATGCTTACAATGGTTGAGACTGGACAGATATAGCTTGCTTGGTAGTACACATATATATGGGAAAATATGACATTAGACTACTCTAATATCACAGAAATTGCAGTGGGTAGTGCTATATTGAAAGCCATTGTTTATTATGTTGTTATGTAGATAACTCAAAACCCGTATTTGCTTTAGGGTAAACAATTATTTGGTTATTTTATAAATTTTTTTACAACAAAAAAAAATATATACCTTTCATTTAATTTTTTTAGCTTGCCCAACTGGAATCTGACAAAGTAAGTATTGTTCATTACTTACTTTTCTACTAAGTTTACTTAAACAATATAATAAAGAATTGTTCATCTTTTACAACAAGTTGCTTCGTTGCTTCAAGCCTTTAAGGTTTAAATTTGATGTTTTTGCTGGCCAGATTAATCTTATTTTAGAACAGATGAACAGTAAATATGCCAATTTTTGTATGGTGGCCAACTTTCCAAAGGAATTTCACGTCACAGGTTTGGCTTTTATCAAATAAGGCCCTTGTGCTAGTCGAGTAATTCAAGGTTTGGTGTAGCAGAGTGAGGCTGTGTACTCGTCTTAAGAAACTTTAGCACTTAGGGGATACTTCATGGGCGTATCTTTGTAATCATAGCTATGTGAAAGTTTTGTGGATAACTGGTTGTGAATAACCTCTAATACTTTCATGATATATCATGTAGTGGAAGCAACTGAGGTATCAAAGTTGGAAGTTTACTTGGACCATTTACTTGTGCTTGTACTTGTATTATTCCAGAAATCACTGACTATAGTTGTTAGCGAAGATTCTGATAAGTCCTTTTCACTTTGACCAGCTGCACGCATTCTAAAGTCTCCACAAAAGGGCCCTTTCAGAAGCTTGTAAAAACCCCCAGGTTTGAAAGCCACATCAAGGTTAGACAGGTAGCTCTGCCTGGTTAATTCCAGCACGTAGATATTGCAGTTTGGGCAATGTATTTGGACCACAGCCAAAGAACACTGCGTTTAGGCCTTGGAATGCACCTGGTGATCCTGATGACTGTCTCCAGTGCCTTGTGTTCCATCTGAAGGTTGATCATACAACAGGGCTCTTAAAGTTATCAATGGACCGAAAACTGAGTAGACCTCACCTTTTTAATATTAATCAAACGATACAGTACTGATCGTTCAAAGTTTGTGTAGCAAGCATGGGAAGATTTATTAACAGTAGCAACTCATAAAAATTTGTCTGTACAATTTATTGGTAACCATTTTTTCCACGGAAAAATATGATTAAGTGAGCATGCAAGCTGGATTTTGACTAATATGTACAATGTGTAAGTGTATATTGTGACGTAGATTTTACTAGTTTTATACAAGTTTCCAGGAAAGACATATGATTGACGTGCGTTACTAATAACAAAAGATACAGGGAAAATTGTTACCAAACTTAATATATCTTTTGTCAGCATTTACATCTTTTAGTTTATTAAATTCACTTTTCTTTTTGTAGTTATAATTATTACCACAGTTACGTGTACATAGAGGGGCGTTCATTGGTTTCATTTTTGTTCTTGCAGCAAAATAAAAAAGACGACAAGAAAAAAGAGATAGACGAGTTGAATCAGTTATTTAAGCCAGTGCAAGCAGCTCAGAAAGTTTCTGCCGGTAAGTAAAAGGAGCAAAACCGATCGCATTTGTAAAGTGATGTAGTAGGGTGTTTGTGTATACCGCAAAATTTCTTAGTTGTAACTAGGCAAATTTGGTCATGGTCATCTACTAGCAGATAACTTGTTATTAAGTACGGAAAAGACAACAAATACCAATATGTCATTAATACACATCAGCTTTCATGACAAGCATTGTTTCGTAAATTGAATCATGTACTAAACAATCTTGTATTTTCAACTATAATATTTTATTTTATAAAATGATTTCCAGGAATTCATAATTAAGAACACCAGCATCTGGAGTCAAAAAACAAACTGATCTGTTGCAAATTGGAGACAAAACCTGACGACTGTTTGGCATCCTTAAATACTTACGTGCATTCTGTGTTAGTTTTGCCATCATCGCATTACAGTTGCGATAGAGCAAGCCGACACTGATTTTGCAAATTGAGATTATGAATGCAGACAAAGGAGGGTAGAGCCAAAGCAGATCCAGTATTTTGAGGGCAACACACAGGACTTTTACATCCGCGACAACGGGTTGGTTAGAGAGTAATTATATATAGCGAAGAGGAAGAACATGTAGATGTTGTTAGACATTGTTCTGATGCTTAAGGAAAACAAAACGCACTATTTACTCACATCAATTTTAAGTCGGGAAAAAATTGAGGAACTTGAGCTAAACAAGCGCTGCAAAAATGTAAAAGGCAAAAAAAAAAGTGTAATGAAGGAATAAAGCGAAACGTCAGCCTAGCAGTAGAATGGCAATAAGTCTCGAGTTGTGAGTGTTCATCTTTAGGTCTACTATTGGTAAAGTAGATAGGAAAGGTGACAGACGGAGGTACATCTAAACAGATGGATGTGCAGACACACAGAGACAGACGGATGTATCAAGAGAGGGAGAGGCAGGTAGACAAACAAATAGAGCCAAGATCAACATCACTAAAACCACGAATATTTAACGCGTTATTTTAACAGTTTAGTTCCTGAATTCGTAAATGTAAACTATTTAATAGAAGTTTGAAACAGCAACGCAATTTAGTTATTCCTGGTTTTTTAGAAGTGGTGCAACATGTTAAGAACTCGTTCATGTTACTGATTATGAAACTATAAAAGAATTGGGTGCCTAGTAATTAACAAATCGGTTTAGATACTGTATCTGTATGAATAACTTGAATTATCCACTATTGGCAATTAATCAACGGTGGGAGAGCGTACTGATGTTTAGTGGCGAAGTGTTGCTGGGTGTTTTTTGCACTTCTGAGCCAGCGCAGAAATATCTGTGTCTTCCAGATGGTTCCAATCTCTTATTGTTCTTGGGAAGAAGGAGTGTTGATGAATAGGAGTTGCACTATTTGGTATCTTAAAACAGTTTCTGTTGTTACACGGATAAGTTTCAACGATATTAGAGCTGATATAGTCTTCAAACCTGGTGACAACCACTCTACGTTTAGTTCGTGCTGGTATAAGAAATCTTTCAGGGGTATGGCTGGAACCAGGCCATCAACAACCTTGCAGAGAAATAACAGTCGTAGTTCTTTTCTACGTTCTTGAAGAGTAGTTAAATCAAGGTCTTTCAAAATGCGCGTTACTCATCCGTTATCGATTCATTACCTGTGCTTATTCTTAGGTGCTGATCCAAAGTCGGTTCTATGTGCTTTCTTCAAGAATGGACAGTGTGGAAAGGGCAGCAAGTGTAAATTTTCGCACGACTTGAGTTTGGAGAGAAAGAGTGAAAAAAGAAGTATTTATGTTGATAACAGAGATGAAGGTAAACCAGACTTGATTATAAGTCTAGCAGTATTGTCATTGATTTCTACTGCGTTCGGTATTCTTGTCTCCATTTCTTCCACCCCCATTTGATATTTGATGGGACCAGCAGCATGAGTACAGATATTACGTAGTGTCAATGTACTGTCAATCCGTGAATGTTACGGCATCCGACGATAGACCCTTGCGCTTTACAGACGCTATATTCCGAAGATATAAACCCATTGAGTCTCACTGTACTTTAAATGGTGTTGCACAGAAAGCTTTCAGTATATGAGCTACCTATCAGTTCTGTTTACAGGTAAATGAGTCTAAACACTCTAACATGCCAAACAAAAGAAAATTTCGAGCCTCGATTTCATGAGATACCCTTGTTGTTCGTATTGCCTGTGAATCTGTAACACATCGAGGCTGTATGTAATACTTCGATTAACTGTAGAAACGTCTACAGATGGCAACTTTCGTAAAAGAAAGTAGTAAGCAAATCTCGGGCTGATTTTTTAATGCGTAACGATCAAAGTTCAGAAATGCGTACAAAATAAGTTGAACCCAAGGGTTTATTCTCAAGCATAAACGTTCTGGGCGTTGCCTATCTTTGTGTGTTTGCGCCTTGTATGCTTAGTGATGGTCGTATGGCGGTTAAAGACACATAATAGTGACATTTAAGAGAGGTGTGTCTTCACGTAGTATCTTTGGCCAATCACCAGTAATTTCTATAACCGTATTCGACATTCCTCAAACGTGTAGTTACACAACGCCATCTGGAGGAAAACCTTTTTCTTTCCCTGTCAGCGTGGAAATGTTATTGATTATTGTTTTATTTTCGGCTGTGCAGATAGTATGGAAAATTGGGATCAGGACCAACTGGAGAACGTAGTGAAGACAAAGCATGGAGAAGCCGACCTGAAAAAGCCTAAGACAGAAATTGTGAGTCGTTTCATCCGTAAAAATATGAAGTGTATTGATACTGTTAGGATAGTTAGACACTTTTTAAGATTTGGTTATGTCACAAACACCAGTCTGTAGCTGTCACAGAAGCCGAACTGGAAATTGAATCCCGTATTCGTAACGCAGTTTGAGCGTATGATTAAGGTTCTCTTAGTAAGAGCCGCCAAAGGATAGAATGCGGCATTCTTTACAACCCGCTGTCAAAATCATGTAAGAAATACGGCCTTATTTATCACACTTATGCTATTTGTTTTTGGGGGGCATACTTATAACAAGGTGTAGGAGTACAATGGAAATCTTTGATCAAAGTAAGTTCGATCAGTCATCTCCTGGTTATAATTTCTGGATTTCGTTCAGATTTATGAGCTTGAGAGCCATGATTGTATTTGAATGATATTACTATTGTGGCTAGTCGGTGGTTTTGGTAACAGCCTGTATTTAAGTTACGGTTGACATCCGAAGCACCGTGCGATACACCCAACAATATTTAAGAAATGTGATTGACTTTGCTCGAACTGGCAATTTTACAATGGAAAAGTTTTTCAGAAATTTTACTTTTATAGTAAACGAAGTCCTAAGTGTTGCATCTCAACAAACTAGTAAATGGGCTGTTACTAGTAACTACAAGCTTACATGATGATAGTTCTTTCTTCCTTGTTATCCCCTACTGAGAATGAGCATGGCCTTCCGCCGCTTGACAGCCATTAAAATCGCCTTCTTTTCTGAGCTCTACACGCGACATGACTTAGAGGAATAAAAATATTGAAGCTGCATTATTTTAAAACCGTTACCATTTCATTCATTCGTTCATTCATTCATTCATTCATTCATTCATTCATTCATTCATTCATTCATTCATTCATTCATTCATTCATTCGTTCAATTTCTTGTTACTAGGGTTGTATATCGTAACAGTATTGATATGCCTTTTGTAAGAGAGTGTCAAACTGTGTATTGGTCTTATGGTGAAATAAAATTTGAGTTTGAAAAATTATTTTTATTATTATTAAATGTCGACGTCGAAATTGTAGTTTTCGTCGTGAAGTTAATGTTGGATTGTGCATTTCTTTTTCCATCTCATGTAGTAACCAATTAACCAATTGTGATCAATAAAGTGTGTTTCCAATCGTTTATAATTTATAATTTATTAATTTATAATCATTAGAAAAGCCTTGAGAATATACATCTTTCTCAATATACATTTTTTTGCGTTTTTTCTATCAAGGATAACTAAAACAACATCAAATGTGTGGAAGTGGCTACAGGTAGGCGGGTATTTTGATCAGGGAACTACAGAGACTTTGGTAATTAAAGTGTATACATTCTTCTATTGATATGAGGAGAAATGTAACGTCATATCCTACTGATCTGATTATAGATTTACAGATCAGTAAAGTTATCCCTCTTAACCTGATGTCAGAACATTTGAAACTCCAAATTATCATTTACATATCCATAATGTTTGGAGAAACACAAAATATGATCACCGAAATTCAAATCCGTTGCCTTATTAGGATTTGCAGCTATAGGATCGTAACAGCGGTGATCTGTTGACAGGATTCTACACTTTGTATGCTCAATATTGATTCCCAATTTTCTAAAGGACTACATCACATTTAGTTTCATGCAAGTTTTAACACCAGCATCTCTAAACCATGTGGTTTTAGAAGGGCAACCACGACAACAAACCACTGTATTAAAAACCTATTGTAAGCTACAGAAATGAAATATCCTGTATTTCTCACCCCATTTTAAAACTTGTACTAATTCTTACTTTTGAATTTAAGATTCTTTAAGTACGGTTGAATTCTTTTATTCCTTCGAAGTAACTTGTTCTCCAATAATATTGGAAATCATCGTCTCCGATCTGATGTGTTCTTCTGTTGCTTTAATTACTTTGCTTTACCAATGCTGTATTTCAAAGTATTTCTTTTAAGCTCGCAAATCGTTATCATTTTTTCTTTCCAATGTGTCTCTCTCCGATATCATCTTCAACCCCAAATGTTTCTCTTTCTTCAGCTTTTCTCCTATTCAAATATATGAGATTTGATAATATAAAACACCCGTTGTGGCGTCCCTTTGAAAGCTTTTATCCATTTTTATTTTTCTTAACTTTATCAAAACCAACGCTATAAATATAGGCCTTTAACCAATTGAAAATTTTTTCATCAATGTCTTATGCCGCTTCTTAAGCTTGCAACAAATATCGTCTTTACTCTCAAAGTTGTCTCTTCCATCAGTTGTTCTTCTATAGAATTCGATAGAGATCAAACGATACAACACATCATTGTCTGACACCTCTGTTGATCTTATTTAATTTTTTTAAGGTACGGATACTAAAGCAAACGAAAAGATATGGGGTCAGGTGATTACGCTTACATATTCTCGTTTGTTCCTATATTCATGTATTCTCATAATTTAATCTCTCCTCGAAATATTTTATATTTTGCCATCAACATCCATAGTAGATGAAACGCCAAGTAAGGAAACTTTGTTGACAACGATTCGTCTCAAAGACTCTTTTAAGGTCATCTACACATTGGCACTGGAAATTGGCTAAATTGACCGGAAGAAGTCTCTTTAGACAAAAACGTTGATTTGAGATAATTGGGACCCAACTACACAAAACAGCTCTGTAGAGGACTCTATCTTCGATTCTAGTTCCCATTATAAAAATAACCAATTAATTTCATGTTAATCAATAATGCGTACACCCAAGACAATGAGCAATCCCGACTACATTCCGACTTGATGCCACACGATCTGACTTTGAATCCACTCAAATCAACTCTACTCAATTTAACAATCTACTCATGAAAGGTCTACTCGATAACAATATACTTGCATATAAATACAACCTCAAGTACTTTACAAAGTCTGAATATTACGCTAATTTAAATCAGTGAATATTTTTCCATGTGCATCCTTATTTTTGATTTCTAGTACAGATGTTCTTGTACAGATGGTCAACGTAACCCCATGTAATGCTGCCAATGCCAAAGTTATGGATAATCATGTTATACATGGCTAATTAAAACAACTGCTTGTGACAGAAGGGATTTCATGACATCCTCGGCAAATGCACAGCCAATATCGATCTGTTATCGGTCTATTACCGTCGATAGTCGATCGTTATTAGAAGAGACAAATGGAGAAATGAAGCCATCAGAGACCATACAGGAGTAAATGGATATTCTGACGAGAGTAGAAAACATAAAATGGCAATGGGCAGGACATGTGGCAAGGGTGGATAACAACAGATGGTTGAAAAGAACCACAGAATGGACACCAAGGGGTTGGAAGCGACAAAGAGGGAGACCAAAAGTGCGCTGGAGACATGACATCGAAATAAGAGCAACAGTGACATGGATAAGAGAGGCGCAGGACAGACGTAGGTGGAGGAGTTTGTGGAGGCCATCTACCAGCAGTGGCACGAACAACGGTTGATGATGATGATGATGATGATGATGATGATGATGATGATGATGATGATGATGATGATTAGCGTCGATCGTCCTGTGCGGATTCCCTCCTTCCCCAAAGTAGTTGCTATGACAAGTTCATTTAAACGACAGTCAAAGTATGGTTCAATAGGTTGTCATGTTACAGGTTTTCTACAGTATTTACCCCCGTTTTTATCTAAGAAGATGTAAATAAGAAAGAGCTAGAGAATACATTCTTGTCTAACACCAATTGTTTTCTATAACCGCTTCTTTAAAGTAATGTTTTATTGATACCAAATATGTTTCTTCATCATCTTATACGATGCTTTCACGTCATGAAGTACTAGAATAAACTTGCCAACCGTTCAAATGATGTTTTTGAGTGTCAGAATTGCGCTTATAATTATTGTTCATCTCCTCCTCCTTCTCTTTCTCTACCTCCTCATCATTACCACTATCATCATTACTATCCTCCTCATCATTACGATTATCATTATAGGGACCACCTATTACCGTACATTGACGCTGCGCAACCCTGTGTGCGCTCAAGTACTCTCAAACAGAGGCAACATGCGAAACAACACTCAATGATTTATCAGTTATGCAGTATGGTATAATGACAGTTGGCATCAACCTGGAGACGCCCTCTTACAGTGTTGCGTTGATTTTATCTACATAAGGTAAATATACACGTGAAATGTTAGATACGCTACCACATATAATGGGCATTGACGTAATAAACAAACTTAATATGGTAATGCTATCATTCATTAAAACTACCATGAAAGTTATTAAGTATGGAAATAAAGTCATATGCCTTCTATTCCTTCGTGTACTTTTAACCCAAAATCACACGACCAAGGACGGCGGTGGCGACTGTTCAACAAATCACACCTAAAGTGGGCAGGGTATATATGTATATAAAACTAAAATGCCTAATGGCGATAAATGGAGCTTTGAATTGAGTAAAATCCTTCGTCAAGCGTACAGAGGATTCCATGGGTTTATATTTGGACTAAAACAATTCGAAAAATTTAAGAGCATAAAAGTGAGGATTGAATTGAGATTGAATCTGATGAAGATAATATCGAAACGTTAAGATAATGTAAATTTTTTGAGCATGTAAATATCTATATATATGCTACTGCCTAAAGCTCGACCGCGCAGTTGGTCAGCCTCTGACCAAAGTACATGCCAGATATAGCTCTGGAGAAGTTGGGTTTTAGTCCATATGCCTATAATAAAATCGTCCCAGATAGCATATACTCCCCTAGCTACAAAGGAAATGATAAGGCATAAGTCCAAATCATTACGAGCTTTAAAATCTGGTATATATAAGTATGAAAGTGGGTGCATCCTTAAGTCATCATCATCATCATCATCGTCATCGGCATCGTCATCGTCATCGTTATCGTCATCGTCATCGTCATCGTCATCGTCATCGTCATCGTCATCGTCATCATCATTTTCATCGTCATCGTCATCGTCATCGTCATCGTCATCGTCATCGTCATCGTCATCGTCATCGTCATCGTCATCGTCATCATCATCATCATCATCATGATCATCATTATCATCTTCATCATCATCATCATCATCTTCTTCATCATTACCTTCTTCGTCATTGTCATCAATATCGATATCAATTTCATCGTCAGTCTCATTCCCATCCTCACAATTAACAGTATGACTGTCCCCTCCCTCTTCCTCTCCTCCTTGTCATACTCACTACTGTTATATCGTGAGTTCTCGAATAACTCCAACGAATAACTTGTCTGATGAAACGCAGCGCGTCAGAGTCAGAGTTCAGACTAATGTAAGATACTTCTAGATACACTTCTGGGTATTCTTCACTTCATACCATATGCGTACAAGAGTATTTATAGAAAGTACTAATCAATTAAGTAATTAGTATCACAATAGCTGAGTTTGTAATCAGTTCCGTTTCAGCAGCATCTGAGTTGACATGCGTATCACTAATGAGTTATTGAGCAATCAACATGGCGTGATGCTCTGATAGCAAGCTGACAGGCTGATATGAGTTTCTCAATATATAACAGCTGTCATCATCTTTATCATCATCACAATCATTATCCTCATCGTTATTCCCGCCCTCGTTATTCGCGCGACTTTGAAGTACCCATTGCTGGTAATATCTATTCGCACGATTTCAAAAGTCAACCTTCAGTAAGACAGTGATTGCACAATGTTAATTATATTTTCTCCCTGAGGAGAAATTTCACATTTACGGTTCCTAGAATGACACTTAATAAACAGATTGAATTATTTGCCATGCTTTTTGTCTAGTTAATCGTCTCCAAATATTCACTGTAATACGAGTCACACTTTATTGGAGTCTCTAATGTATCTCGCACTCTTATTGTAATCCCATACCAGACTGAAACTAGTGTCTGAAATAAAAGGTCACATGTAACTAAATTGGCTCTAAAGAATTGGTTAGCTTGGGACCATGTAATAGTTATGTCTAACTCCTGCCCCAAGTGTTACTTTTAGGCGAATTAACATCTCATTGATACAAAATTTAAATATTTAATAAGACAATCACACCTTTATAAAGAAAACAAACTGTAATTTTAGATATTATACTAGATGTACATATATACCTGGTCTTGTAATGTGGACTCGTACACAACTTCTGGAGATGGTCATGATCCGATTCCCCCCAAATTCTTCTCAATGCCTACGTCCCGGATCTCTTTGATTAGTCCGTTTTCTCGCTCTGTATACATGGTAGCCACATCCAAGCAATATAGAGAGAATTCCACTCAGGTAGACGTATATTTTTTCAATTAAAAACAAGATATCAGAATAGCAAGCCTTTGAGCCTAACTACCCTCAGTCAAGTCTGTCATTATTAGTCATTTTTCATTATATATCCAAATTCGTAGCAAAGAATGTTCCATCCATTTAATTTTACAAAGGAACGTATGAATCCAAGAAGGGCATTGTATGTCAAAAATGTAATTTTTTCTCTGTGAATTTTACAGAAAGAAAGAATTTGCTTAGCTGCGGCTAATTGACAAATATGGTTAAACAAATATACAAAAAATACTAATGTGATGACAATACTGATGATGATAAGGCATGAATTTATTCATTGAGAGCAAAATTTCCCCAAAGCTGCGAAACATTGTCTAATAGCGTAGTAGAAGCATCGCAGCCGGCACTATGTAGAGCAACCCTTAAAACAACATACGAATATCTCCAGTCTCTTTTCAATCTATTTCGATCATTTTACAAAAATAGTATACTTATAAAAAGAAAGGACCAGTCACAGCATGGAAAAAAGTTCCTAGAATCGAGGCGTGGCTGGACGTAAGGTGTTAGCATTTAATTGGTAGTTAGCAAGAGGACAAAGGTTAGTAATCAGAGCACGAGGCAATCACATGGTTAGTTTAAAAATACTCTGTCATAGCAAAGACCGTGATTACCGTTAGTTTAAAGAAATGTGTCCTGGGGCCAATGTTATAAACATTTCTTGAACTTACCCTTGTAACTCCGTAAACTACTCCTGTAAATTCCAGTGTAGAAATACGTAATGTTAAAAAACTTTTCTCTGCACTGGAATTTACAGGAGATGTTTGCTTGCACGTGCAAGACAGGGGGATACCCCTCATACGTCATTCCTATTGTTTTCAGCAGGCACAAGGAGACAGGAGACAAAAACTTCATCTCAAGTGGTATCATCTTCGATTGAGTGCAACATTGCTTTAAAAGAAAATTTAACACACTACTTTCATTATGGCTGAATAAACATTATGCTACTTTGTAGTGGAAGTCAGCAGTGAAAATTGTCGAAGATTAAACAACACAAGTTACTATTGTGCTCAAAGCCGAAACACAATAAATATTAATTAATGAATTTCCCCGTACCCACTGACTGGAGGAGAATTCGCGAAAGACTGACACTAAAAACCTCCGCCTTAGCTTTTGAGCCTTGGTGGCTCAATGGTTGAGACGTTGGTTTAGTAATCAAGAGGTCCCGGGTTCGAATCGGGTCAGCGCCGTTAAATTGCAAGCTATTGTGGTAATGCTCCACTCTTTGAGAATTATGTATATATATAACAAGAAGCAAATAATTAAAAATGTTACCTAGGTTAGCAGAAGGGGGCGACCCAGGTAAATTTATTGTCAGAAATGTTCGTGTCTTGTACACGCAGTCACCATACATAGATTATGGTCGCTCGTTATAAGGGCCTGTAATTATGTAGTAACGTATGCATGACTGGAATGAAGATAGGTTCCATTTACTTTTATGAAACAGTCGTGCACAAGTGCAATGGGATTGGTAGATCATTGGTTCCAAGACTTTCAATACAACCCTCCACTTGGCCGCTTAGACATATACTTGTAGTATTCATGTAAAACAACAAGTCAGTAAGTCATGTGACAATATAAGCAAATCTTTGTAGCTAACAAACAAACCGAAATAGAAAATGATAAATTCGCCCCTCCTCTGCATCAATCAGCACCAATCTAACCACCGTTGCTTATCTTGTTACACTTCCCCTTTAATCTGTCTAACGCGGTGCTGTCCACTTTGGTGGCAAGAGCTGCTACCAATTGTAGATAACTTCGTGCCTTCGTTATGTAGTAAACTGTTTATAGTACACTAGTAGAAAAGTAACAAAGTAGTTATTGTATGCTTATACGTCTTTTCAGCAGTGGTATCCCGTGCTGTTTCTTACCAAATCAGAATGGTTTCTTTGTCTGTAAAGCACTGCTTTAGCATTTTCATTCCAATTGTTTACTTATATAAGTTAATCTCCGCTCCCCTTGCCGACTCTGCAAGAACGTACAAATATGACAGTATAGCAGCTATATTTACCCTTTGTTAATAGGAGTAATGTTATTTATAGAAAGGACTTGAACAGCCAGTTGTACATAGGGCTGTTGCACCCCAGCTTGTTGTGAGATTTATTTAGTATCTGATGTACTTAAGTGATTAAGTTTTCTATTGGTGTAATTATGGGTGCTAGGAATACATGCTGCCTGTACCTTAAGCAAGCTACGCCATCGATCTGTAGTTGGGGTTCTACTTTATTCTATTCTATTCTTCGTTTTGAACATCTTTTATTTCAATGAAATTGTAGTATGTATCAGCATTATATTATTTCCTCGATCTATAAATATCGAAGGCCAAAGGAAATTGTGCCCGAATTCCTCCCTCCTCTCATTTCGGAGCGGGTTCTTAACAAGCCTTGGGCAAGATAAACAAACATATCCCTTTCGCTTCCCCAGTTCCATTAAGAGCGCATTTTCTCAGAGATTGACAAACTGAAGTTGTCGTGCAGATGAACTTCAGAAATTAATCACACGACTTAGCTTATGGAGTATCATCTGCGTACTTTTTGATTGCCTATTGTATTTATGGCGTCATCCCGTGAGAGAACAAATATTTTAATTTTTTTCAGTAAAATTACTTTGGAAAACAAGACGTTGTGAAAGCTAAAGGAACTTGTTATCGGTCGCAAGGATATGATTGCAATTAGACCGGAAGTGGTGAACTTCTACAAAACTTTAAAACGAATAGATTAGAATTCCGGAAAAGAGCCGCACATTTGCTGCACAATTTGAACATGTGGCATACTTTTACAAGAAGGACACTCATAAAAATATAGGGTATCCCTTCACCAAATGCCATGAGTCGATAAGAAATACGATAAGCTAGAATTCCAAAATTATCAAAATAAATTTGAGTGAAACTCTTATTATCAGCAATGAAATGGTTAAATAGTTATTTGTTCTTTAGATGCTATTTTCGTGAAATCATGTCCACAAATTGAAGCAATCTTGCGAAGGTGCCATATCTGTTCACTCTCAAGGTCATACCTTAACCTTTGCATTTGACGCAGGAGTTAGAAATTTCAGCAGAAACATGGAGACGTTAGCCCAATGTTACTTTGCGAATACCTTTTGTAACAAGGTTGTATTTGACTACAAAGACAAAAGCAATAGTATGTGAAAGTAGAAAAACTAGAAGGATTGTAGGATGGGGGAGACACTTTAACACACAGTTTTTGGAAAGGGCAGTTCAAATTCTTGTAGCCGAATTTGTTAACACCTCTTCGCGCGAAACACATACACAAGACTGAACTGTTGTAATTGCACGTTATATTCTGTAAGCACTCCAATAGATTCTGGGTTTTGTTAACAACGCGAAACCGTTACAACACTTCGAAAAGTTGGTAGTCGATAGTGATTCACATTCAGTCATAACTTTTAACCTTATTGTAACCATTGTTATAATGCAACCAAAGCAATTAGAGTCTATCAGACTAAGAAAGATGAATACGATAAATGAAATGAAAAGCAACTATCAATATTTTATCGTCAATTGTACCTAAATACGAATTATATTATCATATAATGAACCTGTTAAAGTGGGAGTTGACAAACTTCTATTTAAATAGTATTGGTTGTATAATTATTAGGTTCATTTAGCAAACCACCTTTTGGGGGTTTCAAAGAGTTGCATATTGGATAAATTGACTTTAACTATTTACTGGTGGTGTTCTAAATTGGATAGCAATAACTTCTAATATGAGAATGCCTAAAGAAGAGCTGCAAATTTTGACCTTCACTTGCAGTAGCAGTCAAGGAGTGTAAACGGGATTATTAATCTGTGCTATTCGAAGATATCACATTTTGTGAGCAGTGATGCTGACAGCTCCCATTAAGGGAAGGAGTACTCAGATTGAGAAGTGAGTTAATGATAGCATTTGTGTAATTTTATTTGAGAAAAATGAATAGAAGTACTGGTGGGTTTACTATGATTTGGAGTTTATGAAAGAAGACAATCTTTAAGTAGTAAAGTAAAGAACATTTTAGAGATGTTGTGAGGGGCTTCTCACTACAGTTATGCGGCAAGTTTATCTTACACTGCAGTGGTACGCCTGGTTTCCTTAAAGTTGGCAAAGATTGTGTTCGAAGACCAGCTTTATAACAAATAGACACCGTCTTGCTACGTGTTTGAATTAATAATTTAGATTATCCCAGTTTATCGCCTTTAAACTGAGGATTGCAATTAAGCAATTTGACGATAGAAAACAACGGAAGATCTGATCTTCTGCTGTCTGCTGTTGTTTGTTTTTGGTAGCACTTGTTGTCGTAAGGTGTTGTGAACTGGCAAGATGGATGGAGTCATTATCAGGTTTTACACTTGGTTTGTCTCCAAAAACAACAAAAGCTGTCTTACAAGAACAGCGGACGTTTCGTAGATGAGTTTGGACCCTAATGATTGATAATTGACGTCATTCTATGTTTTCTGTTTGAATTTTCTTACGGGAGCCATGTCTTGCTGCGGTACAATGACCAGCGTTGGTCACCGTAATCGTAATGGCGACGTCTTCATTACTTCCAAAGAAACAAATTAACTATTCGTTTTCTATGTAATGGACTTATTCTTTAGCGTTTGTCAAGTGTTGAATTTAATCATCAATTTAAAGAGGTTAATGGTAGGCGTGCTCTTTGGATAACTTTTAGCAGATTCGTTCAAAAAAATGTACTTGTCGATTAACAGCTGCAGTTTGTGACGTGTGAAAGACAGGGTTCACTGGCCCAACCTTGAGGATAACAACAGTAAGGCCTTGTTACCCGTAATGGTCTTATGAACTTCAATGTAGATTGAGGCACTTAAGAATTTAAGAGTTTCGCTTAAGATTTTTTTCGTAAGCTGATAGACTGAAATATGCGGAAGTTAAGCAGCTGCTTAGAATTTTGTATTTTAGCATTAGTATTCTTCTCTCTTCCACGTATTTATGTGCTGCACATCTTAAGTGACATGGCTCTCCACACACCTCGTGTTGCCTGACAAGGTTTACTATATTGCAGTTGATAATGTTGACTCGTTCTGGGTTCTCGCATTGATGACAACATTATTTTACAGACCCTTCAAAAGGTGTGTTAGGAATCCCTTTTCTTATCATCTTTGTTTGACAGTACAGCTATAAGTTGTATGATCGTATGTTTGCTCCAATGGGCATAAGAACCGGTAAAAGGGGGAAAAACCCCATATAACACTAGACAAACGAGTCTCCGAACAAATCAAGCCAGCCATGGTGAAGTGTCACATGGGGGTGGGGCGTCCACTATTAACTTCACTATTTATAGCCTATGAGAAGCCCTGAGAGACTTGTATTCTTCTCAAATTTTACAAAATGTTTCCTATCTATAAGTCCATTTAATGTGACAATTGCAATATATATATTAAATTTATGTGAACTTAACTTGGTTGGAAGTAACGATATGAATTGGCCAGGTTGAAATTATTTTGCTGAAAATTTGTTGGGTAAGAATTGGGAACTGGAGGGAAATTGTGCTAACGCCGTAACAAACCATCGTCGACGATTGAGTTGTCAGTATCTTGTTCTTCACATGTTACTAATTAGCTTTGAGAGAAGCAGAGGGGGGTTTGTACAATACCTCATCACTGTATTTATATGTGTTGAGTTCCTGCATGTTGAGATTCTGTTAATTTCTTCGAAGCGCAGTAGGTATTGTCTTAAGCTGATCCATATGATCCAATACCAAATTCAACCACGTATTACTGTTGTTGTTTCTACACTGTCATCACTTTTTTTGAGTCATCCCATCTGTTAATTTTGATTCTGTTTTTGACGTTTGTAACATATGTTGTCGAAAAGTGTGACTCAGGCTCCTGACAAACACGTTCTTGTTATTTTCTTGTTATTATTAGTTTCTTGTAACTTAGCCGTTTTCAAGCAGGCACTAGCAACCATGCGATACATTTGTTCTGAGCAGTGACATGAGGCCTATTGGTGGGGATCAATCTGGGGACCTCTCGCACGAAAGTAGCCGACTAAACCACTGCACCGAACAGTACAATATTTACTTTAACGATTTGGAAGGTCAGTCGAAATCTCACCACCACAACCACCAACCCAACTTTGTTTTCTGGTGATGTGTTTAACACTAAGACAGACTTTAAAACTAGTCGTTCATTCAAATATGTATAAAATAATAAAAAAAAATTGGACTTTCAGTGTTATCGTTGGCTGTTATTAGGTACCTTATCATCATTTATTAATTATCCGTTTAGTCTTTTTGTGAACTTTCCTGTTGTTACTGAAGTAGGTAGTTAGCAATTGCCGTTTCGTTTATTAGTTAACGTGAAAGTCAGTTACTATTTACCAAATATTTATTGGTTACTAGGATGATCTTATGCGAATCTTATGAACTTCATTATTTATTAGATAAATAGTCTGTTACTTGGTTGCTTCTTGGTTTAATTTAACCAACAGCGAAGATATAAATGGTTGCGTGTAGGTAATTGGCGCATCAGCACCATGAAAACAAACCGCTATAGTCTAGGAAGAAATGTCTAGAGGCAAATGGACGCTAATTATTGCCTAATCTTATTAGTTAACCTGCTATTTATTACTAAACAAGTTAGTTATTAATAAGCTAATTAGTTTTAGAGAAACTACTGAGTTTTTAGTCAACTTGTTACTTATAAATAAATTATTATTTGTCAACTAGTTATTTATTAGTGAGTATGTTGTTTAATTCATAGCCGATGAATCAAACTTTTACGATGTTTACATTCTTAGCGTATTTAATGTGAAAATTGCAACGTACTTCAGCAATATTACTATTTGTCTGCCAAGACAGAATGTTATAGGTTTAGTTTCTGGTGGGGTGTGCCCAGGTCCGGAAGTTTTATGGCAAAAACTCCTGATGGCGTCATACATGTCTCTTTTTTAAACTTGAGTATTACTGTTGGCCATTTTGCCGGGAGCTAAACTGTAAGCGTATGACAAAATAAAACATCAAGGAGCAATACAATTTCCGATCTCCACCAATGATGCATTTCCAATCACTTGGCGCCAAACCCTTACCTATTTTGTCATTATTGCCTAATCACTGCCACCATCACTATTTTCTTCAGGAAACACGTTGGGTTACTTTCCCTGCCAGACACACCTTCTCAATAACTCATATCATAGTTTGCAAGGGGGTCTTGACCCCCACCTTGAAAAATCAACCCCCACCTACAAAGACAACTCCCACCTAGAACTCTTAAGGCCAACCCCCACCTGAAAGAAATTTTTTGGCATAAATTTCCAAGAGTTCAAATCGCCGCTTCCCACCAATAATGTAAATATAAACGGAACACTAATTTAGAGTTCTTCCATTGGAACATTTCATCACTTGAAAGGTTTCACAATGCCACTTCCTTGAGGGAAAACACCCATACACCCACCTTGGGAGAGTGAGTGAGTGAGTGAGTGAGTGAGTGAGTGAGTGAGTGAGTGAGTGAGTGAGTGAGTGAGTGAGTGAGCGAGCGTGCATGTGTACCCGTTCGTGTCTCTGTTTGTGTCGATGTCGGTGTGCCCATTACATTTTGGTCAGACAGTCAATCCGTTCATTTATACCTGGCCAAGCCTTCACTTCACAAACAACTACATTTAAATCAAGCAATAGAATGATTCCTAGCGCTAGCCTAGTTGAATCACCACCCATTTCCACAATTTTATTTTTGATGGAGTTAACAATACGTTCAGGTACCGCCACTCAAACTTCTCAAATAGTCATTAACTCAGTCCTTGCCAAATGTACTATTGTGACACCAAGCGTATAACTGTGTAATCTCAACAAACTCTATCATGATCAAGTTCCCTGCCTCTTCGTGGAGTAAGATATCAGGTTGGCCTCAAAATGTTTGTCGGATAAGACTTGATCCTTAACAACAGCAACTGCGGCTTATAACCTTTTGTAAAACTTATTTGGACAATTTTAAACATAGGTTCAAATAAACACGTGCATTAAACACGTGCATTAAACACGTGCATTAAACACGGCGACACCATAATTAAATCTAATAAAGCAAAAGTGCAGTACAAAAATCGCGTGATTTTCTCACTTACTTGTTTCCTCTACTTCCGCTGAGATCAAATATAGTTCGCGGTGAGTATATATCTGTTACCCTGCCTATCCGTATCGAAGAATTTCGCGAAGATCCAAACGAACAATGAATAACATATTTTTGAGCGTCCAGGTAAGCCATGAAGATAACTAGAATGAAAACCACAGTCATCGTTACTGCAGCTGTTACGTGTAGATAGGGCTCCCATGCTGGCTTCGGTAGTGCAGAGGCACATATCGGTAATAAATTATGAGGGAGAGTGGCAAGAAGTGTGAATTCTAGAACTAGATCCATCGTTGTGTGAACTTGAAGTACTCTGCTGACACGAGACGATGTGAAGTCTGGGGTAAATCTGAAAAAGCAACAGAAATGCTTACAAATTAGTTCATACCGTCATATCGATCAAGATACATGCGTGCAAGCGTAACATGCGTGCGGGCGTAACATGCGTGCAGGCGTATCATGCGCGCAGGCGTAACATACGTGCAGGCGAAACATCTGCCCAGCTATTGTTCCAAAGTCAGACGTCCCTTAAATGAAAGTCCATTCATGATTTCAGTTAAACTTAGGGTGGTCAACAAACTAAGTTTAAGATTTACTTGGATTTCAAGTCATCCTAAATTACTTTTGATTTGCTAACAAGACCTCTCTAAATTCAAGCGATACAATTCTCAAACTAGATAGTTTTATGTAATTTAGAGGCGGTTTATTATGTTCACAAAATTTGTTAATCTCAATATTACATTTCTTTTTTGTAAGTTTAGTTCCTGATCTCACCATCTTTCTAAAAGCAGTTCTTTAACTGAAAATGTTCGCATGAAAGTCAAAAATGGAAACAACACCACTACATAGTACCATTATGTTTGATCTGTCTTGTAACACGACGTTTCGGTATTTGCTGCTACCGCTCTCAAATGATTTGCAACAGACCCCTTCGCTGTTTTAGAAACTTCTAGCAAAGCTCCAATGCGCACTAGTGGATTCAAATCCGTTAACATTGAGAAGAGTAATTAATGACAGCAGCGCGAGAATTGATAAATATAAAGTCTGCTTTACAATGGGGGTAGGGATGGGGGCAGAGATCTGCCATGCGTGGAACATGTAATGGAAGAACATTCATAAAACTAGCGAGGGGTAGAACTCATCTTACGAAAATGAAGTAAGATATTTAATTTAACAACAATTTTGAACTGCACACGGTCATATTAATGACTGCGATAGATGTCCCGACTTCACACGGGAGTTTTCTTATTACGGCAAAAATCAAATCACTTTTTATTATAGTTCTTCCAGTTTCCTTGAGAACTACCTGTCTTTCAAGTACAAGAATTAAGTAACTGCAACTGTAACGGGAGACAAGCCTCCAGGACGGAAGGAAAACGATTAGTGTTGTGACCTCCAGTGTACAAAGACCGGGCGAAGTCTTGCAACGCTCTCTAAATTGTAGTTTACTTCTTGGCGTTTCACCCATGGTTTGTCGGTGTTGTTTTCACCGTAAAACTTACAAGGGAAACGAATGACGAATGGTAACTTGAAACTTGGAACGTGAAAAGACTTGAATTAAGATTAGTAACTGGGATCAGCCATAAAGATCGTTCACGTTTGTACGATAATACAACACAAAGCATGTGTTACTTAATAATGCATCGTGAATCTTCGGAAAGGCAAGTCTCCTTTCATTTCCTCCCGAAAATGATTTCATTCAAAAATTGGCAACTATCCGCAGTCAGTGTTAGCTTAAGAGTAGGTAATCACTGTTTCGCCTTTATATGTTTCGAATACTTTAGTTATAATTTTTGTGCACATTTAAGCGTAATCTTAACGTGAATCTAAGTGACATAATTAAATTAAAGCCATTGCATAATACTACAGTAATCTAACAGAGCTCAAAATAGCAAGCGTGAGAGATGCCAGTCTGGACCACATGTAAAACCGTGGGCGCAGAACATACGTCAGCGGGATATAACATTGTATCAGTCTCATGTGGACCTATTCAAAACCCTTGGATCAAAAAAACTACCGAAAAATTGAGCCTACGATCCTTGGATTTCACAACCGATATTATCACAATCAAATACACATAGTGTCACTGCAGTACCTTGCAGCGAGTGGTCAGCGGACTGACATTTAAATAGGGAAAACTCAAAAAACTGAGTTAGTATAGGCGAAGTCGCCCAGCTGAGTAGCGGATACTTAAGTCCCAGTCAGGTGGTTAGTGGAAAGACCCGGTCGGTAAGAACTTATGATATTTTCGTCGAGTTAATCGTATATTCGTTATCAATCATAGAACTAGACCTAATTTGACCTTCATATTGTACATAGATTACAAACGCAACACAATCGTAACACAGTCGCAGGTCGAATCGCAACAATCAACATTTCAGTAAAGTACGGAAGTTCCGAAAGATTTTATGTTAGAAATCCGAGAGTATTCTCGATTGTCGTCGTCTCTTTGCGTATCGAAATCGTAGGGAATATTTTAGTGCAACCCCTTCTTGAAATCGGAGGGAATATTTTAGTGGAACCCCTTCATGAAATCGGAGGGAATATTTTAGTGCAACCCCTTCATGAAATCGGAGGGAATATTTTAGTGCAACCCCTTCTTGGAATAAAGTTCTTCCCCGAAGGCCAGCCATACATAGATATAAATGGATACCAGGGCACAAAAATGAGACAGAACAGAATGAAACATGAATAAGTCATGAGCATGAATTGAATAACTGACAAGTAATAATAGCACATTCCGTAATTATTCGATTAACCACACGGTGCGCTTATTAAATTTTTCAAATTTTTAGGGGTGCGCTTGAACGAGGGAGTGAGCTTCTCACAAATTTTACGGACACCATTCTTCATCTAAATTGTACCGAAACATATCGTACACCCGAAAGTCCGAAAATCAGTTTTTAAAAAATGAAACAAAAAAGACATATGAAACTAGATGTCAACATCATCATGATCTAGTTTTTCATCTGAGTTACCATCATCACGATCAAGAAGTATTACCTGTGATGCGCTTAATCGAGGGGGTACGCTTATTACAAATTTTTCATCGGAAGAGGTGCACTTATTCGGGAGATGCGCTTATTCGAAGGGGGTGCGGTAAACCGAATAATTATGGTAATTGTATTTATCCTAAAAGAAGTAAAAACCAAACCAACAAAATAGTGGAATAGAAATGGCATTAGTTCTTTCTACTTACGTTATATCCAATTTTCTTGATGTGTTTGGGGTCAAAACAAAAGGTTCACAATTCAATATTCTAAATCCGTATCCACCACATTCATTTCCATTTATTTTAAACGAAGTAACATGAACTGGAAGCTGGCCAGGATTATTGATGGAGAAAGTCCGTTTAACAGTGAATGAGGGATATGTTCGTGCTTTTGGTGTGGATTCTAAAAAGGAATACAAGAATGGAGGTCAGCTCTTCTGGGAAGCTATCTGTTTGTAACAAATGTATGTACAAAAAATGGCAATTCCGTAAATAAATACTAGGGAATAAAAGGGAAACGTCAATAAGGAAATTAGCGTTTTGACAACATTCCTATCCTACTTCAAAACCACGTCAGGTCAACATAGGGCTGACGGCGTCCTACATCAAGGTACCAGATCTATACTGATGATATTTTGTTACAAGACTTTGTCACATCTAAACTGACCTAATGACGGCTTATTATGGTTCAAAATGGACTCATGTGAATGCAGACGAAATGAAAGGCATAAGAATCACTTTCTACATATTAATCTTGGGTGTCAATATCAAGAATATGATTCGGGAATGTTCTGGGACCAGAGGTAAAACACACGAAGGGCGTCAGTCAAAATAGACTACAAACTCGGCGTTTCTGACATTTATGACAAGACAGTCGCATACTGCAAGAACATAATGCGACCATTAGCTCGTTACAGCTTCTGCTTTCTTATAAATACTTGAATCTCCTGACGCGTAACACTGATATCATTTCCTACTGATGATTAATACGTACACTGTCATTGTGTACCACCATAACTTTGCATTAGTAGCAATCATTTATGAAATAATATTTTGTGTTTTGAATTTGCGGATCGCGAATCAACATCGACTTTCGAAAAAGTGCTAGAAAGTTTTAGTCCAGTCCAGTCCAGTCCAGTTGCAGTTCAGCTCCAGTTCAGGTTCAGTTCCAGTTAGTAATTTCATTTCAATTGTAGTTTGGTTTCACTTCACTTGAAATTCAGTTTCACTTCAGTTGCAGTTTAGTTTAACTTCAGTTCCAGTTTGATTTCACATCAGTTGTAGTTTGGTTTCACTTCAGTTGCAGTTTGGTTTCACTTCAGTTGCAGTTTAGTTTCAAATCAGTTGTAGATTAGTTAGTTTCAAATCAGTTG
>JAAAKM020006971.1:123425330-123438450 GCA_010016025.2 Alatinidae sp. Z8VKAUB7J3 | reverse complement strand
GTTGCAGTTTGGTTTCACTTCAGTTGCAGTTTAGTTTCAAATCAGTTGTAGATTAGTTAGTTTCAAATCAGTTGCAGCTTGGTTTCACTTCAGTTGCAGTTTAGTTTCAAATCAGTTGTAGATTAGTTAGTTTCACATCAGTTGCAGTTTTGTTTCACTTCAATTCAAGTTCAGTTCGTTAGCAGGTCAGTCAGTTTGTCAGTTAATTAATCAGTTATTCCCATATTATCGAAGCCCTCATCTCAACAAATGTGTCTGGGTGTTTGATACTGAACCTACTCTAAATTATCAGACAATCCACTAATCACTCCATTAATCAAACGCGTTGCTAGGACATCGGCAGGCAACACCCCTTCCTTAAACGCACCCGTTATGCAAATGTCTTTGAGTTAAATGAAGCCCCATGGATAGATGAAAGACCTGCCAGCGAAATACTGCACAAACTGCGATCCCGGCTGCATCAACAATTTAAAGAGAAGCACAGTGTGGGTACGACTATAGCGTTTACAGGTCAATATAAATTTCAATGTTTTTCCATGTACGTACATCATCGCAACCATTTCACACCCTTACATCAGCTCCTATCGCCCGTTGTTGAATAAAAATCATGTGTAACATCTAACAGCTGTGTCTTTGCTACGAACCCGATCCTGTTCAACTGTCCTTATTACTGTGGCACAAGAATGTGCTTCTTCAATTCTCTCGCAGTATGAAAGTCAAGGTTAATAAGTACCAGTCGCATGGCCAGCTTGCGTAGTAACGAATCCCTAAGTTGCTGGGTCAGGAAGTTGATCTTGCTTGTCTTCAAACAAAGACGCTGTGATGGATGTACAAAAATTATTCGCTCGAGTACAGCAAGACACTGACGCACAGTTGAGGCTCATGGTGCCCACAACAGGGGTAATTGATCGACTAGCTACACTTTCGATTTATGATCATTAAGTTCAAAGATGTACTTACTATGACAATCCGCTAGATGGCTCTCTTTCATTTCAAAGAGTAACAATGATTCTAAGCCTGGCTTCTTGTTATTGATGGTAAATTGACCTCGAGCGCCTTTACCTTGCACAACTACAAGATCGAGCACCGTTAGGTTGTTTCTTGAAAAGGAAAAAGATGGGATTTTAGTTGAATACACAAGAAACGCTTACGGGTTATCATAAAATTGAATTACAATCAAATAAATCAAACTAGAATATAAATCATGAATATTGCACGAAATAGCGAAAACATTGTGTACTGAAAAGCTTTTTTCGTCTGACACTCCTCAGAGTACTAACGTCAACCAAAAGTACCTTGGGTACTTTTGATCAAGTTTTTGGGGGTGGTCGTCCCTCTTGTCAAATTTTTCCTCAAAACCGAAAGTACCCACTTTTTTTGCCCAGGTATTGACCAAAAGTACCTCACCCACCCCACCCCCCTGGTGTTTCCTGTGAGACGGAGTTGGGGTCCTTGAAAACTCAGTAGTCTGTGCTGCGTCGACGTTTCCCGTTACATGAGCTATTTCATACGCCATCTTATTTCATCCCTGGATCGAGGCTGAGTCTTCACGTCCGTTTCGGCCATCGGCTGCTGAGTGTTCAAGGGTAGAACATCGTCCAATAAACACGAAATATGTTACTACGTACAGGAAAAGGTATATGTAGTGCTGCTTGCCGGACATCTAAAGAGACATTTTCAAAAGCGGTAAGATCTTTATTGTTTTTTCGATTTTAAGTGAGGAGTTAAGAAACAGTTGTGACCTGTACGATACAACGATCTAGAACTAGACCGGCCCTTATGCGAGTGACAAGTGCACAAACTCTAGCCGAAATACTCTAATGGGGGTTTATGGTCAGGGTTTGCTACGAGAAACTTACGACTAATTAAAGCAGTTCTTTGGTAAGCTTTACTTTTCTCACCAGTTCGGCATGTTTAAACTAGTCAATATAATAAGGAGTGAGCTGACAACAATAGAGGAAGCCGGGAGTTGACAAGGATGGCAGGCCTACCCTTATTGGCGATATTATGTCGTCAATCTTGAGGTACACTAAAGCCTGGGTTTCTAGTATAGACGATAATTGATATCCATTTATGGGTTAAAGTATTGTTAAGGATAAATCCGTGGTGGAAATACCTATGAAAAGTCGCATAGGGATGCAACAACTTCAGACTTCAACAAGCATAGGTATATAGGTACTGGCATGCAATTTTGTAAATAAATTGCGCATATTTGCCGTTTCTTTAGGGACTGTTGTACTTCATGCTAAGCATACTTGCCTGTACTAAAATGCCTGTAACTAATTTTGCATAACCATGAGTATTAGATGCGTTCAGGTGAGCGACCACATGATTTTTCCAAACTGCCCTGTCGACCATCGATGACGTGACAGCACCAGCATCTTGTCTGAGTATATCAACGTCACTTAATCGTGGTCTTCCTCTGATCTGCTGACCGTGGGTTGGTTGCCACAGTACAAGTTTTTAGGGGCTCATCCCTGGGTGACGATGGCAGTGACCAGCAAGTTGCATTCTTCTTGCTGCTATTTTGTTTCCCACCAGTGGCAGGTCACCATAAAACGCAGCATTGGTTGTATGTGAGCACCGTTTCACATTGAGTACTTTCCTCAGCATGCAGGTGTACATGCCATTCAGAGAACATTCCATCTGTGGAGTTATTGCCCAGCTCACACATCCGTATAACAATATGGACTCAATGGCAGCCAGGAAGAATCTAATCTTGAGGCCTCTTGGCATTTTAGTACTTTGCAGATTATGTGCGCCATAATTTATGTTGCAAAATATTTGGCATGGACAGCAAAACATCTAAAAATATTGAAAATATGCAGGAATGTACAAGGTACTACAGAAATGAGAGAGAGTGCTGCACAGAGGTAAACATACAACCAATCTACCTCACCAAGTTTATGTGACAGTTTCAATTTTTGAATAACACATTCCATAACAGTGTTGAAAAAAGTGAGTGTGTTTATCTTAAGTCTTCACAGTTTGTTGTGTAAGTTTGAAAGTAAGCCTAAATACACATGAGAAATAACCCACCAGCATTTGCACATGTATAAAAATGTGGTCTACATCTGGATCATGGACTTCAAAGTAATAGCATCTACTCTTGGGGGCCCAATAGACATCGCCTCCCGCTAATTAATTTTTCAAAAATTTTCCACACAGGACATTCTTATTCGAACTCCCTTGTGCTCATTTTGTGAAACCTATTTTGATCCCAGATGGTTAATATGTTCCCAACTCAACCTCATGAATAGAGTGATACAATCCAATTTCAATAGCATGAAGATGGGAGAAGATATTTCTCTCAAAACGTAGCTTTCAAAAAGATTGAGACTAAGGACATGATAAACTCTAACATCTATTGCAATGACTGAGTTGAAAAATATTTAAAGGTTTTAGTGTTAATACCTTTTGAATGTGAAAGTAACTACAATGGTTAAAACATTTTTTTCTTTTACAGATTTTGAAATTAATAGCCACTGTCTAATTGGCCCAACCATGGACAAACAAACCAACAGCTGTAGCAAGATGGCCAGCCTGTATGAAGAGATTGTACCACCAGTTTTCCCACACACTCTGAATTAACTGAACAGTAATGTAGCGTGACACTTAGGTCATATGTGCAATGGAATGTTTGCTACATCCTAACAGCTAACTTACAGCAATGATTATTGTTGTGGTTAAATTCAGCAGCTCATAAAAAGACTGACATTTATGTCAATAATCTTGATAACGTAAAACACGAGTTGGATTGATGAAGTCCTTAATGTGATAAGATCCTTCCTTGGCATTGACATATTCTGCAGACAAGTGACCACCAAAAACCATGTATTATAACTTGGTGCATTGTGCACTAGCAAAGGAACAGAAGCTGTTGATTAGTTTGAGTGTTTCATTATGATTTGGCATTGTTTTATTTGCTAGTCAGCTTGCTACAGTACCATGCTCCCTGGATTCAAATTTCTCTGTTTGGACAAGATAAATATATAGAGATTCACAACTAGTGAGATCAAAACCTTTTATACTGAGCCAGGTAATCAAAAAGTGCTCAGTGGATGTAATGCCAAAAGCAGAAGCATGAAAGAACTGATAATCTGACTTGAACAGTAAAGTTAATGTAATTAAAACCTGATTAAGTTCACTGCGTGCTCATGATTTGCTCAGTTACCAAATTATAGTCTGAAGACACTTTTCTTTCCAATGGCTATCCTGAAGATGTCATAGATGCTACTATCAAATCTAAACTTTCACAATTCTTCAAAGGAAAACACCTTGGATCTAAACATTGTAAACCAATCATAAAGACCATATATCTTCCACAACTTCTAGCATTATAGTATATATGTCAATTTTGGGAGGCTGTCTATGTTGGCTGCACATCTTTGAGGTTGATTGATAGAATTAAGCTGCACATGCCATCGTTCATTTGCCAAACATAAGCTCGTAAAAGGAATCCACTGCCTAGGGGTTTAAAGCCCCCAATTACTGTGAAGCAATGTGACCCTGCTATAGGGTAGCACTTGGTTGAAAATAAAGAGTTTGCTAAAATATGCATTGACCATTGTTTCTGTATCATAGGCAAGACCAGGTCTGCATTTCATTTGGCTTTTCTGGAGTGAGTCTATATAAAAGCAAGAAAACCTTTGCTATACAAACACAGAGTTCATTTTCTCACTAGGCCTATTTAATCAATCTTGTAGCAGATGCTGAATAGTACAGAAACACAAGGAATTGTGGCAGTCCAATTCTGATTGGCTCTTTCAGAACTTTTACAGTTGGGTTAATGTGTCAAACCTTTTATTTCTATTATTTCTATTTGATTGTACTATGAGGAGTGTTTGACAGAAAAGGCTTTTCAGTACACATTTTTTTCACATTTTGGTGAAATAAATTTAATTTGAGTGTTAATCAAAATCAGAGTAATTACCATAAGTATTATTTAGGTTTTTTATATTGATTTAGGTGAAGATTACAATAACTCAACAAGATAGCGCAGATTTCCATATGACATTAGATTGTATCAAGTATAGTTGCAATTACCCAGCTACTTACTTTATTGGCAAAACGTGTATTGATTTGGCACAGAAATATTTTGTAGGAAGCTTCCTGTCAGGTGCATGCCATCAGTGATTCATGCATTCATGCATTGCATGCCTTTAAATTCTGAAGAAATATGCATACCACTTTGTCCATGTTTTGAACTTTGTTATTTCACAGAGCCCACAGAAAGGTTAAGGCATGTTGGGTGCTATTATATGTCAAAAGCCCCAATATTCATTCTATTTCTTCTGTATCAATAAAACAATCACTTTTGAAAAGGTCACATATGCAATTTGTTCTTTGCATGCAAAGCTCAGCGACTGTAGGTTGATTAGTGGGTCATTTACTGGAAAAGATTTATTACCAAAGATCAGAATAATAGAGAACACACATTTTAAGTGCAGTTCTAGAGCACGAAATAGTAATGAAAATGTGGTTTTAAATTCTACCTTTGGCAATGTAGATGGTTTTCTGTGAGCCTCGGCTAAGGGTCCACATGGGGTTTTGGTTATCGTCTGTATAGCTTTTGATTTTGCCTTTAGATTCAAGTATTTTCTCGATGATAATTTCTCAAAGTAGAATGAATGTGGAATGTCATTTACCTGTGTCGAGTACCTAATGATATTTTTGATTTTCTAAACAGAGTGATATGTTCAGTAATGTAAACCTGAAAGTTGCTCATTGACCTTACTACCACCTTTCCAAAGCATATCAAAGCAGATCTGATGCAATTTTATTATAAACATATGGGTACAAATATCCAGTGATAAACAATGAAAATAATAGTCAAAAGTCATTAATTATAAGAAATTTTAGGATGAAAAATGGTGCATAGGGGGCAAAAATTTGCTAGGGGGGGTAATTGTGCAAGTTGTTGTTCCATTTATGATGTTCTGGTACGAGAGGCCCCTCTCAAGGGGCTGCAGAAAGGGCATGCTAAGAGGGCTGTAGCATTGCCATTAATTTTAAAAGTTTATCGTACAATGTTAGTTATGAATATTCATTATCTTGAGTAGAAGGTGAAGCAATACAAGACAAGAAAGTTTGCTGTTGTGCCCAACACAGGGTACCACAGATAAAACGTTTTTAGTAGAATGGGGATGTTGCTACGTTGACTTGAGCCTCATCTTTATTGATTTCCCTTAAGCCAACAGACCTTTTGGAAGCCCTGCCCCTGTTCGTAATTTTTCTGTTGCAAGAGTATTTGTCTTAATCACAGCACACACCTGCCTCCTCTTACAACTATTAATTAGCTTGCATGGGCCAATAAGAATGGACATTGACAATCAAACATTTCAATGTAATTTGTGTTTTATGCATTTTCTATATGCATATATTTTTTAGTAATAATGTATATATAATCCTTTTTTTTCAGTGGCGAAGACAATATGGGGTTGCTGCTCCACTTACTGAACCACTGGAAGATATTCAAGTACAGCCACATGGAGTGAAAGGATTTGACAGTGTGAAGGTGATTGACAGTGCATTATCAAAGTGATCGATGTGTGGTTGTAGCCTGTGTAGCTTTACATTTATATAAGAATCAGAAATGGGCAGAACAATTTCAGGGAGCTGCTTCTGTTGCTGGCTGGTAAATGTTTTCCTTTGCTGTGGAAAGGGAAAGTTTATCAAACACGTGTTCCCAGTGTCATGCTATGTGGAAGTGAGACATTGCCAGTAAAAGAGGAGGAGGAGTAGGAGGATGATAAGGAGGAGGAACATGGATTAGTAGTTAAAATGCTGAATAAATGTTCCAACAGTTCCAATTGTAATTTTAGAAGATTAAAATTGGACATATTGTAATTGTACAGCAACAGCTCTTTAATACTATGGTACTGTTGGTCATTATTTGCTACTTTGTGTAATGTTTCGGCATATTAAACTCCATTGCTTTTTTTGTGAAAGTTATGTTGCAAAGATGAAATGTTAAGATTAGTGTTCATTAATTTGAAATGTTGCAAGAGCATTAACGTGTAGTCCAATTAGAAAATCAATAAGAAAATTTATGAAGAAATCTTAAAATTTAAACCATGTAATGTATGAGTGAAACAAACTAAACGAGGAAGCCAAAATGTTGTAATGGCATCAAGTGGAAGAATATGGTTCGTAGAAAGTGTAGCATTAGACAATATATATTTGATGCATTGGAAAATTGATTTTTTAAAGTACCGTCGATCGGGGTAACTTCGGACGCCAGGGGTAACTTCGGACACACACTAGTAACCAAATTTATCGAGCAAGTTTTTTGTATTCAGACAGTTGAATCGCTATTAAATCAACTTTAAATGAATAAAAATAGATTTACTTGCCAGTTTCTGGCCCTTTTTTCTACTTCCAAGCAATTCTGACGAATATTTTTGGAATTACAGGCTGATTTCCTCATTGAGTCGTCGGGAGCAACTTTTGCACTGCCATTTTGCAAAACGACCATGCGGGCATGCGGGAGATAATTATGCCAAATATTATATATTCAGTGATTGAAAAGGGTGTAAAACGCAGAAAAGTTGGGGAAGTAGAGTTACAAGTTATGGTAAAAGATTTACTGGACAAGAAGGGAGTTGAAGCGCGCAATTCGTGAACAATACCCCTAAAGACGACTGGCTGAAGGGTTTCGTGAACAGGAACAACATGACTGGAAGAATGGGGCAGGTTTGCAGGGATATGCCGTTTTGCAATATTTTTTCACCAAAGGAGAATTCAAAAACGTACGGAACAAGCAAATAAATAAAATGCATCCCGAAATTTTGTCTGCCTCTAATTTTCGCCCCCAGGTGGTGAAAATTAAAGGGGGCCAAACGAAGGAACAGGGGGCGAAAATTAGAGGGACGAAAATTAAAGGGAGCGAAAATTAGAGGGAGGCGAAATTTGAAAGGAATAAGATAATTCAAAGTTATATCTTGCGTAGCTGCGTAGAGAAGAAAAATAGTGGGCGTGGTATTTGTTGCTCATCACACAGCCCCCTCTTAACTTTTTAGGACTGCACCTCTGCCCCCTCTTTCGATGCCAAATTTTGAAGTATCCTTCTGGATCCCTCTGGATCCAACGGAGTACAACCCAGGATTATCATATGGTGTAAAAATGCAAAATACACTTAAGAGTCCTAACTTGGCTACAAGATATAAAAAGAAAAGTTAGAAGTGTGTGTGGAAAGCTGAAACAACATTTTTGTTATGGCGGTTTTGGCACCAGTGTATTGATACAACAAAATGGTATATACTATTAGCATTGTGCAAATAATTAAATTCAAGGAAAATTTTGCCAGCAAGAACGCATTTAACTGAAAAATCTCACTTAGCCTCTAAGTATACTTCGGGGCCCCTAGTAGCCTAGTCGCAAATTTACCTCCCAAAGAATCTCAAATACCCCCTTGGGGGCTACGATGCCCCCGTGTGAGAAACACTGACTTACATGACTAGTAAACCGAAACTTTGGAAGATGGAAGAGACATCTCTATGTTGTGTTATCATCTCCCTGTGCGCTTATTAGAAAGTGAGTGTAATAAGAATAGAGTATCAGTTGGAATTAGAGTTGTAATCAGTTGGAGTTAAGTTAATAAATCGTTAAAAAAATTCGTTACTTCGTCCTTAGGCATTCCCTACGGGTATTGAGTTCGGGTCATTGGAACCGATTGCTCAAGTAATCGTAAAAGCACCAGCAATTTCGGAGAACAGTTGCTCGGCAAGTCTTTGACTCGATCAGCCAAACTACAAGCTATTAAGCTGTAACAGTTAAATGATACACTTCCTAAAGGAAGGATTTTCAATCTGGACGTGCTACGCTGCGATGCAAATTGCAATTTGTTAAACGTTCATCAGTAGTTTTGTATTTGATTGATGATACTTAGCTTACGAATCAGTACCCCGATAACAGATCATATAATTACAAGGATGTCTGGAACCCTCTGGTGTATCCCCTCGGTGAATTCCTCCTAGTCAGAGTCCGCCCTCGTGAATTGATCCCCGCTGAATCCCCCCCCTCCCGGAAAATTCCCCTCCGTATACTTGTAAGTTTATTTGATCCATCAAAAATCTGTAACAGTTTTTGTGTGATACTTTCAACGATGATACTATTACAGCAGCATTCAGGAAGCAATTTACAAGCATGCTGTTGTCAACACGTAACTAAGGTTGTTATGGTCTAACAAGCCTTTCCCGTTTGATAGTGAGCGAAAATGAGATTATCGGAAGTAAAAAGGAAAAAGGGATCTTCATCTTGAGAAGCAATGGCAGGAAAATATGGAGAAGAGTGTTAGGAATTGGCAAACCTCCTACCAAGTTGAATAATGGTGAGGATAAGAAGAAGAAGGAGTAAAAAGTGATGGATGACTTTTGTTACTTTTCAAAAACTTTGTTTTATTATTTTAAGGTTTGTTGATTGATAATGTCTGCTTTGCAAAAACTATCCACGATTGTTTGAATTAAGAGGACTGACATCTGGCATGCTTGTGAAATCAGAGTATTGAATACACGAAGCAGGGCTCATCTCACAATACTGTAAGGCCATGGTTCAGTCACCTCACGTATTGTAAGGCCATGGTTCAGCCACCTCTTCTATAAAGCTTTGGTTTTGGACGACCAAAAAGTCGAAGGTGATACTACTTCATGAAGATCGCTGTCTGTTTAGATTGGTGTCAATCGGTGTCAATATGATCAGGTGTATTTGATCATGTTATTATTCACTTAAAAGGCTGTGTTGTATTGGTGTCTTCTTGCATGTGCTACGCTGGGAATGCGTGCAGATCAAGATCGATTTTAGTTTGAAAAGAACACTAGAGAAATAGAAAATATGACACCACCGGGGAACCTACCCGTGAACCTATCGATTTTATGTATCCCATTTCAGGAGAGGTAGTTACGGATGGAGAGTTTGCCTCGCACCCGTGACTTTTCAGAAGAGACATTGAGCGATAATGATTTGTGTAACGTATACCCGATGTTACAAAAGTGACATTTATGAAGAAATCACGCATGACGTGGTGGATGGGCTTTTAAAATATATGGAACGTTTATGTATTGTATTTTTCCCTATTGAATACATTTTTTAAGTCGTATTTTTTGTTCATGGTTTCAAAATCGTGTTGTTAATGCCGATATGAAAAGATGTGGCATCAGTGAATTCTCAGTAAATGCACTGTTTTGGTGTTTGAAGTAACACACAAAGCTATTGATGTTAGATGTAACCAGTAATAATATCCACATTGTTGTACATTAACCAGATCGTTGTCTGATGGTGTCTGTAATGAAGAATGTTTGGTCTCCTTACCTTGCATAATAACCGCATTTATTCTTTTTCTCTTTGTCAATTTTGTCTCCTTATTTGACCAATACACAAGAATCAAGGGTAGGAAGATAATATCGATCATTACCGTAAATAAAATATATCAGCAAGTCAACCTATTCAGAGAAATTTAACCTATGGAATGGTAACTCAAGTAAACCCCGAAACGTATTTTGTGTTAAGCACTCTTCCAAAAAGCAGCTCCATGTTTGTTTTCGGTGACCAACTTTACAAGGCATTGCATTGCAAACATTTCGATTTATTTGAGATCTTTCTGTTAGATAAACAAGTACGCTACAGCAGAAGTATGCCCTCTTTGGTTGCTTAACGGCTTATGCAAGGGCAAAATATTCGCACCTCAGCTTGTATAAAATTCTCGCTTGAAAGTCTCAAAAGAGGGCGAGTGAGAACATTGCCACACTTAAAGATCGGCTCGATGAATCACTTGGCAGATTGAACCAGGACTTTTTTACTCCTTTCACACTAGATTGGTTCCTCTAAAGTCAAGTATCGAACTTTGTCAAAATTTGTCGTTTTTATCACGATAAACAATAGGGTTTTCCTAAAATCTACCTCCAAAGCTCTACTAACTCTCTATTGACGCAAACGCGGGTAATAGTTGTAATGGCACTTCAAATACGACCGTTTAAGCTCATTGAACTTAAATAGGAAACTTTGGAAAAAAGACAAATACAAATTGTTTTTAAATGTCAGAGCACAGAAGCTCCACGTTTGTATCGTTATCTCCTTTAGCCTTAATACAAATAATAATAGCGATGTCTTCTGTAGGCAATGTTGCATGTATGAAACGCTAAACCCATCACCAGTTTTAACTTCAGCAATCAGAATGTTCATAAAAAATAACGAAACGTTGTCAGTTAGTGTTTCGATCGACATGATTTATTTTAAACGTTTCACCAAGAGCCACATTTTAGAAAGGGGCACCTCTTAGTAGCAATATGTACCATTACGTTTAATCCCTTTCCTGAGTAAAATGCAATGATCCTCCCTTTGATTCTATTTATGAAGATTCTTGCGTCTGCGATCATAGAGGTGCCCTGGAGCAAAGACAGTAGATGTTACATATGACTGGAAACCTTGTCATATCATCACCTCTTTATCAATGCGTTTCAGAGGTATCAAGAATAATCGGAGGGCTATACCAAAGAGCAATGTACGGCCTCAATGAGAGAATCTGGACTCAATAATAAATGGAAAAGAGGAATGGAATAAATGGAACTTTCCCTCATTACAAAGCTTTGGGGCGAAAGAGTGGGAAACAAAATGGTCTAATGGAGGGGATGCAGAACAGTCCATTGAAGGCACTGGGTGCATACATACTCCCTTATTAGATTATTCACTCTATATCAACTTAAAAGAGAGCTAGACTAATGGCTAAGATGTTTTAGTCAACTATTACAGATTCAGTAATATCAATGAAAACAAACCGATGATATCAACTTGATAGTGTTCAAAGGGGAAAAGAAGCAGTTGTGCATTTTCACACGTGATGTTATCTAAGAAGGCTGTGAATGTTGGAAAGATTTTGAAGGATTTACCAACACAGATTGTAAAAATTCCGAGCTACTCATTGAGATGTTATTACCATTTCACTGAAGATGCGTCCATTGCTTTTCATTTTGACAAGAACTTGTTTTGTCAGAGTGCATTATGATAAAAACTTCTCTAATGTAGCAGCTGTGGTAAAGAGATGTCGAGGTCATACACGTGAATCCTAATTCTAGTTGAGTCTACCATTCAACTGAATTGTTTGAGTCAAAACGACTTGAGGTTTTCGTGACAACCACAAAAGTGAACTGTTTGCCTTACAGCGTCATTTTCACGAACTAAGTAAATAACAGTGAAGTGGTCATATCTTACCTTTCAACCACCTTCCAAACATCTACTCAAAGTGAGGTTTGTACATAAACAACAGTGAAAGAGATCCTTATGTTTTTTCTAGTTGTCGCTTCTGTTATTTAATCCTATTTTGCCACGCCACTCTTTGCTTTAGGATGTTTGGGACACTTATGGCGCGGTTTTCAAATGGGTGTTTCCTGTAATGACATCTTATTCTTTGGTCTGTAATTAACGGAGGGGGTGGCAGAATAAACGGAGGGCGGGAAGGAAACAACTTTTGAAATTAATAAATAGTGGTTGGAATCAATTTTTTGAAAGTAGTTTCTAACAGATGTGAATTGAAAATAAAAGAGGGAGATATGAAAATGCACATCTTTGCTTCAGAAGTCTTCACATCGCATAAAAATCATCCTCAAACAAATCTGTAAATATTGTTCGTTTTACATCATCTCTGTTGTCTTCCACACCCTAATTACTGGTGCTCTCGCGTTCAAGAACGACCGGATTTATGGAAGATTTAATACAAGTCCACTCGATGTGACTCATCGGGGAATGAAGCATCTCTCTCTGGATAGGAACAAACAGGATCTAGTGCTTCAATTAAACGCACATGGTAGGAGTTAGCTTGGGATACTCTTTGCACGTCTTTGGCTCAGGCTCTGCGGAAAAATCCCAAAATTAATAAAGCATCTCGAGGTTAATGAAAGATTAAATAGAACACACAATAAAAGGGCTGGGGGTTGGGGGCGGTGGTGGGAGGCGAGGGAATGCCTAATCAATAAATGACAACCTACTTACCTTGCATTAAACGTTATCCATATTTCGTCTGATTATCTATAAGTTGGGGGCGGTGGTGGGAAGCGAGGGAATGCCTAATCAATAAATGACAACCTACTTACCTTGCATTAAACGTTATCCATATTTCGTCTGATTATCT